>JAVJGI010000032.1:2708254-2723105 GCA_035590275.1 Ibycter americanus
CCCCATCCCTCTGGGTGAGGGGGAGTGAGCAAGCGGCTGTGTGGTACTTGGTTGCTGGCTGGGGTTAAACCACGACACCAGCATCCTTTCGTATCAGCCAGGCATATTGGTTATGTAGTGACTAAGAAAGTACGGGGCAATACTTTCTGCTCTATTTGTTTAATGTACTCTGTAATATTACCTTCATAACTGTAGTGCCTGAGTCCTTTTCGGAAGTGCATTTAAGCAGTGTGACCAGCATGTAGCTGTGTGATTTGTTCCTATCTAGTAATTGCTAATGTTTATATGGTAGCAACAGTTAATATCAATAATAGATGTTGCTTGGAGGAATATGGCTTCCCACAACCATTTTTGAACCCCTATATCTTTCTAAGGGTACTGTCTAGCATGGGAATGGAAAAGGCTTCTGAAAGAGGACTTGCTTGCAGTGAAGGAATCTTTCAAACTTATTCTTTCTTTTCTTTTCCCTATTTTTAATGCTGCAAAGGTTTTTAAGGAATGCAGAATACTTGCAGAAATGTTAACTGAAATTCTACAATGAATTTCATATGCCATCTACTGCAGAAAAGTAGTTAATACTTAATAAACCACCACACAGAACACGAGGGAAATTAATCCTATTAATTGTGAATAGTTAAAAAGGACATTGGATACCAGTGTGGTTAAGTAGTAATAGATAGAAGAGGTTGTTAAAATTATAATCCTCTGGAAAAGACAAGTATGGGAATAGCTGTTGAACAAAATAAGTTAATACAGGTTAAGAAAAATAATTAAAGGGGCAAAAACATACACAGGATGCCAGAATTGCTACAGATTGTTCAGCTGACACAGTGAAGGGATTTGCACATATCTGCAGCAGGTGAAAAATAACCAAGGCACTGAAGAAGAAAACATGAGGAAATAACTGTCAGGTACAGTACACATGGTGAACAGTCGAACTTTTCACTGTGGCATAAAGAATCCTACATCAAATCCTGAGGTACTAAGGAGAAGGAAGACTGGGGAAGCAAAACAAAAATGGCATGTATTTACATTTCTAAATTCTCAACAGTCTTCTAGAATAATTAAAAGAATAAAACTGTTTCTATTCACTGACATTCTCTTTGAAAGTTCAGCATAATGAGACATTAGGATTATCCAACAGGCCCCCCTCTAATTTACTATTTCAGAACAGAAAGGATTTCAAATAATATCTTTTTTTGGCCAAACCTATATCTGGGAAAGGAAGGAAATCTGGTTCTAGAGTTCTACATGCCAAAGTATGAACAACTATGGAAATACATGGAGAAGAAAAGTCCCTTACACACCTGTGCATGTCTTTGATGTGATCAGTCACTGGTTGGAAGCCTTACCCTGCTTTGTTGATAAAACACAGGTCTTGCTCTGTATTACTGAATTACATTTTTGTTGTGTCTAAATTAAAACTGTTATTCGCAAAGGAGGTATTTGAAGGCCTTGGACCGTCAGTCTGCATTTCCTGATCTGCCTTTGTTATTCCATAGAACAATTTTCTTTAATAAACAGCATCAATAGCCTCAATCTTCTCTTTGTCTGGAGTTTAATTTGGAAAGTAGAAACTAATTTATTTTTTTAGAACATACTGCCTGTCATCTCCTCCATTTTCCCCACAAGGCCTTAGCTGCAGCAAGGGGAAGAATCTGCACATATTTATTTCCATCTCCCTCCCTCGTATTTAATTCTCAACTAAATCTCAAAAGTTCAACTAGTTCATGATGCCGAGGAGCCTTGTCCTGGAGCTGCAGTACAGCCTTCTCATTTGCAACAGAGCTGAATCAAGCAAGGGTCAAAGTTTTACTTGCATTTCCCATTTGTGAAGAAAGCAGATGCTGATTCATGGGGTGTTTGGAACCTGTAGAATCAATAGGTATGTAACATGCTTTTTCTTATTCTCCTAAATTAGGACCATGAAAAATCTGCAGTCCCAGCATACTCTGTGTGTTCTATAATGGACTAAAGATTGAAAAATTTCCAAGTGTCAGGGAGAGACGGAAAAAAAAGTGAATAACACCAAGTGCTTAATAAATGTGTTAGAGAATAAAAATTCATAAATTATTATTTAAGTAACAGATGTGCTGAAAGTACTAGTGCAAGTAATTAATTGATTCAGTAAGCAGACTAAGCAGATAGTTTTCTCTTTCCCTCTGTTCTTTCCACATCTTTTGCACATTTGACTGTAGATAAGTGGCCTTGATAAATATTCTACTGAAAACAGTTAGGTCAAAGGAATAGATAAATGTTGACAAATTCAGGATTCTTGTATCTGTGACTTTGAGTTGATCAGTGTAAAAATATTTATACTTAAAAGGGAAAAGTGTGTTACTCAAGTATTTTTTCCATAATTTTCCACGGATCTGATAATTCACAAGATTTCTCAGCTAAATATGTATTGCAAGACCTAAATTCCATCGTGCTTGCCACGTTAACAAGTTCTTTTCTGCAGCATTGGCTAGTATAATTAAATGAAGGATGCTTTGCTATAACAGAGCAAAGTGTCTTTCTTTGAGGAGCTCAGAAGCTATCCTTGTGCCTTCTGCCTAGTAATATCATGAAGATACAGCTTTTATAAAAGATGTTAACAACAAGTAGAGATAAAACAACTGCACCTTCTGCTCTGAAGATGACATGTTAGAGTTCACACTTCACACAGATTATTCAAAAGGTGTAATATAAACTGTTGTGACGATTATGTACTTTTTCTTCACACTTTTATTGAAAATTTAAATCCTTTTTTCTATGTGTATGGAATCTGTCAAAAATGTCATTTCAGGTGGATCAGATGATTTGCTAATTCCTATTAAATTCACCAAATCATTTTATTAATAAAATGACACAGAAAAAAAATCAGTTTCCTTATTTCGACATTGACTTAATGTCCTACTAGAATGTGTACAAACTCATTTGATCTAAAATGGATTTTAAACAACAAAGTAATTCAATTTTTCTTCCACATGAATCATTTAAACTGTTGTTTTCTCATTAAATTGAATAATCTATTGTTCGGACAGATCTGATGAACAGTTGATGATACCTAAGTTTCTAATCACTTTCAGTGCCTCTGACTCATCCTTCATATCCGCATGCTCCATTGGCTTAAGGTGATCTATAAGATCATCTCATCTCCCCTGCCTTTACCCTCCATTGCTTATATTGTTACTGGGTGTTGTGGTTTAACCCCAGCTGGTAACCAAGTGCCACGCAGCCACTCGCTCACTGCCCCTTACCCAGGGGGCTGGGGAGGAGAATTGGAAAGGAACGTAAAGCTCAAGGGTTAAGATAAGAGCAGTTTAATAATTGTGATAAAATAAAAACACAACAACAACAATAATAATATTAATAATAAATATAACAAATATAATAATAGCAGTTATAATAGGAAGGAGGAAGAAGAAAAGAATGAAACCCAAAGGGAAGGGAGAAAACGAAAGTCGCACAATACAGCTGCTCACTGCCTGCTGACCAATGCCCAGCCAGTCCGTAGGCAATGATCAGCAGGCCCTGGTCACCCCACCCCCCCACCCACCCCCAGTATATATATTGAGCTTGACATCCCATGGTATGGAACACCCCTTTGGCTAGTTCAGGTCAACTGTCCTGGCTGTGCCCCCTCCCAGTTTCTCGTGCCCTTCCAGCCTTCCCACTAGCAAGGCCTGAAAAAGCAAAAAGTCCACCACACTGTTCCCATACCGAATCCAAAACACAGCACTGCACTAGCCACCAAGAAGAAAATTAAATCTACTCCAGCCAAAACCGAGACACAGGATAGCATGAAGAACAGAGCAGAGAGAGCCCCTGCTGTGGACAAGAATGGAAGTAATCAGATTTTCAGGTTATTCTGCTTGCAAGAATCTAGCTCCTTAATAGTAATTTACATTCTCAGCTTACTGAATCATGCTGGGTCACATCTAGCAATATGATCCTGTAACCTCTGATAAGGTCCTGGGAGCTGATTGTCTCATCTTTTTTTTTTTTCTTTTTTTTTTAGCTCCTGATCCTGAAGAAGCGACAAGACAGTCTGGAGATCTCTTCATGCACAATGTAAGCCAAAGTGACAGCTGTACTGTTGCTTGGACCATCCGTACAACCCCATCCTTAGCATGTGAACTATAGGAATAAATGAAAGTGACTGCTATCTGCAGAGGAATGTGTGGTTATCCTTACCTCGTTCTTCTCATGTTAACATCCTGATGATTCCTGTGCTGTTGGCACAAAGTAGGTCTACATTCTTTATCTCAAACTTGCACTAAGTCAAAGCAGCTGTCAATGAGAAACTTCAGCCACACTCAAATGCAGACCTCTGCCCTTTCTGTGTGCACTATGACCCAGAGAAATGAAAAGCTTCATCTGTTCTGGACAAGTACAGGTCTGAGAACAGTCTGGCTACAAATACTTCCAATATAAACAGAAGTCTTCCATTTTATTTCACTGAGAAAAGGAAAGATTAAGTAGTAGCTAGCTATAAGGTGTCTAACATTTTTGAAACAATTTTGAACTGTAATTGTGTACTTTATATGGTATAAATAACTAAACTGTCACTGCTAAATACTCCTTGTGGTACATATTTTCCAGCTGAACATAAATTTGTTTATGATCACTTACATTAAAAGCTGTGAAATTATAGTGATCTACATAGATGTTCTGATAACAATACAATTAAATTAATGCATTAATATAATGAATTATATTAATGCATCAACTGCTAATAACAAGCTTTCCTATTACTACATTTCAATTGTATAAACAAACTCACAAATAAATGTTCTCATATAATCCTGACCTTAACAAAATAATAGAGAAAACATATTTAAAACCTTGAAAGAATTTTAAAGGAACTTTGAAATGTGTTCTAACAAGTTTCTCTTTGATGCGCCATGATATTTTTGGGGAGATATATAGACGTCTTTTTTCAGCATAATCAACTTGCTACATGTCTCATTAGTGATAAAATAAGTCGTTCTACTTGCCATTATGACTGATTTCCTTGACTAACATAAAAATCCAGAGATTCTAATTCACTGACGATTCTAAAGAATGGAAAAGTAAAGGAGTAATGAGAGGTAAGCTATATTGTTTAAGATATGCCTAATTTTCTTCTGAAACCAGGATGTTAGAGGCAGTGGTTGTCTCTCAAGGAAATCTTAGTGGGTGAGTGATGTGAAAGCTGCATTTTTTACAGGAGATATGAAAAATTACATTTCTAATTGCATGAAACAGGAAATACTAAATGCTAAATATTCTTCTGTCTTGTGAACCTCTTCATTCCAATTTTTATAACAAATTTCAGCTGTGAATTATGATTAAAGTAAAGCTTTCTACTGTTCAAACTAATATGTACCCTTCCTCATGCACAAACAAACTTTACACAAAATTATTTAGAATATAATGCCTGCATAGATGTTAGCAGAGGAGATGCTGACAGGTCTGCTTAAATCAACATTAGCATGTGCATCACCTACTGAGACAATGGAATAGATGTACACAATTACTATAGCCATACAACAGCAAGGGTTTTAAAGCCATTGAAAGACATAACTGTTTTTCTCCATACCATATTTTTGCTCCTTATTTTAACTGGTTCCTATCAGAAAGTCTCTCTTCCCAGAGTCCCATGGTTGAACAAGAACTATGGAAGTACAAGCATCTAGATCCTAACCAATGTCATTATGGTTCTTCCTTATAAAGGCACAGAAAGAGAATATTTTTCTTGCACATTTTCCTGTAATGTAGACAACAATTACATGTTTACAAACTACACAGCTATTTCAAAGGCAAATCAAGCCACAACAAAGAATAGCTGAATGATAATTTAAGAACAAATGGAAATACTGTCAAGAAAATAATAAAAAACATATTAGCTCTGTTGGTGTCTATAGCTGTCAAGAGCTGTTTATTTTTCAGATATTAGTCAGAAAAAAAAGAAGAAAAAGCCAAACAAACAAATAAAAAAATCCCAAAGCCCGAAGAAAAATCTTTCATGCTGTTTCTTTTACTTTATCTATATTATACAGGTAGCTGGTAATAAACATCTATTTTTAATTATTTTTTTTTATTTATACTTTCCTTCTTAATTGCTTTTCAAATTATTTTGAGCTGACAGGAAGTATTGGAATCTTGTTCAAAGGTGTTGGTTTTTTTCATTACCCATGACATAATGAAGAGAACAGTGAGCTCCTAATGGCATAACAAATACAGAAATAAGGAACAGCATTTTCAAGATCTTCACAACAGAAGCTCATTAGAAGTCTAAATACAGTCTATGAATGGCACAGTTATTTCTTGGTGCCCTTGTGGAATTCAAAACTAAATTGCTGTTATTGAAAAGCAAAACAGAAAATCTCTGAGATGGGATTGATAATTAAGTCTGAACTGTAGGTCAGCTTTTCAGTAAAAGCTAATTTATTTGCCTATAAATTGTCTATTCCACTTGTTTAAGTCAAGAAGCTTTGAAAGCTAGACACTGAATGATATGTCTATATTGCAGTCACAGATATGCCTTCAGCTTCTATATATATATTCTTCTGTTCAGTTCAGTTAACTAAGTAAAGTAGTAATACCTGTGAAGGTGTGAGGGATTGTGGTCTGCAAAGCCTGCCCTGGGTACATGTCAAAAATGGTCCTGCTGCTCTAGATGTGTTCCTGTTAACACAGGTGCTCAAGCTCTATCTAGTATCTGTACATAACCAGCTGTCACACCTTTGACCAAGCTAGAAACACAGTTACATGTGCAGCAATTTATACCTTTATTTGAAGATTAGGTATGATAGGTGTCTGTGTAATAGCCTCCTAATCTTCTAAAACATAATCCTTTTTTCTCTTGCATCAGTTTTACACCCTTATGATAGCACTGGCTTTACTTGGTTTAACTCTGATTTATACTGTAGCTAAGGACAATCAGATAGCTATTAGCAAAGTCCTTCTAAGTCCTAAGATGATAAAACACTGTAAAGAGCTAAACACAAGATTGTGGAAAATCTTGCACTGAAGGTTTTTAAGATAAATGCAAGAAAAAGAGTAGCTATCAAGAATAACTAAATCATGCAACAGCAGAGGGAAGGACCAGTTGATCTTGGCATCCTTTCCTGCTCCTACATTTCTATTATCTTGTGTGAGATATTAGGGTGAGTCATGAGCCTTCCTTTAGGCAGATGTAATTGATTCTATCTTTTTTTGCTCATTAGCAATTTAAATTGACTTATTTTTGGCCTTTAATGTAGATATCTGTTTCTCAATATTCTTCACAGTAAGCACATTATTCCCCTATTATACTGCCCATCCCATCAAGAGATGTCTTTCCCTTCCAGAGAAGCAAACTTTTCTCTTACATATTTGTCCCTGATTTGGCAGAACCACTATCTACATATTCTTTTGCTTAGTCTAGAACCCAATGTTTTAAACCCCTTGATGTTGCTGTATATTCAGGTTGTTCCAATGAACAAACCCATTACTGTATTTGTGCTAGTTTTCTTTTGCATTTTGTCTTATTTCTGATTAAGTGCTGTTTCAATGACACTCCATTACCTCATCACTTTTGAAATGAATTATTGCATGCACTCAGCATGAAAAGGAGATAGAAACCCAAAAATGTTCACAGCTTTGCTGTAGTTGCTGAAATTCAGCAACAGATAAGTCTTCTTTCATTCATTAATACTATAGACTATACATGTAATTTGGAGGAGGAAAGGGGAGCTTTAAAGAAAAAATCCAGCTTATATGTTTTCCTCATTCTGGATATAGTCCACTGGACTTAGCAGCCTATCTGTTAGTTTGCAGAAGTCTGCAGATAAAGTGCATCTCTCAGTAAATGACATCCTCACTCAAAAGAAAAAAAAAAAATATTTACTGAACTGCAGATATTAGATGTGGGGGTTTGAATCTTAATTTGAAAACTTTCTGCTGTTGTGATTCTTCTGCATGAGTTACAAAGCAAAAAATATTACTTACTGAGGCAACACCTAGTAAAATACCTTAAGATGTGAACTCTATTTTCTATTTACCATATTTTTTCTCATACATGTTCCAAAATTCTGTATTTAAAAAAAAAAAATCCACTTCTTAGTGCATAGTACAAAATCCTAATATTTTGTTTCATTTCCATGTTATGGTCAAATTTACTGTTTCGATTTGGCAAAATGCAGAGTGCGTTGATTATGATTAAGGAGCTAAACAGGTAAAAACTATGATAAGTGAGATAATACAAGTGTGGTATAACTGCAGTACTATTAATGTATCATTTAACAAATTAAATCTTTAAACTATGTAAAATCACTAGAATTCTCTTTGATGAATGTCAGTGTTAGGAAGCTACCTTTCTTGTTGCTGTACATGGCAACAGCTTCCTGACATAAATACACTAATGCCTGGTAATAGGTGTTAAATCTGCTCTCAGATGCAGAATTTCAGATGAACCATTGTTAAAGTAGGACAGGATTAAATGAGCTGTACATTTCCTTTTATTGCTTCACCCACGTTACTTCCATTCTGTGGGTACCTTTTAATAAATTATTTCCAGTACTATCAAAAGAGTACTGCTCAAGAGTGAAGGATTTCTTTGAGGAGAAAAAGAGTGTGTACATCACCTGGAAATATCTTTTAATAGGTGGATTGTAGAAATGCAAGTGTCTTTCTTGAGTTAACATAATTTTTCACAGGTAGATAAAACATAATTTTAACATAGTCATATGTGTCATTTGGAAAAGAAAAAAAACACCCTAAAACACAAATGGCAAACCTTTTTCATTTTAGTTTTTAATCTAAATATTATGCCACAAGTATGCTTATACGTACTGCAATATTTATCAAAATGTTTGTGAAAAGGTGTACTTTACTATGTGCAGCATGCAAGGTATAAGGTAAAATATAATGACCTATTTATTAGTGCCAAGAATTTATTTTGAAGTTTTCTTTTATCTCTGATTCTTTTGCCACACTTTAAACCATATTATTGCTGTTTCTAACCACAGTGGACTATAAAAATATCAAATGTTCTTAAATGGATTTTTCAACAAAAGGCCCACAGGCTAGATATACCTCTAATTTTCTGATAATGCAAACATGAAATTTTAATTAGAAAATGTGTATCTTCTATGAAGTACCACTGCAATATCTTACTTCCTTTTCCTTCTTGCACCAACCTGCATTTTAAGATAAAATGAGAGGGTGACAGTTTCACAAGAACTTTACATTGCTTCCTGTTCCGATGGATACAGACTAAGATGCACTGCCTGGAAGACAGTCACTAGGAGGGATTCCAGTGATTTTCTGAAACGTGAACTTAGTAAGTAAGAACAAGCCATATGTAGTTATAATGTTTTTCTGTGTCTGAGCTGAAAATGACAAAGAGAAAAGCATTCAAAAACATATCTAAGCCCCATTATGTTGTTGCTAAGTTAGTTTATTTACAGCTAACATACAGAAAAAGGGCAAACAAGTTTAATTTGACGGAACTTCAAAATACTGGACTCAGACTTTGAGTATCCATGTATGTTATTGGTGCATCAGAGTCTTTGCTCTTTCTGGAAGCTCTGAATTTCCAAGGAATATAACCAAGGAATTGATTTCTCCTCCTTTTTCAGGGAAATGCATTGTCTATATGACAAATTGTTATTTGCAACTGGATGTACAGTTCATGTGTGAGTAAAGCAAAACCAAGTCACTTAAAATTTAAAATAAAATTTAAAAGTAGCTAAATTCTGTTAATACTCTTAATTTTTAACTCTTCTATTCCCACCCTGACAAATAATTAATTTCTTATACTTAACTCTTATGAAATTACTAAATATATTTTTTATGTTTGCTGAATATCTTACATGTACATTTTGAAACAGGGCAAAATCCCAAATGACTAAGAATTCTAGAAAATGTTTGGGCTTATTTGAAGTAATGCGCAAACTACTGTACAAATAATGCCAAATAATTCACTTGTGGATTTTCTAGACTTTCACAGTTTTTTTGACATCCCTTTGAAGAATTTCTTGATACTATTTATACATCAACAGCTCCAATCAATGATTTTTGTTACTTGCAATGTTTTTTTCAAGGTATTTTTTAATATAGTCACTTATAATAAAAAAGAGAGTATGATTAGTTGAAAATAGTCCTTTGAAAGGAAAGGAAAGGCCAAGCAGATGTCACAGAAAGGCAGAATTCCAGTGACTACTCTGAAAAACACAGGAAAATCAGTTATGAAACAGAGCCAGCAAAAGGGAAAGTTTACTTAGATTACAGAAAATATCAAGAAATCAACATGGTGTAAACATATGGGGTGAATATAGTTGGATGGCACATCTCTGGTTCCACAAAGTCAAGGAAGGACAAATCAAGTCATGCAAAGCATCTAGTCTATAATGATTTGGGTGGAAGAGAATGCAGCTTTGAAAAAGAGTTTGTGAAGAATATTCTTTCATAAATGTGTTTTCATAAAAATAATTTATTTTCACAAAAATAGTAAAGGAGTTTCCAAGTAATGTCAGTGAAAGCAATACTGGGGCAAAGAACATACACTGATTCTGTGCTTCCACATTTTGTGATTTCTGTATCTCTTTCAAAAGAGAACTTGTGTTTTCTGAAACATGAAGTTGGCAAGACCACGATAAAAGGGTTGTTGTGCAGATTTGCAGCTAATGAGAAAAAAAAACCTTGAAAACTAAGAACTTTGGTTGTATTTGTGAAGAAAAACTCAGCAATGTACAAATGCAGTCACAGATTCTGTAATTGCCTGCTTAGCAAGTGGACAATCTCTGGCACAGGTAAAGGAAGTTTTAGTTGTAAAGTTGTGTGACAGAGGTTGAGCAAAGGTCTTAAAAAGCTCTAATAACCCGCAAGGTTTTAATTTGTGAGAAAATGAACAAACTATAAAAAATATAAAATCATTGAGCATCAAAATCAGGGTCAACTGAGTTCTAAGACATTTTGTGAGGTCTTTTCGTCCTTTCCAATGAAATATTGATTAGGAAGAATTCATTCATCTCATAGCATAAATGGTGTCTAAGAATGATGGTCCTACAAAGTGCCATTGTAATGCCTGGGCAGGATACAGCAGAGAAAGATGCATATAAAATGTTTTAAGAGGTCTTTTACTGTCTTTTCTTCCAGGAAAGAGTTGTTATTTCTCCCTGTGGCTTGATATGGAATTCATCAGCATCAGCATTTTGGGGACTGCATTTCAACTTCGGATCACCAGACTTAGAGATATGCCTTTTTTCCAGCTGACAGAGAAACATTTAAAATGTAAGGACCAAAGTGGTTGCCTTTCCAACTCTTTCTTATTTAGAGTTTCCAGAGTTTCTGTGCCAACTTGACTCTTTTCTGCTTGCACTGAGGAAGTTTCCATCAGAGGCTGAACTGGACAACTGTGGTTTAATAAATCCTGGACTTCTTTCTGAAATTTCCTAACTGGTTTAAAACATTTTTTGCCAGTATGTTTTCACTGCATCTCTTGCATGTTCAAGCTCAGCAGGACTCTGAAAAGGGCTCTGTTATTACACCAGAGGGTTTAGTGTCTTAAGTTCACAGGTGAAGAATTAATATCTACAAACATAACTCAGTGAGCTTTCTTTTTAGAAAATTGAGACATTGTGCATCAGAAGAGCCTGATGTTCTTCTTATGGCTAAGTTAGTTCAACCTCTCGTGCTGCAGTCCTCTAATATTTTTGTCAGGAAGAAGCTGTGAGTTTTCCTTTCAAGGAAATGAGTGAGCTGAGATTTGGATTCTTAAAAATACATCACCAAGATAATTCTTCATACACTGCATAGTGGAACAAACCTTTTCTTCAACTGCATGGGGACTGCTGCTTATCATTTTGATATGTGCTTTCTAGAGGCAGTTTGTTATAGGCATTGAAAACATACAAAACCCCAGCAACAGAGCACATTACTGAAATACAATGTTAAAAGTGTCCACCACTACAACAGCAACAAAAACAATAAAAGCCAGTCCATTTCTTATTTTGACTTTTTCTGCAGGAAAAGTCTCTTCTCATTGTCAAAAATACAGTCTAGAGTCTTACTATGCATATATCCCTGGCATGCATTAGAACAGTATCTTTTGTGGCTTTTCATTAAGCTGCAGGAAGTGCTAATGTCACCTTTTCTTTGGAGGACTGTAATTTCAGTTTGTCCTCTAGCACAGCTTGAACTGGGTTCATGATTAACTCTTATTGTTTAATGCACTAGTTTTGCTAAAAGCCTTGCTTGCAGAAGTTCAGCAAATATTAGCTTTTCTGGAGAGGTCCTACAGTAAACAGTAAAACTGTTGAAGTAGTATGTATATCTATCAGATACTTATCTCTTTCCACTTGAAAGCACTTTAGAGCTCCTTTTATGAAAAAAGATACTATGTACAATGCAAGGTAAGGGCCAAAAATAATTGTCATTCATCCTGTGAAACTCAAAAGAATTGAAAAAAAGTACATCAGTCAGTCTGAGGGCTTTGCATCAAGGAGGACAAAGCTAAAAAAACTTCACAGGAAGGAGTGTTTCCTCCAGCTTGTGAGGAAAGCAAAGCCCTGGGAGAGCCTGGCATTCAAGTCTGTCCTAGGAGCTGTAAATTTTAAAAGCTAGGATGAGCAGCAGTGTAAAGCAGCTGTCCTATTCACAGTGGATGGCTTGAGGTCTACTAGAAAAGACCAGGTAAGAGCCCTTGCAGACTTAGCCAAGACAGAGTGGAGTGGATTTTGGTTGTTAGAGGGAAACTGCAAACAAAATAGAATGCCAATAATGCTCTGAGGCACATATTTGGCCTTCTGGGTGAAGGCTGTTCCTCAAGCCCATGGCTCAATTGCGTATTTATCCATACAACTCCAAACCAGTAGTCCTCTGTCCTGAAGAGCATACTCTGATGTTTAGCATCCCAAGACCTTTACACACAGACCTGATAGCAACAACAGTCACTCACACAGTAATGGTTATTTTGAGAGAATGTATTGCACTGGGTCGGACAGCCAGAGAGAAGATGCTGCTGTAGCTCCGTATCCTGGGTCCAACAAGAAATGAGTCTGGACATGTGTTCCCAGTAGGTACATGCACACAGGGTTGTTGTGGTTTAACCCCAGCCAGTAATTAAGTGCCACTCACCTGCTCGCTCACTCCTCCCTCAGCCAGGGGGCTGAGGAGAAGAGTCAGAAAGGAATGTAAAACGTAAGGTTTAAGATAAGAGCAGTTTAATAATTGAGATAAAATAAAACCAAACTACTACTACTAATAATAATAATAACAACAGCAGCAGTTATAATGAGAAGGAGGAAGAAGAGAAGAAGATTGAATTCCAAAGGGAAGAGAGGAAAGAAAACTAGTGACACACAATATAACTGCTCATCGCCTGCTGCCTGCTGCCTAGCCCGTCCCTGAGCAACAATTGGCAGCCCTGGCCAAACCCCCCTAGTTTATATACTGAGCATGACATCCTATGGTATGGAATACCTCTTTGGCTAGTTCAGGCCAGCTGATCCAGCTGTGTTCCCTCTCAACTTCTTGTGCCTCTCCAGCCCTTCCACTGGCAAGGCCTGAGAAACTAAAAAGTCCTTGACCTATTATAAACATTACCCAGCAACAACCAAAAATATCAGCGTGCCATCAACATTGTTTTTACACCAAGTCCAAAATACAGCACTGCACTAGCTACTAAGAAGAAAATTTCCTCCATCCCAGCTGAAACCAGGACAAGGGTACACATGCACACCACAACTTTACATATATACATGGCTGACTACATACATTACAGACAGACACACAGAGTGCTCATACAAACACAGACAGCACCAATAGCCTTATCCTGCTCCCCTCTCTCTCTCTCTCTCTCTGTTGATTAACCCTCTACACTGATCCAAACTAGCCAAAGAGGTATTGTATGCCATATGATATCATGCTGAGTATAGAAACTGGGGGAAGAAGAAGGAAGGTGGGGACATCCGGCATTATGGCATTTGTCTTGCTGAGTAACTGTTACACATGATGGAGCCCTGCTTTCCTGGAGATGGCTGAACACCTGCCTGCTGATGGGAAGTAGTGAATGAATGCCTTGTTTTGCTTTGCCTGCCTGCGTGGCTTTTGCTTTACCTATTAAATTGTTCTTATTTCAACCCTTGGTCGGGCCTGGTTAGTACTTGGATGGGAGACCGCCTGAGAATACCAGGTGCTGTATTTCTAAGGGCATCTCAGACCTGTTATTGCTCAATCTCGGGTGGCTGAATGCCATTTGTCCATCTAAGAAGCTGGCACAAGCTGAGGCAGTCAGTGTAGCGCGTGTGTGGCCCCAGACATCTAGAAAAACCAGCAGCCCTGGCAAAAAATCAGGTGCATGGGTTCAGCCTGGCATCCCCGGAGGCGGCAGCTGTGTCCCAAGCGAGGCAGGGGAAGGTTCCACGGTCAGGGCAGGCTGCTGCCCTCTGTGTGGAGGCCAGGCCAACAGTCTTACGTTCCTCTCTGATTCTCCTGTCCATCCCTCTGGATGAGGGGGGAGTGAGTGAGCAGCTGTGTGGTGCTGAGTTACCAGCTGGGGTTAAACCATGACACAGGTCCATGTCTGTCCTGTACTGGGGACTCCGGAGCTGGATGCAGTGTTCCAGGTGGGGTGTCAGAGGAGTGGAGTAGGGGTGCAGAATCATCTCCCTCAACCTGCTGGCCATGCTTCTTTTGACATAGCCCATGATACCATTGTCTTTCTGGGTGGCGAGTGCACGTTGCTAGCTCACGTCCAATTTGCCACCCACCAGTACCCCCAGGTCCTTCTCCGCAGGGCTGCTCTCCATCCCTTCATCCCTCAGCCTGTATTGACATGGGGGATTGCCCCCGCCCAGGCACAGGACCTTGCACTTGGCCTGTTCCAGCTCATGAGGTT
>JAVJGI010000032.1:2723205-2749726 GCA_035590275.1 Ibycter americanus
CTGGGGCATTGCTGTGGGGGCGCACGGGTCTGGGCCACCCTGGCGCCAGCTCTGCCCCAGAGAAACCCCTGGGGCCCGGCATAGCTGCTCATCTTCCCCTCCAGCTCTCCCTCACATGCCACTGCCAGCCGCTGCCTCCAGCCCCGTGCCTCACCTGGTGGCGCTTGTACAGGAGAGTTGGAACTAGATGGTCTTTAAGGTCCCTTCCAATCCAAACCATTCTATGATTCTTTGGTTTTATCAATAGACCCAGACGGCTCTTTCTTGTAAGGTAAAATTATTTTCCATGCATATCTAGTTAGGTTGTACCAAGAATGCTGTTAATGGTGTAGAATCATTTCAACATGTGAATACAAAAGAAAGAAAAAAAAAAGAAAAAAAGTTGAAGGGAATTGAAGTGTTTTCTAAGGTAGAACACAAGAGACACATGAGATAGTCCAATGCTTTTCCTTAAAGCAAGTCCAGGCAGTAGAAGATTATGACATAATCAGAATTATGTTCAATCACTCAGCAGGAGTGTTAATACAAAACACACTACCAAAATGTAATTTTTTTTCCTTGTTTAACTAATTTTAATAAATTTCAATGTTCCTTGCAAGAAGTACGAGATACTACTTCCTGATTTTGGCCTTCATGCTTGTTCCTAGTGTTCTTTGTTGTATATGTGAATTATTAAAATAAATATTTTGCCTTATCTGCTGTCAAGTACTCTGTAAAAATGCAGCTATGCTACTAGTGCAGTTATTAAAGATATGAACTATGTTTCCTTGAATAAGCTGCTTACGTTATTTTAGATGTATGTGTGAACAAGATGATAGATCCTTGTCAGTTTTACAGGGCTATATAATATGCCTGTGGAAAGAGGGTACATTGAACCTTGTGCTGACCTCCTGAACGGAGGTGGCACTTGCAGATGATTACTTCAAGCCAGCTGAACTCTGTCAAAAGCCTTCACTTAATTTACTGGGGTTTTGGTTTGTTTGGTTGGTTTTTATTAAGCACTCCTTTTTTTCCTTCCCCTCTAAAGCTACTACAAACTGGGAGTCACTGCCCTATTTATACTTCAGAGACATTACACCAGATGGGACATTCAAGTGCATCAGCCCAGAGTTGGGTGAAAGTCTGTTCCAGATGGCAAAGCAAAGTATTTCTAAATATGCCTGCAAGGTATTTAAGCACAGCATGACAGACAGCTATAACAAACAGTAATGGAAAAAAACAGTATAAACAACAGCTGAGGAAAGACTGCCTTTTTCCTGAATACTCAGGCCTTACAACAGCTTGTATAGTAAGGAAGCACTTGGGCGAGAGGGGTAGGGGGTAGGGGGGCGATGACAAAAAAATGTTGATTACAGCAGAGAACAAAACATAGAATGTTGTAAGTCAGCTTTGGCAATGGTCAGTACAGCTCATTTCCAATGATGTTGTACTGAAGACAGTCCCACCATAGGGCTCTTTGTTAAAGAAAATAGAAATTTAATTAAAAACTGCTTTTGTGATTCCTTCTTTAGGGAAGATAGCACATTTCTATAAAGATTGTACTGGATTTTGCTAAAAGCGTAGTTATATTGAGATACCTCTCTAAACCATTTTTCGCTATCATCATCCAACGAGCCCAGGTTATGAGGAAGGCTGTCTGTGCTGGGCTCTGCTGTTGCGTCCAGTGCCTCTCAGAAAACAGCAAGATCTATGTCCCTTCAGATGCATCTCCTTGGAACAAGGATAGAGCCTTCAGCTGTGCCCAGCCGTTACAAAGCCTGTTAATTTATGGGAATAGCTATACTCTTGACAATTTTGTCTGCTCTGCTTGAGCTTTAATGTTTTACAATGCCACAGTGCTTCAGCAAGGCTGAAACTGACTTCTGTACTGACTTGTTTCCTGGTGTGTTTTGGACAAGTGGTAGAAACTCTCAGGTCTCTCATCTTTCAGATGAGAAAACTATGCTACAGATATTTTTCAGCTTGGAAAAGACTGTATGAGTTTTGAAATTCATAAGCCTCTCTTCAGATTAGAACTCTGTTAATTTCACCAGTTGCTGGCTGAAATAATTGGAATATCAAACTTTACTAAAAAAAAAAGAAAAAAGAAAAAAAAAAGCCCAAGGACTGAACTAAAAAATGGTTCTTTATTCTTACCGTACAGTAACAGTAAAACATCTAGACACTTTTATTACCAGTACTGTAGGGGTTATGGAGTCTTTTAAAGGAAATTCTTTATTTTTGTAGGGATACTATTCCTCTCTACTCTGTCCAGCTGCTTTTCTCTTATAAGTCTCTTTCCCCAAACTGGGGCTTATTTGATTGTATTCAAGGTACAGTACATCTTGAGTGAATGGATTGGAGGTAGCGTTTTGTGGAACTGTGATGATATACCATCTAATATTGTGTGATACAGGACAGCACTGACAGGAGAACCAAGGGATAGAGGGACCGTATCATAGCTTTAGATATGGTCCTATTTTTATAAAAGCCTTGCTGAGGCTTTTCATTAAATGCACAAAAGCATTGTCTGGTTTGGGAGATAAATTTTCTCATCTACCTGAGGGAATGAAAACCAACATCCCCACCCTGAGTGCATAAACTTACAGTCATTAAGTTTTTCAGGAGAGCAGTCTTGATGTCTGCAGCTTTGCTACTGTGTAGTGAAAGATTAATGTGATCCATGAGAAAAATATAAGGAATATAACACGACCCAGAGGCAAGAGTGTTTGTGATGTTGTTCTGGTCTTCACTCTGAAGACTGCTTCTGTAGTTTATATTAAACTTTCATTAGCTAGCAGTGCATTATAAAGACCATACCAAGCTGCTCAGCTTTCTTGAGGGCACAGTGTTTCTAAACCTCTCTGGAAGCTTAGGTCTAGGCTCACTGGGGATGCTCAAAAACAAACTGGGAAACAGCTATGAAGTTAGCTATTGTCTAACCTTCGTGTTAGTTAAGAGAGAGTGTGTAAGACTGCTTCAGACTTCATCAAAGTAGAATTTATGAAGTAACATTACATGCCACAGATCAGTGGCAAGTGCTGGTTTCACAATGGCAGTAATATCCGGGCTGGGTGGAAGCAGCTAGTTTCCAGGACCAAAACTAGGATTTCTGCATGATGCTGCATTGGAAATTACAGCTTAGACTGTCCACATTCTCCACCAATAATGGGGTCCAAATATTAAAAGATAGCCCTTGAGGTCAAATCTAGATGAAATTCTATATGAGTTAAGGAAACACAGCTCCCATGCTAAGATTAGAATTTGTTAGTTTATATGAAGACCTTTTGGTTTAATCCAAGAATCGTTACTAGTCCTTTTACAGTGACAGGAACACTTACAGTTCTACCCTTTTGTCTGGTTTTGTGCTCAGCCAGCCCCTGTTCCTCTCAGTCCTGAGGTCTATGGGACCAGTTCCCTTTAGGAGGAAGGGAGAGGTGGGGGTACAGCAAGCAGTCAGCATCTCAAGGCACTCCCAAGACCAGCATGTCATCATTGGGGTTTTCCTCCTATTCATGCTGAATCTGCTTAAGATCATTTGTGCATGTTTTCTAAGATGGGCCACTTACTTGATAGAGCTGCGAGTTAAAACATTATATACAAGATTTACTACATATTTTACATATGTTCTGTCAGTAAACATCTGTGATTTATGTTTATAGCCCTTGAGCCTATGGTATCAGGCTGTGCTTGGACTTTCAAGTCATCTGGTCTCATCTTGTGCTTGCATTTTGGGAGCCTTTGCTACAATCCTTTTTGGTTTTTTTGGTTGTGGGGTTTTTCGAGATGGTTTTTTTTTAGTACTAACAACCTTTTAGCTGAGATTTCCTGATCACCTAAATAATATTTTATTCAAACAATCTAATCACACAGTATCCTTCTTCTAGGATCCTTAACAGTCCATTCTATGATCTATTATAAGGCACACATAGACACATACAGACTCAGACACAATGCTTGGGTAATGACTTGCAACCATGATAAAAGTAACATCAGCAGTACCCAGACACAATTATTTCACATCAGTGATTCCCCATATATATCACCTCACCTTCATTTTGTTTAGAATTTCTGCTCAGTAATACAAATACATGTAATACAAATGCGCCCCGAGTTTTGATAAAACAAAGATTCAGCATCAAACACTTCCAACAGGAAAAATACCCTAAACCTGACATTAAATACAATTAATACTAGTGTCTATCATTTAGTTGCTTATTTTACAAATATTGATCAATAATATGAGGTCAGATAAGAGTTATTTAGATTCTCCCCCACCGCCCAATTATTTAACATGGCAAACCCCATGGTAATTTACAGACAAAATGTAAAACAATACTTCAGAACTGTCTTTGACTATAAAAGGGGGGTGGGGGGGTGGGGTGTGTGAAGCATATTAAATTGATCAGTATTAAAAAATAGAATGATTAAAGCAAAGACAGAAGTTGAAAGAGTACAGTTATGCCACTCCGGAATAGCTATTTAAGACCCATAGTGTACCTAAATTCTGGTTTGGTTAATTACATACTCTTTTCCTAAATGCACAGTATATTTTAAATGGGAATAAGGTAATCCATAGTATTCCTTATTCTACTGTGCACTGCTGTCGTACACTAGCAAGCATACTGAAGGAATTTGGAGCTGAACAGAAATTTTCTATATTGCAATAAAAAGGAAAAATCATATTAATATCTCACACTAAACTTCTATGATTAGCCTATCATAATATGAAATATAAAGATGTGCTTAACTTTATGGAGAAATGTCTGCTCATTTCTACAAATATAAACTTTCAGGAGCAAAGCTCTACCTATGAACTACTGGAAGACTGGAGATACAGGGCCACTATTTAAAAGATGGGTAGATCCTTGGTATTTTGAGAAAATCATTCATTTGCATTCTGAAGTTGAGCAGAAATACCTTTTAATAAGTCAGGAAGTATTAATGGGAGCAGACCAGAGGTTATCTCATTACCTTGGAGGCCAGAAAAGGAAGGATTTTGAACAGCAGTGGAGATGTTGATTAATGTAATAGGTTAATAAAGGGCAAGATAAAAAGAATTATCTCATAATAAGGACATTAAATTTAAGGAATTAAAAGCCTTAATAAGGAAATTATTCACAATTATTAACATTCACTGATCCTGGTGACTATGCAGTTATGTTTTAAAATATCTGTAAAAACAAGAAAGTTGTTTTCACAACAAAATCAATCAGACAGTGACTCCATAAAAATAATAGGCTGAGGGTGCATGGTAGCCATCTGCTGGTATTTGCTTTATTTCATAAAAAAACTATTTATGTGAGAACTTTGTTGTTATTATTATTACTGTTACTATTATTATTATCCCGCCTAATTTGTCACCTTCATCAGACAGGTCTTCTCATTTCTGAAATTAATTGAAATCCACATGTTAAAGAAAGTCAACAGAAATATGTTGACAAGATTGAAAATTTGTTCACTAGGAAGAAAATCTTACCTATAGCTACCACATTTTAATTTATTAAATTCATTCAAGCCTTGGAGGCCTTTTGAATTTCTCATTGATCTTGGGATGCAGTAAATGCTATCTCCCATAAAGAAATGGCCAGAACAGTTAATCACATCATTTGCTCTACCTGGTCTGTTTCACTGCTTCAGAGACCTAAACAGGGAGCAGTAAGGGGCCAGCATGCACTGCTTACGAACATGCCTATGATACACGGTAACTTCCAGTAAACCCAATTCTTCAAAAGGGAAGGAAAGAACAGACACATGCCTCTGAGTGAGAAAGATTACATCAATTTGGCTTTTGCCTCAAAAATTCTGAATTTTGAATTTGAGTATAAGAAATTAACTGATTCTTAGAGGAGAGAAATGGTGGCGGATAAGATAGCTTTGCTAACTGAAGCCAATTACACATGTAATTTAAAGGAGGAAAAATAATTTTCTAACCTGTGCTCACTGAAGTCAATCATCAGGTAGACCTCTATTCTGCTGAAACAGCTTCTCATCGATTTCAGTGTAACCAGGTTTTATTTAATTAGTTTTTATTTATTTGAGGATAATAAAAAAAATATCTTATGCAATGCATTTAAAAGAATACTTCTTTTAGAGCATTAAAGTGGAAATAGAATTGCTTTGCATAACTGCATTAGTAAATAGATTAATTAACATTTTAATTTACATTAGTAGTGTAATTGGGATCCTAAAGTGTAATATACATGAAGGAATGAAAGCAGGAACGAAGTCCCACAGCTACTAAAGCAAGGAGATGCCAGACTCCAATTAAGACGTTCTTTTGTCAAGCCTTATCTCTGAGGTTTGCGAGATTAACTTAAAACAAAATGGCTGTCTTTTATCTCCCCTGCTATTGGTTTTAATTCCACTACTTAAAAGGATTCTTTTTGAGGTTAATGCAAATTCTTTTGCATTATGAGGAAAGCAATTTCTTCCACTGTGTCTTACCAGTAACATTGGCGATCTTTTGGGATAAATTGCATAGCTAAGAGGAATTTTGATTCTGCCTCAATGCCCCCAAAGAAATTTCCTTTAAACAGCATTGCTTCTGAATGCGATTTGTTTACTCTGAGGCTTATATGCTGAGTAGCACATCCCATACTATAGTGAGTGCATACGTCAGTGTCTTGCAATGGGATGATTATTTGTATAAAAATGACTGCCCAGCTACCTATTTGTGAAGCTTACAGTGAGTGCACAGAACATATGACAGCTGCATGAAAGACCCTCCTTCTTAATGCATTCATACCCTTGCATCAAAAAAAGCCCTAGTGAAGTCAGCTTCTAGGAGAGCAGAAACTGAAAGAAAAATCCCTCTCAATAACATACTAAACCTAAGGTGGGAACTTACTAGTATTGAACATACAAAAATGAATTTGACAGGTGCCCAGAGGACACAGAACAAGTGACTCAGTAACAAGGCTGAACCTGAACAAAGGGCTAGCCTGAACATCCAGAACAACACGTCATGCTGATAACACTACAGACTTTGAAGTAATTATAGCTTTTTTTTTTCAGTAACAGAAACTAGATGGTCATCTGTGCGAATTAGTCTTTATAGGCATAAGTCATACTTAGATTCTGAAAAGCCAAGGAGTCTAAATAATACAGTTGTGCCTCAGATGTCTTATTTGAAGCTATTTTTAATCTACAGATTTCAGTAAATTTACTCCAGATGGATGTACATGCTGTATGAAATACATTTTCAGGAAGCATGTCACATGCTCACATTGAATTAATGCCATACCAAGCTATTACAAGTATAATATTTACTGGATAACTCAGTTCTGATTTCTTCTAATTACTAACAGATTTACCGGTCTTTTCACAAAAAGGGTTTTACTGAACATCTGGACTGAACTCCTTGTCCCTACAACTATGTTCCACTGATTCTGAAAAACAGAACTTTGAATTTGACAATTGTTTTTCTTCATATTTTAAGTGAAGATATTTGCTTATCCTGCACAGAAAATCTCAGTGATAAATAGGCCACTGCTAGACATTGTGAAGCTTAAGCGTTGCAAAGCATCTGGGATTGCTGTGCATGAGAGAGAAGTGGAAAACTGCATAAATAGTTGCTCTGATTGCAATTACATATCATGGAAGTCTGGACAGCCCTTAGAGAATTGTGGAGCCCATAGCACATGATAGGAAAAGTTGCAGAAGTTCAGAGTTTGGTGGTCAAATCTACCTAGGAAAATATTGGTAAACAAACCTATATGCAGATTGCTATAGTGCTGCAGACCTATGCCTGACTTGTGCAGCATCCTGTCATTGACCTAGCATAGTACCAAATGATCAAGAGGGCATGTAAAAATCCTGGTGTAAGAACACATGCAGAAATCAAACCATTACTCTAAATCTCATTGTGACCTCTAGCAACTAGATGGGCTTAAACAAAAAACATAGTGGTAAATAAAGTATCCAAAATGTATTTACAAATGTGGCAATAATCTTCTTTTTGTTTATTTTGGTATCCAGTCTTTAATAGATTTAATAAGGTGTTGGCTTCATTAACTGTATATGGCAGTCCCACAACTATACTGTAGTGAACATTTCGGTCAGTGTTGAGCTTCCCTCTTCCAGGTTCACTGACTGCTGCTTCAGTATTGCTACAAAGCCTAGTAAACAGATACTTCCCATCTAATTTCTGAACAGTGTTCATTGCCGTCCTACCTTGTTTCTTTTCAGCATTCTATATTTCCCATAGTTTTCTAATAATCTGTAATTTATATTTATCTGATGAGTGCTGCTTCACAGTAATTGCTTTCATTGCTCCTTTCTGAAACCTCCACATTCCACAATATCTTCTTGGAAAAAGAGGGGAGGGGGGAGGATGTGTACTTTAAATAAGACTTCATGCATATAATGCTGATCTCTACAGTATTTATTGGTTGTTGTTTTTTTCCATTCCCGCTACATGTTAAAAAAACACACTTGGAATGTTCATTATATGGTTGTAAGAAATAGTTTGATAGAGAACTTTTGGAAGAGAATTACTCTGATATCAAAGTCAGTTATAGCAAGATATTAGAATTGACTTGCAAAACCAATCAAGTAAAGTATGAATGAAAATGCTTGTATGCCATAATCCAACACTATCTCGAAATTCCTCTTTTCCACTGGCTCCAAAATGTCATCATATAGTGTACTGCAGTATTGAGATTTCAGTTTGTTTAGTCTTTAAAACCCACTTTTATTGTATGAGCTTTTTAATAAGGCTTAAAACATATCTGGCTTTGTAACATCTGCTTTATTTTAAAAATATACTTTAAAAGGACATACTAAACAGCAAACTCTCTTGGGTGCCTAGCTCAAACTGCTGAATGAAGTCTCTTCACTAGTCTTATGAATAAGGTTAATCCTAATTACAGATGAGATTCCGCCCCTCCTCCCCCCCGCCCCCAGCCTTAAATATCTATTCAATTTGGAGACTAAAAAGACTCTTCCAATGATCAGCATAATAAATGGTCATTTGACCTAACTTAGTCGACACATGAACAAGCACACATGAAAATAAATGCCCTGTGCAAAACCTAACTAGACTAGAATACAAGACTAAGATAGGCTAATCTTTAGAATTTCTCAATGGCACTTGTATTCGGCTATCTGTCTTCTAAGGTACTTCCAATATTTACTGTATTTCTTTCTTACAACTTCAAATACTTATTTTTTTCTTAGACCAGAAAACAAATTCTAATTCATAAATCACACACTGAGAAGAAACCTTTCTCTTGAATAGTAGCACTTAAATTCCAAAGAGAAGTATTTAAGTATTCTGACTTACTTTAACTCATAACTCATCTCGGGGGAGCGAGCTCTGCTATATTTACCTCAGGGCATGTTGTGGGCTGGCTGCTCCCCAGGGACTGGGAGCCAGGGGAATCCGTGCCAGGCTGTCTGGGTAGGGTATGTCCCACCACAGCAGCCAGGGAGCAGAGCAGCTGGGGGATCTGGGGCAGCCCCAGCCCCAGGCACTGGGCACCCCCCTGGGGACAGCAACAGCCTGAGGCCAGGCCAGGCCAGGCCAGGCCACCAGGCGAAAGGTCATGCCTGGTTCAGTGGGGCTCAACACAGCAGCACGGCAGTGGGGCTGGGGATGGACATTCTCACTGGGGCAGGACTGGGAGCCCTGGGGGATCTGACAGGGGATCCTGGGCCATGGGCAGGTATCCTGGGGGCAGATACAGCCTGTGAGTGACCACCAGGCCCTGGAGGTGGAAAAGCAGTTAGCTCTGTTCAGTGTTCAAATAAACAACCAATCTCCTTATTCTTTTGAATTTGCAAATCTTCCTTTGGCTGTGGTGTAATGAAGCATGCATGTATATTTTATAAAACATTTAGTCATACGTCTGGTGTTTCTCTTGCTAAGAATCTGTCATCCTCTTCTGACTTTTCAGTGGCATAAGAATATTTCGCCTGTGAGCCATTTGACTTCATCTGAATTTTATCAAGGTACACAGCCAACAGTAGAAGTAATATATTGCTCATGCATTAAGCTTATACTAAATAATTCCTAAAAATCTTTGCAAAGGACTTTTTTGTATCATTCAGAAAATTCAATTTGCCATAAAGTAATTGGGTTGGCTGCAGGTTATCACACGTGATTTAATCATCCAATGAGCATCGGTGTTATAAAAATATCATGATCACATTTAGGCTGACTGTAATTAATAAACTAAAAATCAGCCACTGAGCATGATATAGACAGGACTTGTTGCTACAGTAACCCAGTGTCATATTGCTGAGAAAAGCTCTAAATTCAATTTATTTGGTGTAAACATTTCATACCTGTACGTTCAGGCTTACTTAAAGGTTGAAGATTATTATGAAGCCTGGTCTGCATTTAGTGATGCTTTGTAGTGTTTTTTGTTTAGCTACGAACGTTGTAAGTGCAGGAAAGGAGTCTCAGTTCCTCAGACCTCTGCACATATTGGTACCTGTACAAATAATCCTAATATATTTACAAAAAAACCAAGTGACTGAACAAATTTTAGTTTACATAATTTGAAGTAGCTATAATTCAGTGTTCATGAGATCTGCATGGTATCTTTTTCATACAGAATGAGTTTGCTGTAGTGGCTATAGCCTAGCTGATCTACAGACCCTTCCAGCCTGTGAACTGTCACAAAGTAAGCCTTCTTACTTCTTGTTACAGGTGATGGCTCCAGTAATGCTTTTAAAGGGCTGCAAACAACTGTGTATTCTGGATGCTTGCAGAAACCTCCTTTGAAAAGTCATCAGTTGACAAATGCTGTCTCCCTTTTCATCCCCAAGGATGTGAACCTTTCATTGAGCTTGACTTGGATACAACATTATCATTTCATCTCTAGTCTTCCGCCTCACTTTCCCATAGTAACCAAGTGGTTGATCATTTCATACCTGAACTGTCAGCATATTCCACCGCAACATTGCCTAGGGGACTTGAAAGAATGATTCTCATTAACTCTTCATGAGAATCAAAATCTTTCATAATGCATCTCTAAATCTTCTGCTGATGCTACTTTGGTAAAAGTGTTACTAGATGGAACACTGCTGACATACAGAGACTGTTCGCAGTTTCCCCTGTCTAGTTACTATTACCTCAGATCTGCTTTCAGTTGTGCTCTGCTGTAAAAATCTGCTGAATGAATACTGATTAAAACCTTTTACAATGAGAAACAAATACTAATAGTTTACTTGAAACGAGCTTATATTTTCCATCTGTGTAGCCTTTGAATTAAGTGTTGCCGTTGTGTGTACTTAAAATGTAATATATCTATGAATATCAAAGGCTAACTAGATTGACTTCTAAAGAAAGACCTAGGAAAACGTTCAAACACTAGATATTTCTTCTAAATTCTCATTCTGGGCCATCTACTTTATTAGTATTAAAAATATTCCTCCTGGTTACTCTCAAGTAGGACAAATCTTTAAATGTACCCAAAGTCAGTGCAAATAGATACTAATAATAGAAAAAGTCATCTTCTGAGACCCCAGAAAAGTCTAGGCTTTGCCGTTGCTAAAACCCCATATCGTCTTCGCTGACATAAAATTCATGTTTGTAACAAGATTTCAGTTTCCAGGTGGCCTGCTTTTTAAGGTAAAACTCTAGGAAAAAAATCCAAACAACTATAATTTAGATCTTAAACTTGATATTATTTGGAAATGTTAGTGTAGCCTTAAATGTTTTATTAAGCATTCAAATGAGTTCTAAACTAAATATCAGATCTAGCATACAATCCCAGTAAGTGGATAAACAAAATGAGTCTTTAGATGGCCAAAGAAAAAGTCACAAGCTCTGTCCACTTCTGTGGGCCTGGGTTGCATGAATCTATTAGGGTTCCCCCAGCTGTGGCTACCAAAACATCTGTTTTAAGTCATTCATCCACACACTTAAAGCGTAACTGCTGGATGGACAGACTAAACTCTCACTAGCTGGCTCCATCTGAAGGTGTCATCAAGGGTAGGTTTTAGATAGTGATGAAACCTTAAAATGTTATTGCTTATATTGGAGGAAAGAGTTTATATGATAATGCCAGGATATAAATAACAAGCAATGGTCAGCTGCAGTTGTTGTGAACATGAAGTTCATGTTGTGTACATGAAATGACTCTGATAGCACAAAGTGCTCTAGTAGTCTGACATTGTCTTCCCAATTGTATTTAACAATCAATTTAATAATTTGAACCTAATGCATTCCACAAAGTGGTAATACTGATTGTATTGTTTAAAATATAGTGTTTTCTTCTATATGTTAAAAATATTGGTTGGGAAACACTTCTGTGCATTTCTGAGAAAATCATAAGTTACAAAACATGTAGACAGACCATTTCAGTGAAAGGTGCATATCATTATCACCCTAGCACATCCCTTACTAAGATAGAAACACATTTTATAGATTGACGGTCTGTTACCTAATCAACTAATATGTCACGGGTGATCTGACCTATGCAAGAATGTGACTCTTCTTTCTATAACTTTTGCTGTCCCCTTCCGTGCCTAAATCCACTTTCTTACCTCTTCCTTTTTAATTTAGTAAGTCATGTAGCTCTAAATAATAAAACTGTCATTGTACTTTAATTTAATTCATATACATTCTACAGCTCATTTCATATCATTAATGTCAAGATTGAATGGCCTCTTACAAACAGTGATTCATTAGCATAGCACATACATTATGATGTTTGTCTTTCAACAGAATTTTCATTACTTACCTATCAGCACTAAGTTTCCCATGAAAATCTATTGACTATTAGAATGTTTAATAGAACTGTGAACATATGCTTTTTTATTTGGTGGTAGTTTCAGAAACAGTTCTTAAGCAGGTTCAGATTTTGCAACACACAAGGAGAGCTGTTTGCTGATGTTTGATATTTAGGTGTGTGTGCTGGTTTTTTTGTGCCTTGCATTTACTTTGTCTTTGATTAAAAAGATAACTTACAACATCAAAATTAATGTCTTCAGAAATTCAAAGTCTACATCTATCTAAATAGTCAGTATTGAGTAATAGGATCAGATTCCAGTAATACAACAGCTGTATTGGAAGAACTTTACCTCTCTAAAATGTATATGATAACAGATCTTTATCTTGGTCTGTCTCTGTTCTGGTGAGGTCAGCTGAATGTCCATTAGCAAAACACCTTCATTTCACTCTAATGAGCACCTTGAGGTTACCTGTCGTCTGAAGAGAATCCAGCCCATCATCTTAGATGCTCCATACTGTGAACTGAAAAACAGCAATTTGGGACGAAGTGTGTTCACTTTGAGAAGACACTCTTAATCGGAAGTAAAAGATTAATGTAAACACACCATTAAGGTCTCAGCTGCTGTCAAAACTGACTACTTGTGAAGCTTACCAGTAAAACCTGAGGGAAAAATAATGAAGTGTGACTAAGTCCTTTTGCTTTTCTCAGAACTCTTGCAAAAGATATTCACTAACTATAGTTTAATGCATACATGAGTATCATTTCCTTTTTCAAAGAACTAACTTAGACAATTTCACTAGCAAAGATTTATCATTTTACACCACTATATGTCATTTTAACTGTTGGTGCTACTGAAAATTTGTATCTTCATTATGCAAGGTGATTACTCTAAGCATAGACTTAGTTATAAACCAAGCATTCTCATAGTATGGTTTTTGCAGAAGTTCTTTCAAACTTAGTTCCATCCTTAAGCCATCCTTACAGATCTACCCTGTGTCATGGTAGAGATACCTCTTGGAAGATACACTAATTCTGAAAAATAGCTCACACTCAAATTTTAGAGATAAACAAAACCTCTTTTGTATTTTAATTAAAACATGTTAGACACATTTGTTATTGTAAGATCTACTGTCTCCTCAAACCCGTAACAAAAGCAAGGGAACACCTTGCCAGCTGGCAGTCTTCCAGCTCCTTCTCAAGTATAAAAGAAGCTACTGAAACCAAAGACTGTTTTACAAAGTGTCAGGACTTCTCATGAGAGGAGGAGGCCACTTCTTGGATTACTCAATATAACTAGCTTAAAGATTGGGCAAAGACTGTATTAATCTAGCATTAACAACTTTCTTATAAAGCCATTGCTAAATATTTGTTCTAACCATGCTTCTTTCTTTATATTAACTGCTCTCTTAATCTGAGATTCGTATACATATCACTGAAACTTTATGTGTTTCCAGTGTCTTCACCAGGTGATTGCTTGAGTCAGCTGCCTTGGTGGACCCCCGAGGACAATTCACGAGCAGGTCTGAGCATAAAACATCTCTAACCAGTAACAGTTACAGATGAGAAGTCAAAGGCATAATTAAATGAATTTACTTTTTCTTCTTTTCTCCTTCTTTTTCTCTTTTTCTTTTTCTTTTCTATCAGAGGGTGTCCTAGACCGAAACAATGTAATTTGATAGGTATTATGGGGGAAATTATACTTTTACTGTATTTTATCAAGTCCGTACATGAAGGGCTTTTACCAGTAATGAGTTCATTGAACTGAATTAATGCAACAAAGGAATAAAACAATCAATTCTATTCAAAGTACTCAAGTACTCACAATTCTTCCCCAAGTGGCAACTGAGAAAATCACATAGCTTTGCAAGGGCATGTGGAAGGAGAACATCTGCTCTCTTAAGGATATTTGGTCAAGGGCCTTTTCAATGCAAAAAATTATAAATGAAAAGGAAGAAATAAACAAGAACATTCAGGGACAAAAACCTGACCATTAGCAGTGAGCAGAACAAACCTGGTCAGTCACAGTAATTGGTAAGGATATGTGGAGTGTGAGAATGTTTATTTTTACAGCAAGATTATCTAAGGACCTTGTCAAATTGGGATTATAAAGAAAAGGAGGGAGGCAAACACACAGAGACACGAAACCTGACCTGACTTGGGTGTCTAGTATCTGATTAAGCCTATATATTCTTCGTGATTTCCCATGAGCCTTTATTTGTGCATAAACCAATCCAGTAAAAGCAACAAAATCCTAATTACCAGAACATGATGTATTTTAGTCTTTTAAACATGAGACATGTCATTAGTTTGATGTCATAGAGAACTTGATAGTATGGAGGCATATATCAGCAGATTTAGATATCAGCTAATTTTTAATCAAACAAAAAGTTTTAGTGCTCATTTCTAGTTTGTAACCACCTGTGGAGAGGGATAATTCACACCTGAACTATAGCTATGTTGCATTACTTTTTTTTTTTTCCTTCATTTTGTAACCAGACTTCTGAGTGACCTCTCTCTGTTCTTCAATTTATGTTTTCCTTAGCAGAAACATATTTCCTGATCCTTTACGGTAAGCTATCTGACCAACATCTAAGCTAATTAAATACAAAGTCCTAGAAAGAATCAAAGGAACAATGATAGGTACATGAATTCTGGTAACCTAATCAGGGAAAACCTAATCAGTGAAAATTAAGGTGTATACCAAATTGGCTACTCCTAAAACAGTAAAATCTACCAAGATCTTAGAATCATAGAATAGTTTGGGTTGGAATGAACTTTTAAAGGTCATCTAGACCAAACCCGCTGCAATAAGCAGGGACATCTTCAGCTGGATCAGGTTCCTCAGAGCCCCATCCAACCTGACCTTGAATTTTTCCAGGGATGGAGCATCCACCACCACTCTGGGCAACCTGTCCCAGTGTTTCACCACCCTCATAAAGAATGTCTTCCTTATATCTAGTCTAAATCTGCCCTTTTTGTGTTGTTGTTGTTTAAAACCATTACACCTTGTCCTGTCGCTACAGACCCTACTAAAAAGTCTGTCCCCATCTTTCCTATAAGCCCCCTTTAGGTATTGAAAGGCTGCTCTAACATCTCCCTGGAACCTTCTCTCCTCCAGGCTGACCAACCCCAACTCTCTCAGCCTGTCTTCACAGGAGAGGTGCTCCAGCCCTCTGATCATCTTTGTGGCCCTGCTCTGGACTGACTGTAATAGGTCCGTGTCTTTCTTGTATTGCACCCCAGAGCTTGATGCAGTACTCCAGGTGGGGTGTCAGGAGAACAGAACAGAGGGGGACAATCACCTCCCTCAACCTTCTGGCCATGCTTCTTTTGATGTAGCCCAGGATATGGTTGGCTTTCTGGGCTGGGAGCTGACATTGCTGGCTTATGTCCAGCTTTTCATTTACCGGTACCCTCAAGTCTTTCTTTTCAGGGTTGCGCTCCACCCCTTCATCCCCTAGTCTATATTGATAGATAGGTTGCCCCTGCCCAGATGCAGGACCTCGCACTTGGCCTTGTTGAACCTCATGAACTTCATGTAGAGCCACTTCTCAGGCTTGTCCAGGTCGCTCTGAATGGCATTCTATCCCTCAGGCACAGTAAGTGCACCACTCAGCTTGGTGTCATCTGCCACATTGCTGAGGATGTACTTGATCCCACTATCTATGTCATTGATGAAGCTATTAAACAGTACTGGTCTCAGTACAGATACCTGAGGGACACCAGTCATCACTGATCTCCATCTGGACATTGAGCTATTGACCACTACTCCCTGAATGTTACAATCCAGCCAATTCCTTATACACTGAATGATTCACCCAACAAATCCATATCTCTCTGATTTAGAGAGGAAGATGTTGTGTGGAACTGTGTCACAGGCCTTACAGAAGTCCAGACAGATGACACCTGTAGCTCTTCTCTTGTCCACTGATATAGTCACTCCATCATAGAAGGACATTAGGTTGGTCAGGCAAGACTTGCCCTTGATGAATCCAGGCTGGCCATGTCAAATCATCTCCCTGTCTTCTATGTGTCTTAGCATAGTTTCTAGGAGGATCTTCCCAGGAACAGACGTAAGGCCGACAGGTCAGTAGTTCCCAGGGTCCTGCTTTCTACCCTTTTTAAAACTAGGTGCAATGTTTCCTGTTTTTCAGTCACCAGGGACTTCACCTGACTGCCCTGACCCTTCAAATATTATGGAGAGTGGCTTGGCAACTACATCAGCTAGTTCCCTCAGGACTCTGGGATGCATCGCATAAGGTCCCATAGATTTAAGTGTGTTCACATTCCTTCGGTGGTCATGAACCTGATCTTCTTTTACAGTGGGATGGGCTTTGCTCCTGCAGTCCCTGCCTTGAGGTCCATCCTCTTGAGAGGTGTGGGAAAAGGCAAAAATGTTGTTGAATACCTCAGCCTTCTCCTTGTCCGTTGTTACCTGTTTGCTGGTCATATTCATCGGGCGTGGGGGTGGGGGTGGGGGGTGGGGGCGGTACACTTTCTTTGACCTTCCTTTTCTGGCTGACATACCTGTAGAAGCCCTTGCTGTTTTTTGTGCCCCTTGCCATGTTCAGCTCCAGCCACGCCTTGGACTTCCAGATCCTATCCCTACAAAACCAGGCAACATCCCTATACTCTTCTGAGGATACCTGTCTCTGCTTCCACTGCCTGTGCATTTCCTTCTTGCCCTTTAGTTTGCCCAGCAGGTCTTGACTCATCCATGCTGGTCTCTTGCCTTCCTTTCCTGATTTCTTACACCTAGGGATTGAGAGCTTTTGTACTCTATGGCAGGCATCCCTAAAGATCAGCCAGCTGTGTTCTGCTCCCTTGTCCCTGAGGGCAGTTTCCAAGGGGTTCCTACTGACTTACTCCTTGCACAACTGGAATTTTGCTTTCCTAAAATTCAGTGTCCTGACTTTACTCTTTGCCTGATCCATATCCCTGCAAACTCCACTAGCACATGATCACTGCAGCCCAGCCTGCCTCCAACTTCAACATCATCAATTAGCTCACTTGCATTGGTGCCCATCAGGTCCAGTATCACATCCCATCTGGTAGGGCTGTGTATTACCTGCCCTAAGAAGTTATCCTTGATACACTCCAGGAGTCTCCTGGATTGCCTACAGCTTGCCATGCCACTTTTTCCAGCAGGAGCTGGGGTGGTTGAAGTCCCCCAGCAGGATGAAAGCCTGCAAGCATGACACCTCCTGCAGCTGGAGTGAGAAGGATTTGTCAGTAAGCTCCCCTTGACTGGGATGAGTCAACAGAAGAAATTTTGGCGGTTCTATAAAACTACTTATATGATATCAAGGGGGTACTGTGTAAGACGTGGGATGTTTAGGAGAAGGACTGATGGCAGAGACAAAGAGGGATCATGGTGGACTGGGAAAGGAACAAGGATGGAGAATAGAGGGAAAAGATAAAAAGGACAATCATGCATAGACAGGCTGGTGCTCAGAACTGAGGGAGGGATCTCCTGCATCCCCAAATCCACCAGATCCAGCTACCTCTAACACCTTCCTGTTTGTGTTTTAGCTGTCCAGAACAGAACACACTCACTTCAAACAGAAGTTACTTTTAGCTTTGGGTCCCAGAGGTGAAAACACAGTGAATTAAGGTTGAAAATAAAACCTTGCATAATTTAAGAATAAGCTCAATATTGTTTCTTCTATTCTGCCTTGCAGAACTGTTCTCACTCCCATTTCCAGATACATCTTTTTGCAGCTGCCAGAGCTGTCAGCTCAGAGCCTCTCTTTTTTCAGCTCAGTTGCTTTGAGGTACTAGCAGCATTCCCAATGACATTTTATAACCCTTGCAGCACTGGGAATTTTCGAACTTAATTTGTGATGTCCAAAATATTGCTTGAGGGAAATGCTTTTAAATTTATATGGAAAATCAGCTTTACTTTAAAATGTGAGGTCAAAGAATAAACAAAGCTGTCTTGCTAAATAATTAAGGCAAGGCATGACTTTTATCGTGAAGTTGGAGAATCCAGCTGCTTGTTTTTGTAAAAGAACAGAGAAAGGCAATCTGAGAAACCTTTTAAAAACAAGCACTGAGTGTAGCACACTTTTTAAGTAGTAGAATTTGAGCAAAAAGGAGAAAGGTCTCTGGCTACAATCTTTCTTCAGAGTAGTTGAATGAGCAAGTAAACAGATTTAAAATATTTTTTTTAAAGTTTTTTAAAAGTCTTTTTTCCCTCAGAAGAAAAGTCCAAAAGGACTGATTCTCATCACTGACTTAAAATGACTGATGCAAATCAGTACTGAGAGCAAAACAAAGAAACACATATATGTATGTTTAGATAAATACATATGCATTTATCTATTACCCCCTCCCAGTCTGTTTAATCTGGTTTTGCATTTGCCCTTCATTTCATAACAAAAGGCATCTTCTCTTGGGATGAACAACCGTTAAAACATTTCAATATATGATATACTTGAAAATTTTACTTTTTGGTAAGCACATATGCATTCAATTTATTTATAGTCTTGGTCTTCAACTTTGCATGTGTTGAAAATAAGCTGTGCATCTCTTTCTTGATGTTACTTTCTATTTCATATTTATATTTCACTACATTTGAACAGAAAGGAAAATTAAGTACAGTGAAAAACCCTCAGACTATTGGGAAGACTGGGAAATGACATTTGGCATTTCAAATTTACTGCTCCATTAAATCAAATATTTACCCTGTGGACTGGCAAAATTGTATCAGGGTAGTGATATTAAGATGTGCTCAGACAGCAATCATTTTCTTAGGGTGTTGAGTTGCCATGAAGGATTCTAATGAGTGTTATATATAGGTCTACTTCATTAGTGGAACTGTGCATTTGAAGGACTCATTCCTTTTGCTAACTGATTTCTCTATCTACCCAGAACTGAGCGTAAGCCAATAGTAACAAAGTAAGTAGAGCTGACAATTAAGTACTTACAACCTAATGTATCCAGACAGAAAGGTGAATGAAAATGTGATGCATTCCTTTTCAGGTTATCTGTACCACTCCAAAATAGAGTGAAAATTTTTATGTTGGAGTTAATAAAAACAACAAACAAGGAGTGACCACAGAGCCCAGTCAGTAATTTAAGCTTTCAAAGACGCAGTACAGACAGGCAGTTTCTGGATATATGAAGACAAATTGTGTCTAGTATCCTTCTCAATCCTTGTGACTGTGCCTCTGCTCCAATAGTTGTTTTAATTTTTCTTATTTCTTGAATCATGGGTAATAATACATGATGCAAACCCTGATGTAATCCCTTAGTCCTCATACAAAGAAAAAAATAAATATCTGTAAACTGCAATTTCAGACAAATGGGATCACGCCTCCTTTGAGCAGCTGCAGTACCATGCTTGTTGTTGACATTCAACAGAAACCCATCACACCTAAATGAGTTGTGTGCTGGTGGTGAGAGCTCAGTAACTCCAGCAGTAACTAACACAGTAGTGAGAAATGTGTTACTTGCGATGATGGGAGCTAGTTAACAGAGCTGTGGAGAGCTAAAGCAACTGAAATTTGACACAGACTTAACAGAGCTTTTTGCTGGAAGTTGAGCATGTCTGTGTCCATGGCAGATTACAATTTTGTGTTGACAAGTTAATTTAACGGATACATATACACAAACATGCCTCTATGTGCATCTGGTAGTATATACTGTAGGGGAACACGTATAATTTTTGATAGAATCATGATCATTAATGCAGAAAAAGAAATAGTGATCCCTAGTTTTGGGGAGACATAGCAGCCTTGGAAACAGAAACAGGAGTAAAAATTGTAATTTGTAAATAAGCTCAACTGGAGTTTTTTAAAAAATAGTTTCTGCACTCAGAAAAGCCAGATAAACAGTATTTGGACTGTCAGCATTGACACAATTGTTGTACAATATAAACTGTTGGCTTCAGGTTGTTTTCCCATCTATTACTGTGCTTCATCTGGCTTGACTGAGGATAAGTCTTCCTCTGTACACTTCATGCAATTATTTATTCCAGTTTGTTTTGTGTTGTTTTTAAGGTAAGATCAATAGTGTATTTCCAACTTAATTCATAATCTGCAAGAAAGGATTACCAAGTGCTATAAAAGAAGGGGGATAAAATGTAAGGACATTTTGGTTAAAGAGCAAAGATGTCTGGCTTTCATAGCGTAATACAGAGAGCAATAAGAAGTGTCATATAAATGTAGATGCTGAAGCTGTAAGAAAGGAAATCTGACAGTGCTATTGTTTGCAAGGCATAAAAAAGCTACTGTCTCATCATAAAAAGTAATCAGAAAACCCTTGTTTTAGCTTATTAGGGAATACAGTTACTGCAGGAGCTCTGGAGGGTAGGAGAAAGATGATGGGGAGTTGATCTTATCATCCTTTGCTCCTGCAGCACACCTTGTATACACACCAACGCAATCACCACAAAGCAAAAATGTGAACAAGGAAGGAAGGGATTTTGTCATGTATATTAGCTTACCACCAGTTTTCTGCAGTGAAAATAATGATGTGAATGGACAGTAACTTAAAAAAAAAACAACCCTGAGATACTACTTTGGGGTTTTTTGAGAAGAAACTGGGACTTCATGTTTGGAACATTGCATGTTTTTATTTGATAAGTTACATGCCATCTTGTTGGATGGGGTTTTTTTCAACATAATCATTTTACAAGGAAAAGTGATGAAAGAGCAAATGTCTGTTAAAGGTTAAAATGATGACTGGCTTTGGTTTGCTGAAAAACACACTACCAGTGAGTGAATAAATTGATGGAGACATTACTTTTTCTACCTAAGTTGTGGTAGTATTCCCTTAACGGCCAGTATCCATATAACTTGAGGAGAGAAATTGACAATAGGCTGCATATTTAAGTCAGGATGGCACATTTCCTCTTTTTTTTGATAATTCAGTGTCTTTTTCATTTAGTACAATTGTTAATGGCTTGACGCAGGTTTGAGTTTAAATAAATATAAATATCTTAAGCATAACTCTGAAAAAAAAATCTTTTACAAATATTAATAAGCAATCCCTCACATCAAAACTCCAGTAGCTACAGATGCCTATACTTTCATTGCAGACAAAAAAAATATGGAGGTGGCAAGATGGTGAGCTCCACAGTTTATGTGATAGAAAAAATGCAAAGTAGCAGCATGATTTATTGTAATGCAGTTACTGAGGCTCTTCCCCTTCCTCAGGCACTGGAGGAGAACATTGTGAATTTGCACTGGTGTAGGGGTGTCTGAACATACTAGCTAAGGTTTTAGGCATCTGTGTAGTTCTCTGCTTCAGTTAAATATTGAGTTGAGCCATGGAAAGCAAAGTATGTCTTATCTGAAATTATGCTGAAGAGGCTCTGCTTGCAATTATATAAAGCTGTCCATAAAGCATTGCAGCAAATAACATGCCTCATACACGATCATTCTGTTTTTCTGCAGCAAGTCTATCATGCTGCAAGGTTAATGTTCTGAGGTTTCCTAGTTCTCAAAAATGAGCATGTCTAAGGCACAGGGTTTCTTACATGAAAATTCAAGTCATAAATTTATAATAGCTTTTGAACTCACAATAAATACATTATGCACTATAATTTTAGGCAAGTGTGAATAAAGGCTGAGGGTGCATTAAATGACTTTATTTTGAGATATGTACTGTGCATACAATGCATTATCATACAATGCATATCATGCACTCACTGTTTTCTCAATGCTTGTATTTGGTAATGTACATGTAATAAAAAACAAAGCCTGTCCCCAATTATATATTTTTCTTCTATAGTAAAACTAGTTCTTCCACAATTCAGAAGTGTTTTTACATTCCTTTTTTAAAGTCTTTTTTCATGGGTGATGTGGGAAGATGTAGAAACATTTTTTTTCCAACAGTAAAAATGTTACAAGAAAGTTGATTTCTAACAAGGGAAGACTAAAAATACTCCAGGTGCACTTGCTATTGCAACATTTCTTTCAGATCTGCAGTTCTGCCATATGTATACATATGCATATGCTTTTCTTTAAAGGAGAATCTGAAATTCTAAATACTTCAAAGGAACTTTTGTCAAATACATCAGATAAGTGTCAATTATAAATTATTCCTAAAAATGAAAGTGTTTCTCAAATCTGGGCTGTCAGATGGCTTTCTCTGTCTCCACAGAGGTCAGAAAGAAAGAAAGAACTTACATAAAATCTTTAACAATTATGCAACATAAGAGATCATTTTTTTTCCTCCTTTATTTCTGCCAAAAAGCAGTGAGATTAATTACTTTAAGTGTCTAAAAACATTAAAACCCACAAGAATAATAGACTTTCAGGTTGATGAAGAAATTCAGATCATTAGAATGAAATTTCCCATGCTAAAGACTTTTACAGACTTTCTGATTTTGCACAGGGGGAGAGAACAGGTGACTTCAGTGAGATCAGAGCAGTAAGTAAACCCATTTCTGATACTTATAACTGCAGATTGTATAGAAAAATATATACATATTGAAGGAAAAGCTTAAACAGGAAAATCCACTTCTATTTTGAGAAAAAAATATAGTGTTAGCATAATTCATAGATGAGACAATAACAAATCAGTTGGAGAGATTTCTGGTTGTTTTTTTTTTTTGCAAGAAGAGTTTACTGTTGCATGTGTCTGTACAAAATATTTCTTATTCTAACAGGAAATATTTCCTTCCTTTTGAAAGAAGTCAACTCTTTGCAAGTTCACCAATTTATTTTTTTATCTTCAGTGAAAAAATTGAGATAGTTTTTTATGGATTTCAGGAAGATCATTCATAAAAATATTCAGTCATCTGAGGACACTCTACAAAATATCTAGATTTTTATTTTTTTCTGTTAAGCAAAACAAAAGGGAAAATTCTTCTAAACGGCTTCTATAATTTGAAGCCCTTCTTAACCCAGTGTTGATCTTAAGCACTGAGCCAGTGCAAAACTCCATAAGTTTGTCTTTAATGTTTATTGGTATTATTCTGGCCTAGTAATTTATTAAAGATAGGGTACTAGACTTAATTGAGTCAGTGAAGGTTTATATAAATATAAGCTGTACGTGTTTCCTTTAATTGACTTATTCCAGAGCTAGAAGACTGCTTTTAGTTGAACACTTTTTCATTTGACAAAATCAGTTGAGAACTGGGGAAAGAAAATTTATTGTATAAATAAAAACATATTCAGGTCACCGTCTCCTTCATTGTTGGCATATGTCCAGAATGGGATGAAAAGCCATAATTCAGGTTGGCACAGATTTTTTACTGTTCTTATGAACTGAAACTCCCTGAAATTTTCATTGGAATGATACATTCCACCTTTTGTCTTGCCCCTTGTCCTTTACCCTTGCACAGCTGACTGCTTTTAAAATCTGTGCCTCTTTAATTGATTTTTAGAAACTTTGTCCTGGGAACACTGCTTTATAAAATCACTCTTTCACAAGGTGAAAGAGAAAGCATGATATCCATTGAAAGTTTCCTGGATGGGGATTGCTGATGGGGTCACTTCAGAAATCTAGATTAGTCAAAATACTTCATGTTCTTCATGGGCATTAATCTACTGGTTTAAAGACCACTATTTCGTATCTGCTTTACCAGTATAATAAAAGAGCTGTGTTTTTAATGTGAACGTCTTTGGCTGTGTGTGCCAGCTGTTCTCGTTAGCCTTTTCTTCACCTTGGAATAATTCTAAAATATACAGCCTGAATCAGGATGTGATTTGAGAAGCTTTCCTCCTTTCGCCTTCTATTCAGCCAGATAATAAATCCAAAGTGTAAACACTGATCTAATTGATCTATTGATCAGAACTTGAATTTTAAAAAAATACCAAAATGTATACATTTTTCAAATGAAGTATTGTCTAAATAATTTTCTCTTTTAGTGTGTGTATATATCCATGTATATATGAATGTGTGTAAACATATGTACGTATGTTCAAACATTAATATGTGTGAATATGCATGAACAGATTAGATTTCTTGAGTTCAAAAGAAGAACACATCTGGCCAGAAGAAATATGATTCCTGGTACAAAAGAAATGTCATTTATGAAAAATGAAAACCTAAGATTAAATTGTCATTGCTACCGATAGTATTAAAATCAAAAAACAACACAAAACTGTGCCCATATGAGTGACTTTAGGCCTTGAGGTAAATGGGCAGCCTTACTGATGTTGAAGAGGAAATGAAACAACAAATCCAGACACATTAGAAAACAGAGTGTGTACATTTGGATAATTTTTTCATCTAAACATTTTGGCGATGATAGGAATAAAACTATGTGCTATTCTATGCTCAGTTAGCTACTAATTATGACATTTCCAGAACTGCAATATAATAGTTTTGTATGATAGTATAATTTTTTTCTTATTTCAAGATGATTTAATGACCATCTTGCAATATTCACTGATCCAGATGGAACGTGGCTTTGATGATTTTCTTTCATAAGTGTGTGTGTTGAGAAAACTCCAGCAGGTACCATTAGCACAGCTCTGAATGTGTATTTGGAAGTTTTCTCCTTGGAGTCAATGCTAAGTCAGTGTGAACTACTTCAGAGATGATTTCATAAAAAAAAGCATTTGTAAAAAACCGAAGTCAGCATAATCTCAGGTAGTGTACTTTTGAGGAGCTAGCTGCGCTGTCAGGCAGCGGTCATCGTGGTGACAATGAATAGAAGATAAAAACAAGTAAGGCTTCTCTTTTCACCAACTGGTTGCAAGTTGCTTTAGGTTTTCTCAGCAGCACCTGACATCTGCTATGTCCCACATAGTTTTGATACTCTTTTTTGAAATGTCTGGAATGTCACTTCACTTGAAAGAGAAAAATAAATCAAATTATATGAGCTGTTGAAAATAGTATCTATCCTTTAACTTCCAGTTTAAGTTTCTTGCCTATTTTCCATAACAGATACCTGTCAGAAGCTCTTAATAATGGATATTCAAAACCACAACCTTCCCTGGTATAATTTTTATTACAGTGAAATGTACACAGCAGTGAATTTTGATTTGTCATTCTTTGTAAGGGTGCGCAGGTAAGCACCATCATTTTTCTGAAACACAGTTCACTGTGTTAAGTTAGCAGAAAGGAAACCTAACACATATATATTCTAATACACATGTATTACACTAGCTTTTCTAAAATTGTAAAACTATTCTATCTCTTTAATGTGCTAAATCAAAGATCTAAGTTTCAGGACTCCTTAGTGTAAAGTGGGATACTGAGTGCAGGAAAGTCTGTTGTGCTCAAGGACAACCTATTCATAGGGAGAAAGGAAAGTCGCACACTCTCCATTCCCTTTTAAAGTGTTATCTTCCTAGTACTTAGAAACATTTTATTAGGGTTAGAATACAGTGTTTCTGTGGCTATTTCCCCTACTACCCTTTTGTCCATCTGTTAACTGAATGCCTTTAAATGTTTTTTCAACTTACTGGTATTAATATTATTTGCAAATACCAATGCTGATACCAGTAATGACATTGCTTGTTTCTACCGCCTCTTACAGCAGAAAACCTCCAAATGTTCACTACTTTAAGAAAGGATATGTGAACACTTGGAATATAAAGTTATATGGTTGAGGGTACTTGTTGCAACATTAAAAAACTATCACGCTGCAAAAAGGCTTTCCCACACAAGCCTCCAAAAGTTCAACTACTGTCTGTGCTGTTTCTTCATCCTCTTCAGGCCAGTCTGCCCTGCTTCTTACGGGTTCCTGGCTTCTCCTCCAGCCAGTCTCTCCTCATTCAGGCCCCCTTCTTCTCTCAGCTTCTCCCAGGGCCCCTCCTACATCCCTGGACTCTTCTTCACCCAGTCTCCTCTCTCTCTCTCTTCACCCAGTGCTCTCTTCCACCAGTGCTCCTCCTCTTCTGGGCTCCTCAGTGCTATTTAGCTACTTAGCCCAAACAAGCCACAGCTGTACA
>JAVJGI010000032.1:2757273-2769130 GCA_035590275.1 Ibycter americanus
CATCTGTGGAGTTTAAAAAATTTTATATTTGTGTAATTTTAAGAACGCGTATTGGAAGTGTGACCTCAACAAATTGTTTAGTCCTTGTTTTTACTACATGTTAAATGCTCTTATTATTACTTTTTTTGTAATTCACACTGAATGTCTAATGAACATATTGAATATTGCAAAAATTCAGACTAATTAAATTTTAAAATGGAAATCATCAAAAGAGCAATTTGGGGGAAAAAGAACACCCCATCTATACTGAAAACATTACTTGTACCATTTGGCAATTCTGAGGTCTTCAGCAGTTTTAGTTTTTCAACCTCCTGTCCCTGTTAACACATCTTTTTTTAAAATAACATGGAAGATAGAAAATGTAGCTGATCTCAGAGTTATTACAGTAATAGAGGCACACTGTTCACAGCAATTTATTTTGATTTTATCATTTTCATAAAGTACATAAAAAATGGAGCCTGCAGGTTTGGCATGTCAAAATTACTTTAATCTCGCAATCATTTTACACCTGAAAGGCCAAACAGCACTATTCAATATTTGCTGCAATTTTTATCCTAATTTATTCTTTCTTCCAAACATTTGTTTTTAATTTGGCAAATGTAATATTAACAGAAAAACACACCATCAACAGTCTTAAACTGGAACCTTGAGAATGCTGTGCATTGTGTAGAAGACAGTTTTTTGAGGCTTCTTATGAAATGTGAAATCATGAAATGTAATATTATCAAAATACTTCTGCTTTCTATAGGTAATTCTTGAAATAATACAAAGACTACAAAACCATATAATGATTTGCAGTTAAGTACATATATATATGTATATATAACATCAATTTAAAACACATATGCAGTATGTATATACGCAGACACATTCAGTTTAACAAAGTAAATGTGTTATTCCATTTATATACATACACATTTTGTTATGCAACCTGCAATTGGACCATTCCTTCTGTTCTTTTAATAGTTTGTTTTCCGTGTATTTATGGCTACATCATGTTCAAAAAGCATGTAACAGACTGTGGATATGAAAGGTGGTGATAAGTGGATTACGAAAGAATGGGACTGAAAACCAGTGATTTAAAGGGGCAGAGAATTGGCATTAGCTGGGGAATAAATGTTGTACAATGACATTTTTGAAGGATCCTCACAAAGAACTCAAATTAAGAAAGCCAATTAGGTAGGTTGTGAATGTGAGAACTTTAGAACTGTAACAAAAGAGACTGTACAAAAACTGGGATAGTGGGAACTAGATTAATTTACAAGAAAACAATTAATGTCTGCATCAGAATGAGAAAGTTAGGACAAGGAGAATGAGGGGTAAAGTTTGGAGGTGAAGGGAATGGGCAGTGGTATCTCTACTCACCACAACACAAACCATCTAGAAAGTGAAGTAGAACTTCAGTACCAAAGTCATGCCATTTGTCTTCAGTTGTAACAGAGTAATTTTTATTGCTTAAACCTCTTCTATAATCAACTTGTTCTCATTTCATGTAAATGAAAATCACAGAACTGAAAGAATACGAGAGAAGGCAAAAGAAGATGGGATCCTTTGAAATTTTTGGAGAGTCCTGCTCTTTACATTAGTTAGACATGCAAAAAAGATGAAGTTATGGCACTGCCAAAGACTGTTAACTGAGCCCTAGAGCAATGAAAATATCCCGAAGCATCTCTAATATATCTCAAAACAGTTCTGCAGGGATTGTTTTTAATGATTTGAGGGTACTGTAGTCATATTTCCTTCATTTTTTTGGAAAGTTCTGAAGCTGCCATGAACTATTTCATACAACTTTGTCATGCTTCCTACCCTGTCCAGACAGATATGGAAAGTAACTTTTGCTTCTGTGTTTCACACTCCAGTCAGGCTTGCTGACCAGAGAAAAAACAGACGTTCAGTTGATACAGTGTAGGTCATCCGTGTAGTACCCAAAAAATAACAGCATCTCCAACCCTGTTCCCATTATAAAAAAAATAATAGGCATTTTCAATTTGATTTCATCTTTCCTTTACTGCTCAAGAAAATCTTACATAGAATCACTGAATAAAACACATACTTAGAAAAAACTAAATTGCATTTAGTTTTTAGGCTTCAGGAAGTTGAGAAAGTGCCACTTCGTCTGCAGTTCAGATTGTTTTCTCAATTCAGGAGCCACTTTAGTATTTCTTGGAAAAATTATTGCCCATAAGTGTATATTGTTGTCTTAAGACTTTTCACTTTGAAGTGACAGGAGCCAGTACTAAGGACTTCTACTGATTTCCTGGAATAAATTATTTTTGAGGCTAAAAATACCTCTCTATAATAAATAAGGGTATCTTCTGCAGTGAATTCAGCCTTTCTGTCATAGTTGTACCTTCAGAATTAGGGAGCGTATGTGCATCAGGAAGAAACACAAGATCTTCTTGCAGGTGGATTTATTGTTTGCAAAAAATACTTGATTTCTTTTTAAGACAACAACTTTGGAAAACTAAGACCTATTCTATTCTTAGAGCCAATAACAAAAAAAGTCATAGTTACGACAGCATCAGCACCTGGTGGAAAAAGAAAATAAGTTCTGTTTCCATGACTAAAATAAAACGAAAGATTGATCATTTAGTTTTTAACTTGGGTTTTAAGTATCTGACTGGATAGGTGGAAAATAGCTGTTCACAGGAAACTAAGGCCATCTGCTCAATCCAAAACAGATATCAAACATCTGTGAATTATTGAAAGATTTTAGCCCACCATCATTCTGAAGGTCATTCAAAACAATAACTTGTGTAACATTTACCATCTCTTGAAAATATAATTTTGTTAAATTTAGGAGGCAGCTTCTGGCCACACATGCACATACGGAAATTTATTCATTAAAAATGTTCACACAGAGAATGCACTTTAAACTCTGGCAATAATTGCTGTAAAAGAGTTGAAAGTAAACATCTGCAGTTACTGAATTTCAGGTTATTTGTAATTATTCCCTTTGGAATTTATTAGTCTTGTGTAGGCAAAATAAACACTCCAGTTTAGAGGAGGTAATAGAAGGCCTTCCCCTGATACCAGTAAAGACTCCACAGTTCCTGTCTAAGCACTTTAGAAAAGGTTGGGCTTTTAATTCCCCAAAGCCAAATCACAGCACAATGCTGTGGTGTTGTTCCAGTTTTCAGTCTTTTAAGTATCCTTTCCAGCTTTCACAATATAAATCTGTCTGCAGCTAGAGTCTTTCAAATTCTGGAACTCTCTTCAGTCCCAGATGCTAAATAATTTAAAATCTCTGAATACAAGTGAACAGATATACAACTGACAGTTTCAGATTCTGGTTAGTCTGACCACTCTAGTTCCTCATGCGGTCAATCTGAAAGTTTTTTCTTGTATTAATTGATCTTTTAAAAAGTAATAAAATAAGTTCTGATGTCATTATTTTAAAAAAGGTAAATACTTTTAAACAGAAGGGGCAACAAAATTTTTCTAATTCTATTATGTAGTAAAAACCAGCTTAATTTCAAGATATTTGCTTTCTTCGAGGAAACATTCACAATTTTGAATATCAATTTATTCTTGTAAGGTCTAAGATAGAAAAAAGAAGTAAAGGAGTCAGCTACATGTTAGGCAGAGTTTACAGATGTACCCAAGAAGTAGCTGAAGTCTTCCCAATGACATGGTTAGACTTGTATCAATTCTTTCAATTGTTCGAGACCTTGAAAAACGTTGTTGTGTGCATACATATGAGAAAAGGCAAAACCTAACCTGTCAGAAAGTGTTTATCCTCATTTCCCATCTAATTATATGTTTGATTACTATAATGTCATCCATGATGTGTATTTGCCTTTAAAGCAACAGGTAGGAAAATACCTTTCTAATATTTTAAAATGCATTATAAAATATAAACTAGCAAATATAATTTATCATGAGTCAAATGTGTCTTATTAAATTGTTGGATAATTTAGGTAGGAAAAAGGCTCTGAAGGTCATATAGCTACTTTTCTAAGCAAGACAAACTAGATCAGGTTGCTCTGAGACCTGACCAATAAACTTTTGAAAATCTTTGGGGATGGAGATTCCACAACATTTCTGGGTAACCCATTCCAATATTTGACCATATTCAATTTTTTTTTTTTTTAAAAGAAAATCCTAATACTTAATTACTTATATTATCTACACAATAAAGTTAATTTAATTGTGTTCCTACCAGTCTCTTGCCTCTCATCCTATCACTGTGCACCACTGAGAAGTGTCTGGCTTCATCTTCTCCCTACTGTCCTGTAATACTTATTTCTGAAGAAAACTTGATTGATCCTGTTTAATAATAAATTCCCTTTTCTGTAGCATATGGATACAGGCCAGATTAATCATTTAAGCACTATTACAAATAAATAAATGAACAAACACAATATATTTCAAAGTTTAAGACACTGGATTATCTGTACCAAAAGCCAAGTTAATGAATAAGTATTACAAACAGTATTGCCCGCTTTTTTTTTTTTTTTTTTTTTTTTTTTTTAAAGTTTTTTGAATTGTGTAGGGAAGGAGTACATTCCTCTGCCCTGTTCTAGTGTGAAAAAATACAGCTATTCAAAATGGCTTTTGGATATTACTGAGGTTGTATGTGTGCCAAACGCAGCAACACAAATCAAGGCTTTGACTAATGCGAATCTTCTAATTACATTTATCTTTGTCTGCAAGGCTTACAAAGGGATCACCATATAAACCACAAGCTGTTTATGCAAATGGAATTTGGTTTTGATTGGAAGCAGTAAGTATCTAGCCTACACTGCCAATTTTCCTGCTGTATTTTCCTTCTCTTCCTTTATCATGCAGGCAGAAAGGTTTCCTATGTTCAGCAGGAGAGACTCCTCTGTACTACAGAAAGTCCCTGATTACTGAATATGTCAAAATCCTAAGCACACAAGAAGAAATCAAAGACAGAATTTTATTCCTTAGTCTTCAGGAGCTGAATTTTGACTTCAACACTGTGATATGAATTTGGTTAATTAAGACAGTAATCAAGTAACATATGGAAAACATTCAATAAATTTGAAACAAGACCATCTCATATAAAATACTACGTGCCTCTGATGCAACTGGCAGCCAATTAATTGAACTTGGAAGCAATTTTCACCTTTCTGGTAGGCAAAGTAGCTCTCAAAGCTTAGCTTGTGTGTGTATCTTAATGTACTAATAACTGTCAGAAAACTATTGGACCCTGTGTGTTACAGGTAATCTTGCTCCCTTCACTCATTGCTGGGGACAGCATGAGTCTATAGTATTTGAGGGAGAGTCTTGGATACAGAGTCATCTGTCCACAAAATGGATTACACAGGTGTTTTGGTTTTGATCTCATAATTTAAGTTATATGCACACTAAAGTTAATTTTGTCCCCAAAAGATTCCAGACACAGCAGTGTTGTCACTATTGGGTTTGGTAAGTAAATATGAAAATAGATACCTCAGCCATCAAAAAATGATTAGTTAAATATAACACAGAATTCCCAAGTAAATTAAGAAAATTCATGAGTTTCTGTAGAACTATGTTATGATGATATCACATACCTTACATTTTCTTCGAACTTGCAATCTATTCCATGATTAGAAACTGAAGTTTTTTCTCCCTTCTCATGACCTGTAGTAGTTCTTCAGACAAAACAAATGAGTTTCCTTAAGGATACATTTTAAGTTACTTGAATGCAACAACACTAGTGCAAAGTTCAATCTCAAACAAAACGGCATTTTATATATCTTGATTTGTAGGCCATTAACTAGGAAAGAAATTTTTCACGTCCACCCCAAAATCTGTTTTGCAGAGGAGCCAGAAAAAAACTCTAATGTGTTTTCTGTCAAAGACAAGGATGATTTGAATCTACACATTTGTTATGCTTTGTGCCACCCTCCTTTACTTTGCCAAGTATTTAAATGCATGCTGGAAAACGCTTTTGTCTCATTACTATGTCCTGATGACAAAATGTTGAGGACCATTCTGATAATTAATGATAATGAGAAAAAAAGAAATCAGATGAGAGTGTTTGTAAATCCTTGGGAGAGAAGGCTCAGACTAAATGTTCATGCTATTGTGATTATCAGAGTTAAAATATCCCCACATTTCTAACAGCAACATGAGGCCAAATTCTCAGTGGGTAAAAATCATTCTTGTTCTTTTACTATGAAGGAATTTTGTCTGGCTGATTTTGCTTTGTCCTACTACTTTTGGTTAAAGAATGTTCTATACAATGACTTAAGGTCTCTTTCCGCCTACAGTACACACACACACGCATGCACACACAAACACACCCCCCGCAATAAAGCATTTGACTACTGTATTTGAATATATATTTTGCTCCAAACCCAAATAATTTTATAATATCACATCTTACAAATATTTTCAAGTAACAGCTAGTTTTAAAGGCTTTTTTCTGTGCTATTTTGGTCATCTTTGGCATAACCAAACAACAGTATAAAAAGTGTTATTTTTTAAAAAGGCAAACCAAACACAAAGATTGACCTGAAAATGCTAGCTATATTACCTGTTGACTTTGCTGTTAAATCAAAGGCCAACAACAGCAAATCCTAAGAGTTTAGTATGTGGGAGACAGTAATATTTCTTTTGTAAAAGTAGCAGTTCTGTCTTGTTAAGAACAGAGACAGAGGTGTCTTGTAACTTGCCCAGTCATGCATTGAAGAAAAATGACTCCATACATTTTAAAAATCTGAGTGCTTTCTCTCCAATTATTTTTTTAATGTGCCTTTTGACAAATTGTCATGAAGCAAAGTTAGCAGACTTTGCTCTTATGGTCAGCCATGCCAAGCGGCAAGGAACAGACATCTGAATGGGAGGCATGCAGCGTGGAAAAGGGGCTGCCAAGCAGAGCTGATGCTAGTGTGGGTATCAGGGCAGAAAGCAAAGGTGAGGACAGACTTGTTCTAGCTGTCTTTCTAGGGTTCACAGAAACCTTGAATCCCAGCAGGGAAAGAGCTTCAGAGCTGACCAGAAAAGGAATTATTAGCAGGTTTTATTAAAAAAATATATATAATCTGTCCATAGAGAACTCTTCTAGCTTTATGACTCGGTCCATAATATGGGTCTGTGTATGCATTCTTAAGTGTATATTTTGATAATTCCAGTAAAAACAATATCTAAAATAAATTATTATAAAATACATGGAATTTGCACTGATTTCATGTATTAAAGGTATATATGTTTTGTTTAATGTGTTGTGTCCTCCATGTTTACCGGGAAATCAGAACAGAAAGAAAATGACACAGTAAACATTTGCATCTGTTATAAGCACATCCAGCTTTGTTCCATTCTACATTTATATAACACTTTCAACCCTCCATAATACTGGATTGCCAAAATTTAAATATTTGATTACATTTTGCAAAATTAAAATTTAGGACATGAACATTTCTACCTAGGTTGCTTTTGGAGTGAAGGTAATCATGCTGCCCTGCCATAAAGCAGAGGATTCTTCAAAAGACATTGAAGCTCTGGTTTATGAAACAGAATACTAGAGACCAGTGTAACATTAGCACTGAAACAGTTGGGAATTCCCTGAAAGCATCTGCTGAAGAAGCAGCAATATTGGCAGGGTAGCCTGAATGAGTGAAAGGGAATAGCTGTGCTAAAGCAACAAGTGCGCGAACCACATACTTACCTGTGAAAGACATTAAAGCAAATTCAGCTAAATGAATTTTACATTGTGCACCACATTTTTACTAAATTCCCCCCTCGTTATTAACAACTTCCCCCCCACCTCCCCCCCTTTTGGACTCAACATTACTGAAAGGTTTTGCAATGACTAGCACATTCAGAAACAACTAGTCCATTTAACCTCAGAGGACAATTCAGTGACAGTTAAAATGCTTTCATTTAATTCCTGTGCATCTATTTAGACTTATAAAGTGCTTTTAGGCAATTCCAATGCTATGTGAAAAAGTGAAGTACTTTTTACTATTGAAAAGAAAATTTTCAAATATCTATGATGAGTTCCCATATAAGGTTAGAAAAATTTTGTCAGTATGGCTAGATAAAAAAAACCCTACCTGATTTCATCTGCTTGTTACAGAAAATTACTAACAGGGAGGAATAAAGTGGGAGAACATGTCTTGTTCATCCAACAGCATTTTGTGTCTGCATCTTGCTAGACTTATTAAAAATAACCCAGTCAGTCCCATTAGAGATTTCCACTGTTCTCCTTCAAGAACGGAAGGCTAATAAAATGTCTATGACTTCTAGTTGACCATTTGCAATATCAGTAGAGCACAATTCACTTGTAAGTCAGCTTGACTTGTGTGAAAATGTTAAAAGCAGCACTGTCCCTAATGCCTGGACACGCTTCTCTACCCCATGAGATAACAGCAGTCCAAAAGAAGCTGCGCACATAGAAGCCTCAGGGGTTACTCACAAAAGGGCAAAGAAATTTATCAAAATTGAGAGAAAGTCCTCTGTACTTTCAAGAAAAGTGAAATCTTGCATGACAAATTGAGTCTCTTTAGAGCAATGTAATTGAACAGGGCTGCTCAAGTGGAACTAAGCCTGCTCAAAGGGCATATCATACAGTGGGAAGGACTGACCTATGCATACTGTGCTCAAGGTAAACATGCAGGCCTGTACTTCAGAGCTGAGTGAGTTTGCAATTTTACTGGTTTAATGGGGATATGATTACAGTTAGAAAATGTGATCTTTAGGGGGGGATAAAAAAAACAAAACAAAAACCCCACAAAAAAGCAAGCTTGTATGGGCAGCTTGGACTGTTTTAACAACAAGTTTTGAGGGTTGCATTGTCCTTAAAATCACGTAGCCATCTACATCTTTTAGAAAATAATGGGTCCTTTAATTTATTTCTAGATAGTTTCATCAGACTTTTAGTGATTTTTTTTCTAAAATAGCATGTACTAACAGATCTATAAACAGAAGTAGCACGATTCCATTCAAGACATTTTGCAAAGTTCTCCTCCCAGAATACCAATTAACACAATCTGTCATTTCTCTAGATGCAGTTACATAAAGAATGGCAAATAACAGAAAGATTTTGTGTTCTGCAGGAGCAAAAAAATGCTGGTGAACAGGTTTCTTAGTCATCTAGGTCTGTTGAACACAGCAGTTTGGAATTCTCATCAAATGACTGTATGTTACTTTCCTTCCATTAATTTTGGTATGTTAAGAGTTCCTCTATGTAATGCCAAATAGGTTTTTCGGTGTTCTGCTCCAAGTTCTCCTGAGTGAAAGTAATGACCCCAAATTTGTTTATCTGTCCTCTGCTGTCTTCCTCCCTCTTCCCCAGTCACTGCAGATAATTGGTAGATTTTTGGTGTCTCCACGGTTGAGTGCGTTGAACTTTGATAAAATCAGCATTAACTCTTGCACCTTTCATAATAATCCTTACATTTCCATTCAGTGCAAATTGGGCTTGTGTAATTTTCTTCACCCAGGTCATTGAATAATAATTTCAACAAGACTGGACCCAGCACTGACCTCTGGGGAGCACTGCTAGCTACAGGCCTCCAGCTGGACTCTGCACTGCGGATCACAAACCTCTGAGCTCTGCCCTTCAGACTCTTCTCAATCCACTTCCCTGCCTGCTCATCCGGTCCACACTTCCTGAGCTTACTTATGAGGATGTTACAGGAGACAGTGTCAGAAGCCTTGCTAAAGTAAAGGTAGCCAACATCCACCACTCTCCCCTCATCTACCTAGCCAGTCATTCCATCATAGAAGGCTATTAGACTGGTCAGGTATGATTTCCCCTTACTGAATCCATGTTGACTACTCCCAGTCACCTTTTCCTCCACATACTTCAAAATGACCTTCAGTATGAGCTGTTCCATCACCTTTCCAGGGATGGAGATGAGGCTGACCACCCTGTAGTTTCCTGGGTCCCCCTTCTTGCACTTTTTGAAGACTGGAGTGACACTGGCTTTCTTCCAGTCCCTTCAAAGAAAAAGTTGTTAAAGCAATCAAATGAAAATGGCACCTTTCTTTAGAGTTATCAAAATATTCAAGGAAACAAGTTTTATTTAAATATAGCATAATGCAAATGGAAAGAGACACTGTCACCCTCAGAACAGTCAATCACCTGCATAGTAACCACAAAGCAACAGCATATATTGAAAGAATGGTAAGAAAAAAATAATAATCAATGCAGTGACCTCAATACCATAAAATTTTGGGAGCCTGTGTCTCAGAGCTATCATAAGTCGAGACGAAACAGCTAGCCACTGCTGCTTGGTCTCCTAGAAGTCTAATACTTTGTTCTTAGCTAAAGTGAAGCAAAGTGTTAGATGTCATGGTTGCGTGCATTCAGATATCTTGGGAAGTTTACATTTGTATTGTTAATGTTTAATGAATACTTAAGCCATCTATTCTCAGTTCAGTATCTGGTTGAGCTTTATACATACAAACCTGGAAGATCTGAAGGGTTATTGGTGATTTGAGGAGCATGGATTTACATGTTGCTGTCTCCAATTCTATTAGCAGCAATACAAGTTATAATGAAAGATAAAGACATCAGAGAAGCACAGAATAGCTAAAGCAGTGCAGAAGGGGTTTTGTGGGTATTTTTTTTTTCACTAGCCACTTAATAAAGCTATCTGTCTAGGTAAGAAACATTTGATGAGAGTATTTATTAACTTAATAGAAAAAAAAAATCAAACCTACACTTGAACTAATTACACTTTCCTAAATGAGAATTCATTCATGGAAATGGACTAGATTGTTGTAACATTTTGCCTTGATAAATTACAATGATAATGTTAAATCATAGCAGAACAACAAAGTTACATTTTTGCAAGAGGCTTATAAAGATTTTCAGCTTCAAATTAAGGAACAGAAGGAAGGCCAGAGTACATAGAAACCACTTCTCCAGTGCCAAGTTTGTTCTTGAAAGGGAGTTGAAATATAAGTTGGACTTGCCACAATAGTGAAATAGGAGCTCTATAACCCCTAAGCAATCCACTGGTTATCAATAGTTTTAGCTGATGAATAGCATTGATGTGCTCTTCTTGTTCAGAAGTTAAAATAGTAGTGTGAAACCTTAGAAAGTTGTAATTCTTATTCTGTATATATTTAAAAGCTCTGTTTGATACCCTTTGCTGGTAATGGATAGCTACAGGCCAACAGAACTTCTTGGAAGGTCCTGTAGGCTGTAAAGTGGACCTTCATTCCTTACCAGTGCTGACTGGTACTGCAAGCTGGTGACAAAGCTCTCCTGCATCACTATGGACTCACCCTAAGCCTTACACAAGCCTTAGCTTACTGAATCTAAAGTTTAAACATGGAGTGGCTGTCCATGATTCACAAACAAGTTAATGGAAACATGTATTTGGACATTTATACTCACACTCTTTCTTCCAAGGAGGATCTGGGCCTAGTAAAGAGAATACGTGCATTGCTTACACCCCAAGGAAATGAGGTTTATAGAAGTGCCATCTAGCCTTTCCCACTCCTGCCTTCATATATCAAACTAATTTAAACTGGCTTCAGGAGAAAGGAAAATAATAAAAATAAATTAAAGGGAGGGGGGGAGGGTCAACAACACAGACAGACACCCAAACATTAACGCAATATTAAGTTCCAACAAGGTACATGAAAATAACTGTCTGGGAAGAGCAGAGACAAGAACTTTAGCAATGCCCTGGCTAATTGAAAGGATAAAGCTGTAGCACGTGAAGGCACAGACCCCAAGGGAGATTCCCCACTGCATATATAAGTGCCGGTTATATACAGTCCCTTATTCACCCAAGTTCTACCCTGGAATGCACCTACCTGCAGCAAAGCACCTTTGCAGCCAGTTCACACTCCACCAAGCTGTCTACTCCCTCCATGATCATCTGAGGAGGGCTCTTCTTTCCTGATACTTAAGCTGTGGGAGGCTTTGGGCAGCCCCTCATTG
>JAVJGI010000032.1:2769167-2825474 GCA_035590275.1 Ibycter americanus
GAGAGCCACATTTAGTGCTAGTTGCTTCCTCACTACATCTTAAGGCATAATCACTCTGCAGCCTGGCACCCAGGCAAAGAACAAAGCCTTTTCTCAGAAAGGGCCCTTACATAAAGCACAGTCCTGGGTTGGACACTCGTGCAAGCTCTTAGAAATTCCCAAGTTACTGAGTAAGACACAGTTGGAGTTTGTAGCTAGTCATAGGAAAATATTCAGAAACAAACGTGCAGTGGTACCAGGTTACATGAATTGTACTGTTCACAGAATTTTTCTTAGCATTTTAAGTGATTTCCCATTGTTTTTGTCTCCAGTACTGTCTTCCTTATAGTAGGCATTTTATTCTCTTACAGACTGTATCCTACTCCTCCGTTTCCCTCTTTCTCAAGCCTCAATGTCTTAATACTTTATCTGGTAGAAAGCTTCACTCCAGACCTGTGTTCCAAGAAACATACAGGGATGTTTTTGGGGCACTACTCTAGTTTCTCAATAGTTTTTCACAAACATTCACTCTGCAATGGAGTTGGAAAAGGCAAGTCAGATAGATACCTCCAGAAAAGGTGGGTGAGATACCTCCAGTAAAGGGCAGCTTCCTCTTTCTATCTGGTGACTGACACCAAAAAAATCCACAAAAAAACCAAACCAAACCAAACCAAAAAAACCCAACCACCAAACAAAAAAAAAAACCTTTTTGCTTTAGTCAGAAAAGGAATTGCCTTTGATACAAAAAATCCTAGAGAGAAAAGTTATAAGGAGAGAAAAAAAATTGCTGGTTCAGTGGGTGAAGTTATTAGCAGGAAAGGTCCCATGAGGTAACCTATTACTTCTATGTGTGCTATAGATTCCATGTATTTTCATAGTATTCTGTGTATCAAATATATTCTATATAATCTGTTCTAGATAAGATATCTACTATTCTTAAATCCTTCTCAGAGGCAATAATAAAAGATAAACAAAAAAAAGAAATGTCAGAGGGAAATCAGAAGGATAGGCACGTACTTAAAACCATGTGATTTAGTATTCTTTTATGTCTGTGCTTTTTCTGGGGGGAAAAAAGTAAGGATTGGTATGGGACAAAGTTTTTTGGTTTTCTATACAATAATGTATAGCAACACTCATGAAACAGGGAAGATGACTTTTTAGATGCACATTTGTTGGAAGGGTTGCTGGATTCTTATTTTGATATTTTTCTTCCAGTTTCCTTCCACTATAAAATAAATAATTATTTTTTTAGAAAGACCTTCTAGCTTTGTATAAATTCATTTGCTCATGGACACTCAAGAATAGTGTGTTCTAGAGAAAAACTGAAAAGCTAAAACTCCCTAACATTTTCAAATGTATGTCTACCCCATATCTAAATTGATGTTTTTCTTGTAAATCTGAAAGCTAGGCACTAGGCAGATTAATATTCCAATTAACATACCAAGATGAAGTTTTAAATTTACTGCAAAGAAAACAATTTTATTCTACTTCAGCAGCAACCCCCCGAGTCATTGACTTCGGACATCTTTCTTCAGACTGAGAGATATATGCCAGGAGATTATGGCTGTTTTACCAACACCTTAGTGTGCCAGATAGCTATGAACTTTTTTCCAAACATTTCTCTGTTTTAGCTGTTTTTTAAGAAAAGGCTGATTACAGAAAACAATGAGTATTACACTAACAGTAAAAGCAAAGAACCAAGCTGAAGTAAACAGACAAAACCTAAGGCAACCCATTTGAAATAATTTAGGGTACTTAATTTTGGTTGCTCAAACTGGGACACTAAAGGTTGTGATTTCAAGAAAATTCAGGACTCAGATCATTAAAAACTAGCTTATTTGAAATAACGCATTCTGAGCAAACACAAATGAGATGCATAAAATAATTTTCTGTTATGTTATGTTTATAGGGAAAATAAATCTACAAACCCCAAACAGAATTTCCTTAAAGCTGAAGTGATAAGTAAAAGATTTATGGAGAGCTAAGGTGTGATGAGTAGCTTTTCACTCCATTAGGTCAGTGCAGCACACAACAGTACAAAGAAAACAAAAAATTGATACTTCTTATTTTTCTAATGGTACTGGCTTTCAGTGTGGTTGTTTTTCCTTGCAACACAATCTAAGTATCCAGAGATTGTAGACATACATTCATATAGTTTAATATAAAACGCTTAAAATAGAAATAATATTCCTTTCCACCATTATTCCAATGTCTATTCCATAACTGAAGCATTGCTGTTTGACTTTTCCAAATAAATACCAAATTTTTTCAAGAACAAATGGTAAGAAACTTTGGCTCTTCTATTGGGGAAAAAAGTGACAACTGGTGAGACTGTCCCTTTTTGCATTACAGTCAGTGACATATTTGTTTCCTATGAATTACAAACTAACTATTAACATTGAGCTTTCCATAAAGAAATTAAGATACATAGAAGGCAATAATGCATCACTGCTGTCTAGCCATAACAAATCACTATCATTATGCCCTCATGTTTAAGTAATAAACACACTGTCCTCCAGAGGTGTAAATTAGCCTATGTGATAGATTGCCTCAGCTTTGACTCCAAGGATCAACATCACTTCAGATTGTTTTATTTTAGAAAGGAAACTATCGTTCATAGCACCTCATAAGAAACAACTGAGATAATTATATTTATTACCAAATAAATATAATAATAATTTAAATATAATATTGATTAACTTTAGTTACTTGGTGAGTAAAATCCCACAAGCAGATTTTCAAAACTATGTATGTTTAATTCACTATATACAGCTCATTTGGACCTTGACTCAGCAAAGCAGTGCAGCTTCTTTCTGTAGCCCTGTGGATATGGTAGAATGAAGCAAAGCCTTCACAGAGAAAAGAAAATTATCTATTTTTTTTTCTTTAAAACAGTAATTGGTTTTACAAACAAAATCAAGTAATCACCAGCCCAGCTTTCTCTGTAAAACAAAGGAAAGAAGAAACTTCAGCTACGAGAATAGCAATGGCTAAATGTTCAAGACAGTTTTTAAATTCATGTGTCTCTGACTAAGATACATGTCATTCCAGTAAATCCCAGTCTGAAAAAAGTCCAAAAAGCATTTTATTAGTCTTCCTGAAGTAAAAAAAAAATATATCCAAAATCATTACTAAGAAAAAATGTTTGAACTGTGCGTTCATGGCACATATTTGCTCTACAATCTGAAACAGATAGAAAAGCTTGATGTTTAAATGAAAATCTGCCAGCATGTATAAAGGCTGAGTCCATTCCTCCTTTGATTAAGTCTTTGATTTGCGGGGCAGTCCAGAACTAAAGGATTTACAAGCAACACCATACTACAAACACGTAACTTTTATCCTTTAGTTACTGCCTCAGTGCTCCTTAGACTTGAGGCCTCAGGAAGTAATTTTATGTAATGAGATTCTCTTGTTGGTTTCTCCACTGATCTGAAAAGTTAATGAAAAATATAGCGAATATAATGGTAACTATGATGTTTATATTGTTCCGCCAAGAACTGCACTGACCTACATCAACATACAATATACCTTGCTTTGGTCAGCCAGTTTTCCTTAATATTACTTTTTGCTTTCCCCCTTCTTTCTGTTTCTCTTTTCACTAACACACCTAATTAGCAGGAAAATCTACTTGCCCTGGGAAATGTCTACTCTGTTTCCAGTAATGGGAAAAACCAATATAGACCCAGTGTTTAGGTGAACTGAAACCAGAATACACATAGTGCATTTAGTTTAGCAACGGCAATTAAAGCCGGATATTATAGAGAAAGTCCAAAGAAAGGAAATATTTATAACCTTGGAAAGGCTCAGAAGAGGAACTGAAGATGCTTCAGCTGTAATTCCTTCCACAGCAGCTCTAGCAGGCAGTTTAATGAGAGGAACCCTGCTATCATCAATGGGCTTCAGAGAAGAAACGTACTGCCTTAATATGGAGAGTTATGGTACTGAGTTTTGCAGCTATATAGCCTGAGGAGGAAAAGAAAAGCTAATTTAAAGACACTAAAGCAATTCAGTAACGAAAGCATTATAGAGCAATAAATTTCAAATAATTAAATTTATTTGTAATTAATCAGCAACTTCTTTTACTATGTAAATAAAGAAAGATTCTTGAGAAGATATGGAATTTATAGCAATAAAAAGAATACAGTTTACAAGAACATCTAGCTTAAAAATTCCGTATTATATCTGGGAATATAGCTTTGGAGTCACTCACTGTAGGTTTCTCCCTACCTTAGTCATTGATAGCTAAGAAATACTGGGCTAGTCTTTCCTCTAGCGTGCTATAGCAATTCTCTTGCTCCTAGGTCAATAAAAGTAAAAACTATGACAGACTTTGTGCCCTAGCTTGCAGCTGAGATTCCTGGACCTTCATTGGTGTTGGGAAGATCTCACAGAAACACAGCACTCACAATGTATCTTTTGCAAATTTTGCTTGACAAGAAGCACTGCTTTTTATGCACAAAAATACGCTTTACAATAAATTGAAATATTTGGCTGATTATTATGCTGCTCTCTAATGACTATGCAACTACTCACTGTCAATGAATTTATTATTCCATAGGGAAAATATCAAATTCAGACCCACTATTTTTAATTATGTCATTGAAAACTGACTTTCCAGCAAGAATAGTTGTTTTATATTTTATGCATTCTGTTATTATTATACAGCATTCTTTCCTTACCTTGAAAAAAGAGATGTTTGCAAAGGTATGCATTTCGGATTTTGCCCTAGAAGTCCCATTAAAAAGACTCTGACAGACACTGAGGGACATTATGTAAGCTATAGCATGTTAAAGACGTAACTGAGACCCCTGATTAGGTATTTCCTTCTTCTGCATCCTTAGTTGTGCATATATAGATCTTTTCTATATCCCACACACAATACTTTTTTTGTTAATACTTGAAATTATTACTCTAGTTTATGATTTTTAGGATATTCATTTGTTCAGTCATCTGCTTGGGAAGATCTCATGCTACAGAGGATTTGGTAAAACCAAATCTCAGACCATACATGTATTTTTAAAAGTCTTTATTAATGACCAGGATGATAGAATGAAATGCGTCAATGAAAAGTTTGCAGAGAGGGGTGAGTGACTGGTAAGTGCTGGGGAAGGATTGCTCAACAGGGTATAAGAGACCTGAACTGGATAAATGGGCTGGCCACAGCCTCATGAGGCTCAACAACAGCAAATGTAAAGCTGTGCTGCCATGCAGACCGGGTGCTGAAATGCAGGAAGGCAGCTCTGAGAGGCAGGAACTGGGTCGCGGTGGAGAACGTGTTGAGCCGCATGCCAACTGTACACCTGGCTGTATTTGCAAGAGCATAACCAGCAGGCTGAGAGGACTGGTTATTTCCCTCTGTTCATCACTTGTGAGATCACATCTAGAGTGCTGTGCCTAGATTGGGGCTTTCCAGTACAAGGAAAACATGGGAATGCTGGGAAGAGCCCAGTGGAGCTCAGAATGCTGGAGCACATGAGATACAAGAAAAGGCCAAGAGAGCTTGGTTTGTTTAATCTTAAAAAGAGATCGGCTAAGGGGAGAAATAGCTGTCTTCGGCCATAAACTTCATAATACAGTTGGTTGATTGTGCAGTAGTAAAGTGGAGATAAAAATTCCTTCCTGATTCAGTTCATACTATAAAGCCAATGGTATTCACTACCAAAGTTATGCATCAAATCATAAAATTATCCAGCCATTTTAGAAATTCAGCTATACCATTTGACTCCTTGACCTCCAGCTACAAAGTATTTCACAGATCAACTAAAAGATCTTGGAAAAATTACTTCATTTCAATTATACATTTTCTTCATCATTGGGTTTTTAGATCATAATTCAACAAATGTAAAACCTACCATTGTCATCTTCTTGGTGTTAAATCCCACCTTTTTTTTTTTTCTTCTGCAATGTTTAACCAAGTGAACGTCTTGTCATTGAAATTGATAATCAAATGATGGAAGTCATCACGTTAAAAGGTAAAGGACCAAAAATGTAAACAAATGTAACCCATAAGTATTAAATAATATGATCAATCTTTAAACAAGAGGAGAGCATTAAGAGTATTAAGAGTATATATACTGTCATAGACAATTATGAGAAGCAGCAGATAACCAATCTTTTTTCACCATAGCTTATCCTGTGTTTCACAGGGCTATATCCTGTGCTACAGCCCGAGTCTGTAATTGCTAAAAAGAAAATTTAAAAGTGTTACAAATGGAATAGTCATTGAAAGTCACTAGAGAAGACCTCTTTAAAATTGGTTTATTGAAGTACAAGGAGAGGGAAACTACCATGCAGAATAGCCATTTTCTTTGTAGAGTTCTGTAATTAGAGTAGCATTTGGCTATTACTACACTATTTTGCTCAAAGATAATCCCAAAGTAATTAAAGCATGAAGCTTTCAACTCACTGTTAAGAACATGGTTGAGAACTCATTCAGGCTTCTCAGCAGAGGACACAAATCTCTTGTTGATAAAAGTTGTGGACAAGCATGAGAAGGGGCAGAGGAACAGTTTGGAGGTGGGATGAAGTTTAGGGAGGAAGGAGCAGTGCTAGAAGGAGTGCTGACTGATTCTGCAGGGAAGTTTCTTTCCTTTTTTCTGTGTCATCTGTAAATCTTGGCCTACCATTCAACTGCACCTGCCAAAGCTCAAGTGAAGGCCAAGTAGACAATTGGGCCATGGCCATGCTGCTTCCCCTGAGAGTCTAAAAATCCTCAAAATCACCGAAATCAGTAAGTCACTCATCTGTGAGCTGAATTCAAAGTGCTATTAGGAATTTTGTACTTAATGTCTAGCATGCTTCAGAGCAGAACAAAGAACTGTCCCTACTATAAGTAAAAAAAAATGACTAGAATTCATTATCCCTTTGTGGTGCATGTTCATCTTTTTCCCTTTATTTTCAAGCTAAATTAATTAATTTGTGAACCAAAACCAAATACTACAAATACCTTTCTCTCTCGGTAGCCTGCACATACTGCAATTTTTAATACATGACATTTAAAGACAGGTAATATAGTGGCATACACTACAGAAGTGAGTTAAGCTGAAATATGCTTAATATGCTTATGGGGTTCATGCTATTAACATGAAAGCCTACAACGGACAGCTAGGGAAATAATATGGCTTGAATGAAAGGTATTTGAACTAAATCAAGCCATTTTGGTAATAACTCATCTGGAATTGTTAAAAAAGATTCAATAAGAACTAACATTGTTCTTAATGTTAAAAATGTTTACATTAGCCAACATGGGGTTTTTTTATATAAAATGAAGGCATTTAGTTGACTTAAATATTTACAGTGTGAAGAATGCTTTTCTGCATTTCTACTACACTAATTGTGAAGAAAATGAAATAAGTAACATTTCAGGGGTTTTGAATGTATAAAAGTAAAGCTAAAATTTGTATATTTCTTATTATTTTGAGCTTATACTTAGAAATTCTGCTGTCAGGTTCTTTTTCTCATTGAAAGAAATCAGAAAGTAAATTCTAAAATAGTTGAGAAATGTTTTATAATGTCAAATTTTGTTCCAATTTAGAGGGATAGTTTGCAAGAAAGACTCAGGGGACTCTTCCTCACAAAAGTGATGCAACCAAAATTAACATAAAATTAAACTAAAAAGAACAATTTTTTCTCATTCAGTGCATACTTAAGCTGCTAAATTAATTGGCATAGTACATTTTGAGTCATAGGAATTTTCATGTTTTCAAAAGCTAATCTAATAAATTCGTGGCAAAAGTTTACTAAGACACCACCTCTGTTAAAGCTATAGACTGGTAGAAGGTAACAGTGAACATGAGGGAAGTGGCACTAGGTACCTCTCTGGGATGTTGCCCTTCCTTAGAATATGCTACTGACCTTTGTCAGGTCATAGAACAAGCTAAATGAATTATCTAGTACACTTGTTTTATATTTTTATTTCCTAGCCTGTAACTAGGATGATTTTTGTAGGATATAGGGAGACAGAAATTCAAGTTCATCTTTTCAAAAGTTCTGGAGCAAAAAACTGTGCTACGAAGTTCTTGTTGAACATATAATAACATGACAGAGGTCTTGTTGAGACTATAATAATATGCTTTCATGAAAAATGTCTGACTTTGGGGTCAGAGGGTGAAAATAAATTTCCTCATATCCAAATTGGCTGCTTTCTGGAATTGTTCCTCCAATTAGCTTTGTAAATTAGAAGGGTGGTGGACTTTCTGTTGATAATGATCCTGCAATGTTACACAACCTGCACAGGCCAAGGAGTTTTTATAGTTCTTGCAAAATGGAGTCTGCTGAAAGTTTATAAATCTGCACATACCAGAATTGAGCCATTAAAACTCTGAAAAATCTGTGGGTCCATTGGAATTTCCCTTTCCATGTTTAGCATACACTAGGAATCAAACAAGACTGTCAGCATCATAAATTTCTCTGATTAATCATTCTATTTGCAGTGGGTATTGATTTTGTACTCTTCACAATTCTAAATTACAAAAGCACTAAGTAGTCTGGTGGAGGGAATGGAATCACCACATAATCAAAGAGCAACCCTGCATCTGTCCCTGTGTCTTTCTTTTATTTTAACGATGGATACAAGATACATATAAGATAAATATGACTTTAGCAAGACAGATATAAGGTATATCTGCAAGGAGAGACATAATAGATACAAGACATAAAAATTAAATGATAGATCAGCTATACACACAGAGGACAGATGGATAAATCCATATCTGTGTCAATACACAGCTAGAGATTTTAGGTTACCTTGGGAACATGAATGTTAAATATGATTTTAGTGTTTCCATTTAGAAGTGTGAAAGTGATTTTTTTTTTTTTTTTACTCTAGTTGTATACTGGGAAGTGGTATTATTGCATTGAATTTTTACTTATTTTTATTTTGCTTTTATCAAGCAGCATGAATAACGATACAGCCTTTCAATTTCTTATACACCTCTAGAGAAGTTTATATGTCACTACTGGTTCATATTCTTCATTTTACTGTAATTGGGAATGAATTAAAGTTTAATCCTTTCTTTCCAGTACAGCCAAAACCAATAGGAGAGTCCTCAGAGGAAAGCTCTTTGGAAAACAATTTGCAATTAAATAGAAACGGAAACAGGGAAGGTGATTAAAATGAGAAATAACAATAATAAAGTGTAATGACTCTAAAGAGACAAGACTGAAGGATCCCTGTGCAAGAAAAAAATACATTGTAATGATGACATCTAATTTGGGGGACTTGGTTTTGTTTGTTTATTTATTTTTTAATAAAAAGAGCAGACCTTCTGTCACTGTAAAGCTTCATTGACTTCAATATGAGCTAATATATGATAACTGGTCTACACAGTAGTTAGCATTAATACAATCAAGAAACTCCTCATATAAGTATGTTTTCTGGCTATGTAGGAGGAATGTTACAAGAAACTTTATCATTCTGTCATTCAAGTTCATTTACAGGCAGCATTTTTTTTTCAGAGCTTGACAAGTTTCATTCAGGAGGAAATGTTCTCCTGCGGTATAAAAGATGTATTTTGAGATCTGGGTGAGTTTCTGTTTTTATTTGCAAGTCCACCCATATTAGAACATAGCTTGCCAAGCCATGTTTCTCTGAAGTTAGACGGAAAGCCAAGAACGATCTGTCCTGTCAAGTTATGGTTGTGCAAGCCTAGCGATGATGAGGAATATTGAAAGAAACACCAGAAAGCTCCACACATCTGAAGACAAGATGCAGAGATATTGGAGTGGGAGTTCTCACTGAGAAGCTGCAATGGTTGTGAAAGTTTTTCACACAGTAGCAAATGTCCTTACTTGACACTTGCTAATATAACAATAACAACAAACTTGTTTGACAAGACTTTTTTAAATGCTTCAAGCTACGAGTTGGTGAGAAAAGCATGCACTGTGGGTTGAAATGGGATGCTGGGATAATTCGATCAGCTTTTGTTGCTAATAGAAATTGTGAAAAGCAGAAGCTTACTTAAAAGTAAATTCAGAAAACACAAAGAGCAGCTTGGGGAGTGATGTGGCATTACAGTGAAACATCACAGCATCAACAGAAAGTCCTTGCAGACTTTGGAGCCATAGCTGAGGACTCTGCACAATCGTGAGCCCAAGTATACCAGACACAGAAAGAAACAGAACACACCGAAACAGAACTGCCATGGTTTTTTTCTGTATGTGGTGGTTTCTGAGTATTCTTTCTCTACAGCAGAAATATGTATTCAGTGGCTAGCTCCACAAAGGCATTGATGAGATGTATCCACCCTATGGAACTGAACTGATCTAGTATCATAAGCTTAGCTTCCTCCTGATTATTATTCCGACTCAGCCTCTGAACATTACTCAGGTGTGTTAGAGCTACAGAACTATTATTAGCTAGATTTGGTACATAATGCATCTGTCGGGTGGGGTGCTGAACTAATGGAACATCTTAGCCTGTTGGTAAAGGAAAACTAAATAGGTACCTGTGCCCACTAGTATTTGTTGTGGTATAGATATATCATAAATTTGCTACTTGATATTGCATCCTCATAGACAAAATGAAAAGAAACACCTTGAAGAGAATAAGCTGATACAGCAGATCTAGACATTTGTCTGTAGGAATTCATATCTTGTGAAAATTGGCCAGAATGTATAAAGTGCTTTGAGCAGGTAGTCAGTAGAAGTTTCTGCAAAGTTTTTCTTGAGATTTTGCTAGCAACTGACAGAATCTTTCACTATCAGAAAGTGAGGTGGAAACAAGTGAAGAAATTTGTCCCAAAGAAAATGAACAAAAATAGATGAATTCCAGCTACTGGCAGCAAATTTTTGAATCACTGTGTTAAGACTTTGAGAATCCACCCATTAGTTAGCACAGCCTAATTGCTGAATATTAAAATGCCCAGTCGGATCCTTCTTTAGTCTCTCTGTGGTCCACTCACTTCAAAATGAAAATATATGGGTGTAAATAACAGCAAAATTTGTCCCACCACAATGATTTCATAGACGGACTGTGATGATCATGTTTTACCTGGAGTTATAGGAGGCATCAATCTGGACAAATGGGTTTGTTCTGGTCAGGAAGTAAAACAACATTTTCACAATTTACAAAAAAAAAAAAAAAAAGATGAAATGCTCCTTCAGCATCTTCCAAGAGAGTGCTCAAGAAGAAAAATGTATAGTATAGCTGACTTCAATCTAACCCGGTTTTCTAGAACACCTCATTAACCAGTGAAAACTTCTGCAGATAGTAACTTTATTAATAATGAGATTAATACGTCACATGTAGGCTATTAAAACTTACTCTGACAGATAAAGAAACATTAAGTACTGACCTTGAAATGCTAATTGCTTATTTGTTAGTGCTCGTAAACTGCTTAAATATAGTTCATGCATACAAATCATAGAGCAACAAAATATGGGTTTATTTGGAACATTAAAAGAACCAGTTTGCCAAATCTTCAAGTTATATTCAGCATAACAGTCTGGGAACGTATTTTTGATATTAGAAGTACAAAAAAATAATAAAACAAGATTATAAAAGGATATCTTGATATGTGTCCAAAGGTCAAAGATTTGAAGCCAAAGCTATCACAATATGTAAAAAGCCAAGTTGTTTGAAAGATGTGGAAGATGTCTAAATTACCTTCCCATGGCCCAATGTAAACTGTACAGGAGAAGGTATGGAAATGAGACAGGGGAGAAATGTCAATAATGGATTTAGAAGGCATTTGCCTCAATACTTTTGTTGGGTTTAAGTCTTAAAAACCTTATCTTCATTTTTGTAAGTGTACCATCTACTATAAAAAGTTATGAGGTTCTCAGGTTAAGTAATTTCCTCTGACATTAACGAAGAATTTATTTCCTTCAAAAGAGAGGGACTGTTGTGACTAAATCACATCTCCTCCTTAAACTGGAAAATTTGAAAGTTAGTCTATGGAAAATGCAGTTGACAGCAAGTGTCTCAGATGTAACCTACTAATTTTCTCACGCAGAGCAGCACAATTGAGTATGATGTTTCTGTAGTCATCTCTGTTGCCTGACTGAAGGCTGATCACATTCAATACAAAGAGCTGTTGAGGAGCAGAAAACCAGTGATGATTGAAGGAACCTTAGCAACCTAATCAGTGAAAATTTGTTACTAAGGCTATTGAAGGAGAGAGATCCACCCATTCCACCTCCAGGGATATAAACCCAGAGAAGAGTAAAGGGAGGAAATTCTTACTCTCCAGAATAATCCACAATGAGGTTTTGCCTAATGGAGTTATAGTATGCAGGGGAAAGAATGATTCTATAAAATTTGTGGGATGTTTTTTGGAGTTGGGGGAATATGTATTAGGATGCTTAGGGGAAGAACAAGAGATGGAGGAAGGGAAGGATCAAGCTGAATAAACTGGGTGCCTAATACCAGCTAAAAAGGAATTTATATTGTATATGTGACTAGTAGGAGGACAGGTCTGAGTGCTAAGTGTAGTGGTTCTGTCATGAAAACTATTGTACATTAAGGTCATAATGATCCACTTATATTGAAATGGAGAGGTGCAGGCCTGTGCTAGGAACATATCCCTTGGCTACAGGATAAAATTTGCTGGTTAATTATAATGGGGGAACCTGTAGGCAGCTCAAACTTGGCGCCTGCATGACTTTGTTTTACCCTGAAGCGAAGCAGTATGTTTTCCTATAAAACATCCTTTTCTGCAACAGCAGAAATTATGAATAGAGTAGTTTATTTCTAAAAAGTTTCCCTAAGATCTCTGAAGTCCACGCTGCTGGTGATCCTCTCAGCAGCTGGGATCTGTGCATTGTGCTGTGCCTAGAGGTCTGACGATGCTGCACAGCTCAGGGTATACCATCATCGAACATTATCTATGCTATCCTTATTTCCTTCTTATGTTGTTTCCAATAAATGGGATTTTAATCAATATTTTATGGAGTTTGAGTGCCTTTCTTACTGGGATTCATACCAAACACTTGCACCATTGAATTATGTTAACTCTTTTCCTTTCCTCTTAATAAATTTAAACTACCCAGAATGACATGGTTTATAAATCAGAAGGTACATGAAACTAAAGTCACTCTGCTCACAGTGCAATACCCTTTCTAAATAAGAAAGCTCAGCAGATCCAGCAACCTCTACCCTCTTTATATCTAGTTTACACAGTTCTTGCTAATAACATTTTTCAATATATGTCACGCTGGCATTTTTTTTCTAAGCATGAAATGTATCCTTGTGCCTGATGGATGCCATAGCTGAAGTGCTGGAAGCAACTGGAAATGCTCTGTAGACTATCTGCAGAGAAAGGAATGAAAAGCTCGAGAGGATGACAACTCAGGAAGCCACCTCAGCTGGAGAAAAAAATTGTCTTCATTGGCTAGAAACTGAAAACTGTCCACTCTACCAAGCTCACATGGCATGTTCAGAAGATGTGAAAATACGAGCTCTGATTTATAAAGGTTAGAAAATACTAGTATAAATTATTTCCTTGTCCTCATCCACCCATCTTCCTCCAGTACACCAACACTCAGGTATCTACACACATTATTTCACAGCACGCCACAACTGTCACAGTCTTTTATTCTTCAGTTATGTTCTGAAATGAAAATATTTAACCTACTTTGAAAAGTATTTTGAATTGCATTCTAGAAACAGTCCTGTGAGGTCCTGTGAGGTTCTGCATTCAGACAGTTCTTTTTACTGTGTCTTCACTGATCTGTATGAATCAGTGTTGGAAGGTTAGGTTATAATCTTCACTATTTAGGTGAGAATGGGCAACATTTTTAAAATTGTTTTGCTGAAAACCACTTTGTTTACAAACATTACTTATAGTGCTTCTTTTATTACATAGTGATATGTAATATATGTATTTTTTAATATACACATTATTATGAACATAATGAGCCTATGTCAGGTTTCTTCTTCCTCAATTTATCAAGGACATTGAAAAGCCAGAAGAAAGGGAGTGAAAAACCCCTCTGTAACTCTTTCTGCAATGAAAACCCTTGAGTTCACCACTGTTGCTGACCTCTGTCAGCCAATCCAGGAAACGGTACTTCCCTACTGCTCAAAGAGGAATATAAATCTTTCAAAGTACACAATAAACATTTCACAATATCACTAGCATGTAGGATATGTTACTGCAGTCTTTGCAGGCATAACTGAATTCAGCACTTTGTAGTTTTTGTCTACAGTGCATCCATTGAATATTGTAATTATACCTGGATTTCAATCTGTTCAGTACAGAATCGTGTAGCTGTTGTACTAGAAGCTGCCTGAGTACAAATCAAATTGGTTCGATGCATACGTTTTTCATAACATTAATAAAAATCAGACAAAAACACAGAAGTTCCAAAATTTCTCGTATTTGTTAACAACCTGCACACCTAAAATACATGAATATATGTTGTACAAAGTAGAACAGTTTAAACCAAAAGTACTGGAGAATCTATTCAGAATATGCAGAATACTGCCTTGGAAGATGAAGATCTTTCTCTGAATTTCTGTAGGCAGATGAAAGATTAAACATGCAAGTCTCCGACACCCTAGGAAAATCCTATGCCTTTTACCCTGTAGGAACTGGCAGTCATGAATTTTTTTTCGGTAGATTTCCCAAGTGCAGTCTCTCTTTTTCCTGTTTATTTTTCACTGAAATTCAGTGAATTTTGTATCATATAGCAGTGTGTGGAAGGGAAGGGGCTGATGGATAGGCTTATTTTGCTGAATGAATTAAAGTAACTTTTAGCTCTAGGCGGAAGTGCTCCATACTTGTTCAAAGTAAAACCTCTTTGGGGGCTAAAAGAGAGCTCTAATTAAAAAATATATTTTTCCTTTTTTTAGCAGTAAATTATTTTCAGCTCTTTTATTTTGTCTGCCTCATCGTTCTGCTAGACATCTACATTTTCATATTTTTGGAAGTAAAACCACCAAATCCATGTGTTTATGGACATTGTATGTTTTCTGGTTTTTACCAACAGTCCCATTCTGCCTAACAAGATTCATGTTGTTAGAATGCCAAATAAAAATTGTACTAAGCAGCTCTTCTGTGAAAGTTCTTTAGCTCTCCTGGTATCAAGCACTACAGTTTGTTTTCTAGAATTTTAACTTTAATTGTAGAAATGTACGTAGCAAAAATATGATTATTTTTGTGTTATTTAAAATGTCTTAAGTCACTTTTAGGTTATAAAATCGCAAACAAGGAAAACACAGTGTTTTAACATACCGTTAAAATCATTTTTTAACATTTTGAACTAATAAAATGTCCTAACGTTAAATAAAACCTTAATGTTATGTTCACTTTTAACCTTAGCTTAGGGAGATGTAGGGGGCAGTTGTGCTGCCAAAAAACTTCCATTGTTTCTTCTCAGTCTGCATTCTATAGGATATCATACCTATACTGATATAAAGTTTTATTTTAAAAAATAAATTTGATATTTAAACCAGACACGGCATCTCAAAAGGTGGATTTCTCTTTAGGAGTTTGCCTGTAGCACACCCAATACTTTATCCACAGCACCAGCTCAGCTGTTTAAGTCTTTCAAACTGATGGCAAAACTCACTTTATGAGGATGCCAGAAGACAGTATGTGCCCCATTTATCAAAATCTATATGCATTTAAAAGTGTTTCATTCATAGTTTCCCCTGTATTCTTATTCTAAGAACTTGAATGCCAGCAGGTAATATATTTATATTCTTTTTCAAGTTGTTCAAATTCAGCTAAAGTTGTTGCTAGCTTTTAAAATATTTACGTTTATGGTTCCCTCTTTATAGACTTCTAAGATGTTCTAGTATGTGCATACACTTTTTCTTGTTCTGTTGTTTTATTTATCCAAATAGCAATGCTACAGAATGACTGAACAGATAACTTGGAGAAAAATAATGCACACAAAATGGAGAGAAAGAGATTATACTCATGGATAAATTGTTGGCTTTTTTTCTTTCATCTTTCCTAAAATTATTCAGCCATGTTAAATTACTGAGTCACACATTAATGGAAATATCACATAAATATATCTACTATGTGTCTTGTTTTTCTAATAATAGAAATGAACAATTGCAAGATTGGAACAAAATATTGTCAATGGAGAGCAATATAGCAAAAACAAAAAATCAAAACATTTTCGCAATTTAATCCTACATAAGGAAAGAGTAGTCAGAGCTTTTCTGTGAGCAAGTTGCACTTCTGTACTTTCACTATTGCTTTTGATGTTGTGTGAGGTCATTCACTGCTGAAGCATCTTTCAGTCTTTTAAAGAAAAGCCAAATACTTACATGTCTAATAAGTGTTTTAATCATTATCCATTCACTTGCAGAAAGTTAATATCAGGAGAAAATGCCAGATTATTTCTTTATCTCCAGAAAAAGAAGGGAGAAAAACCTGCACTAATTAGATTCCTGATGACACTCACAGTATTGATTGCTGAACATCAGCCAACTTGAGGGCACGCTGCTGGACTCTTCAGCTGAGACAGCTTGCTGTAAAAGATTAAAATATGGCTGTGAGGCTCTTGAAATTTGGAAAATTCAAAGCAGAATCTATACTGTTTGAAGTGGGGAAGAGGGCTGAGAAAAAGTGTCACTTGCCAAGCTTAACTGCTCCTGCTGAACAGACAAAGCCTTAGTTTGGCAAATCCACACAGGGGCACATCAGTCTGAGGTCGGTCATCATTCCACCTTTCGCCCTGCACCAAAACTTAAAATAGGCTTTTTTTACCGAGAAAGAATCTGCATGCAGGCGTGAACTCTTTGTTTCAGGCACAATAGATAATGCAATATTGCTAGTCTTTGAGGAATACACAACCTTTTATTCCTGTTTTACCATGCCACTCTGCTTTTGGAGAGCCACTAATTCTTTAATATTTGGGAGATTAACCCAGGTATAGTTATTATTCACAAATAATTTAATAATCTAAAAAATGGTAGCACAAATACTACAATAATTTTTTTCTTTGTTGTCTCATTTTACCATTACTGTTTGAAGTTTGAAAACTTTGGTTGATTAAATAATTTCTTTTAATGGATCCTTATTTTATGAAGCTTTATACGACATGTCAGAATCTGTGATATCATTGACATTGCAATGTCTTTGTAATTTGTTTTGCATTTGAATATAGGCATTACTACAGAGATATTTTTAGGGAATAATTTCATAATACTCCATGAAAACTATTGTTAGCTGTTAACCGTGCTTCACTAGCAATGTTTAATAAAACCCTACAGTTTTATTTTCCCGATTGCAACAAGCATAAGAAATTGTTACGTTTTCTGTTCTCTGTAGCAGCATAGGTAGTTTGTCAGGATGTGGCAGTAAAACAGGCACCGTCCCTCACACAACCTCAGTATAGAACGCAGTTCACAAGCACAAGAAATGGAATAATTATCCCTAAAGTGAACATGAAGTGAAGCTTAAAGGTCATTTGAGCTGATAGGCATGTTTTGCAGCATAACAATTTCTGAAATTGTATTGAACCTCTGCAGGTTACACAGGGCTGGAAATGCCAAGCATCTGCTTGCTGTTGAGCTTCGGCTTTAGTTTTTGAAGTTACACAGATTAAGATCAGTCATGCATAGAAAGGAGCAGTAAAGTATAATTTTGTGGGAAAAAAACCTTGAATTTTTAAGATCTCCCTGTTATAGAGGACTTAATCATTTATGCCACTGCTAATATTAAATTAAGTTTTTAAATGTCAGACCATTGTTCTGCATCTTTCTCAGATCAGAACCAAGGGAAAACATCTTGCTACTTGTAGTCTGGCATTCACCTTCTAGGAAGGGAGACAACAAGCACGGTTTTCCTTCCTGCTCATCTGAAAAAGATGCGAAGCAGTGCTCTTGCAAGCCTCATTCCTCAGAAGTGAATGCTGCATTCCACCCCACTTGATTTCAGAGACTTCATAGTTTCCTGAAAACACATATCCAAAACTGATTTGACCACAAAGTTTTAAACACTGGCACTGGAAAACTAATTTGCCCAGGTTAGAAATTAAATACATTAACTAGACAAAATAGAAAGGCTTGAACATCTGAAAATAAACAGTCTTATTGTTTTCACTGATGTCATTATAGTACATTTTATCAACAATAAATTTCCCAGTAAAAAAAGGGGAAAATTAGCATTCTTATACTGACAACTGTCATTTAAAAGTACTTACACTATAAAACATCAATGCCTCAAAATTATGAGATGTGAAGCCAAGTACAAAAATCAGACAGAAGGAAACATTAATTTTAAATATGTACTGCAGATAATAATAGATTAAAATATTACAGCAAGTCATTATTTGCTGATGTGAGATACTATTCTCTAAACAGCAGACCCTCATGAAGAAATATGACAGTTTTGACAGAACATATTTTGCAAATATAGGTAGTAATTTTGATGAAAATACACTGCTTTCTATTTTTATTCTTAGTCAATTAAAATAAGTGGAATTTTAATTTTAAAATTATAACTTTTTTATATAATTTCCTGTTAAATAAGCAAAATCAACCCAGGAATTGAATATTTTATCAGAATTAAATGCCATTTCTTTAGAATAATTTTTTGGTTGTTAAGAACTCATTTATTTAGATATTTTATAGGTCTTCCTAGTTGTTTTGGTTTTTTTTAATACAAAACCTATTTATTGATACATCAATATTATACCATTTAAGTCCCAAATTTCAACATGTTCAATATCATCCTACAGAGTGCCAAGGCTGAAGCCAAAGATTTCGTACTTGAACCACCTAATGACTTTATATTCAGTCTTTAGTAACTCCACTGTTACAAACACTACTTACATGAAGCAAAAAAAAAAATAAAACATTAGGGAACTTAGCTCATCCCTTTCATTTGATTCACATCATTTTTTACACCACTTGTTAAAACACTAATCTTTTACTCATTCTTTGGGGCAGCAACTGTTCTGTTAATGAGACGACTTGTTTGGGGATTTTTGCAGCCTAATGCAGTTCAAATAAAAATCTAGTAGAATAATCATGTAATTTAATTGTATTTATCGAGTCAATGAGTTAGTGTTCTAATAAACCTACTCAGTTCACCTTTCCTTCCTGCAATCAGGTCTATCAGTATAGTCTTCCTCCCACCACAGAGAACTTGATTCCAATTAATCAGACCGCTTCAGATTTTCCTCAATCCATTTAAACCTTCTGCCAAATGCCGTCTACATTGTGTCAGAAGATTTATTGCCACAAATAGATGCACTACTTCAGGTCATTACTGTTGAACTTGAACCTATTTTCACATTAACATATTTACTTCGGCACAGGGCCACGGTGATTCAGCTTAAAGCTGTAGGTTGATTAAGGTTTATGGCTGCAATGTGTGTATTGTGGGAACACTCATTGCATTTGTGTACTAAGGGTTAAACAGCACTCACTCCCCTTCAACATGTGACACATCTAAGTGTTACTTTAAGCATTACATTACATTATATTACATAACTGAGCCCTGTAGCTCTGTTACTACAATAGCTATAGGTATCATTCAACTACAGTCTACAAACGTAAGATATAACATCAGAAAGTCATTAACTGAATTTCACAAAACCTTACTGCATTTAGCTTCATCCTTCTGGGATGCAGCAAATATCACACCGCTGTTTTTTTTTAAGAGGTGGAGAATGCTTCAGGAAGTGCAAACATTAAACTGATTATAAATTGTAAACGAGTGAAATCATTACTCTGTCTTCACTGGACTAACTGATAATGATGTAGCACTGTGACTCGTCTAGCCATGTTTCAGTAATAGCAGCCATATCTAGAGGGATTTTTTGTTTATTTTGCTGGTTATTTTGGTTAGTTGGCTTTTAGTGTTGAAATAGGATTTTAAAAACTCTTCAGGGTCTACATACTATGTTTAGACAATGTAATCTGCTTTGCACCTACTGACTCTCTTTCCTGGGCTTATCACAATTGCTTCCTGGTATAGTTATGATGCAGATGTCCCTGCGTGTACTAGGCAAGCATACTGCTTAAGGGATCAACAGGCACATGATGGACACTGGCTGTATATATGAACCTGGTCTAGAAACAGGAAGGGCATGCAGCATGAGACCCTCAAATTCTTCATTGAACGATCATGAACCTCACCTTGGCAGAAGATTGGGTGTCACTGATGTAGATTTCTCATACCTGTATGTAGACAAATAATCAAAAAAATGTGCTTTACCCAGCTATAAAACTCTTGGTACCTCTGTTTCCTACATGCACAACATCTTGAGCTAGCTTGTAAGGGTGCTTGTTCTGGGAATCTCGCTCCATCAGGCTCATTGCAAAGCCCGATGCCCACTGACGTGAGACTGCTGGGCCTGAAGTTTTGCTGAGAGACTGAAGGTCTCAGCTGGCAGAGTGCACCCTCACTGTACCAACCACTGTAGGGGTCACTGAATCACTGCTTACTCTGTATTTAACTGTGTCTTTACCTCCCATCATTTTCTACTTCTCATTTCTTATTTAAAGGTACAGAGGAGGATTTCCAACTTTATCCTCTGGCTTACAGTTTCTTTCAGTTCTCTTCTCAAATCTGGATGTTGAGAACTTGTGCTTGATACAGAGTCATATTATTTTCTTCCCACTTTTATAATTTTTATATGCTTTGCAGAAGAAGCATATGTGTGCATGTGCACGCACAGACATGATACCAGCAATTCATGGCTTTTCATCCAGTGTAATTTTCTGCAATCATTTGCAGAGTGGGTATAGAGAAAGATATAGTGACTGTCAAACACTGCACATGTAAGAAGCCATCTCTGAAACAAAGATTTTATTCTTGCAATTTTTATGAAAACATGATGCATAATAATAACAACAGCAATAATAAATCAGGTATATTACAATAATAATCTTATTTAAAATGTAATACTTTATAGAAAAAATAAAATGAAGGAAAATTAATATCAATGCTATCAATAGATTGTGTCTTGACCAGTTGCTGTGCAGATACCTGACTTTTGTATAGCTATTCTAGTCCACAGGAACGTTGCAAGTTTTATTTCCAGCCTGGCTTGTACATCATCTTCAATTTGGAAGCAGCAATGCAAAGTTCCCAAGAAAAAGTTGTTCTACTCATGGTGACTTAATAATGTAACCTCAGTATTTGACACTACTTACAGAAAACCACACTGTATGCCATATTCACTATGCATAGTTTTATAGATGGCTTCAAAGCAGTAACTTGAAAATAGAAAAGAAAAGTAAATTGTTATTATGCCTTGCCATACGGCCCTTGTTTAAGGAAGAAGAGTTTCTCAAAACATTTTTCATTCAATATGAGCTACCTTTTGCTAATACAGCAAGAGTATTTTGAAAAAAAAAAAAATGTCCTCTTAAAATTCAGGTGGGTCATTTCTGTCTCGGACACCCATTAATAATTACTTTGATAAGACAGTGATGATTAATGGACTTCAGGTGTTCAAACAGAACAAAGTGAAGACATCTGAGGCATGCCTGATCTTCTCAGAGGGAGAGATGATATTCTGAAATTGAATTATCTAAGGTTAAAGTTACCATGAAGAATACTGCTGTAAAACTCTGGACAGACCCCTACCTTTTCAGCAGTCTCCACACCACACGGAACTGCCTGATTTTGTCTGTTTGCACTTCATCCTGTTCTATTTCTGAAAGCGAGAGATTTCTTGAAAGCTTTGACAGTAATATGGTCAGTATCCTTTACAGCTTAGCAGCCAAACTAACTGCTTTATAGCAGAATAATAAAAATACAGAAAGAATGTAATTTTGTGAAATGCAGCACCAGTGATCCTTGGAAAATGTGCACTAGCTACCTGTTCAGAAGAGAAAAAAAAGAGAGAAGAAATCAAACCAAGTAATATTTTTTTTCTATTTCTGTATACAGGCTACCACAACAAAGTGAAACTTTGCTCTTTATACATTAGATATAATATATTAAACGGCAAGCATCTCTCACATACAGATAATCTTCAGAACAAAAGATGAATGTGGTTTTGTAACATGATGCTTATGGTGGTATAAAACCTTATAGGATATTATTTTCATTTTGCATCTAATTGAGGCCAGCTTAATATTCCCCAGCTGGAAAATAATTACCTCCCACTGTTTCGTCATTAAGGACCAAGCCATCTTGAGTTACTATCCCACCTACTTAATGCACACCTATTGATTGCATGAAAAGCATATAGGAACACATTTTACCCTTCTACAGGTATGCAGCTTCTTTCCAAGAGACTTTAATCCTCCTTAAAGGCAGAAACACTGGAGGTCGCCCTACTGTGTCCTTGGAAGTCTTGCCCTTGTGCCCTGTCTTTCTTGTCTTGCTGCTTCAGCCTCCTCAACCTCTGTAGAACTCCTCTCATGCTGGTGGCTGAGGCAACTGTGTTGCATGCTGACTCACATAGCATCTGGCCAGCCTCTTTTCCCAAAATCTTTTTTTTTTTTTTTCTCCTGAAATTGGAACTGAACACCACAACCACCTTCTCCCTCAGCCCAGCTCTCCTTCTTCTCACCAGTTCAGTGCTGGGTACCTCAGCAGGGTTAATTCCAGTCTTGTAATGGTACATGCTCACTGTCCTGCGTGCAGATAGAAAAAGAAATATTTGTGTCTGCACTACTTCCAAGGAAATGTCTGGAATATAAGAAATGTGTTAATCCTGTGACTGCAATACAAATGAAAGGTAATTATTTCAATTTCCTATTATGGGTTTCTGTTAAAAACAACCTAGCTGAAAAAGAGAAACATTTAAATGAACAGAATTTTCTGCTTGTGCAATTTATGTAACTATTATATCCTTTAAAAGGAAGGCAAAGGGGTTTTTTTCCTACATAGGTAATATTTATTATACACCCACACCCCAGTATTCCTTTCCTTTATTCTCCCAACAAAACACATAATTTCTCCTGCTTGAGTTTTTTGATTTATATTTGCAAGTAGGTCCCAGAAGTTTATTGGTATATTTTATGGACATCTTCCTGACATTTTGGCCATTATCTATTACCTAACTATTTTTCTACCTCTATTGCTTGTAACTTTGCTCTAATCTCAAAAAATAAAAATCAGAGTTGCTGTTTTTTTTTCTTATAAAGTGTTTGGTTTTGCATATAATTTCAGCCACGTTTAAGAAAATTCTCCAGTAATCATGTGTTCAAGTATTCGGCCTGATTTTTGTTTTCAGTGCTCAGAAAAACATCTATCCATATAACATTGGTTTGATATTTTCTGTGTAAGGAATGTTAGACAAAAAAGAAAATCAATAACAATATTATTCAATAAAATGAATTATCATTCTGGAAGAAAACTTTGAAGTTCAAATTTGATTTTTTTGAAAAAAGAATATTGAGCTAAAGTGTTCCCTCACTCCACTGTAAACATTATAGTCATGATATAATAAAAACTGGGCCTTTATAACCAGTGTTTAGTGGATCAGTCATATAGTAATATTAGGTCATATAGAAATGATTGTATTGGTTGACAAAACGTTTTGTAGAAGACTGGAAATTTTTGTACTTCTTCCAGATAACTCATTTTCCCCACCTATCATCCTTTTCCTGACAGTTTCCTGATGGGATCCAGCATAACGTGGAGATACGGCTATAATTTTTGCTTTCTTGTGTTGGGCTTTCAAAGAGGTACATCTTGTGAGATGGCCTGTTAGAGCACCATGAAGTCTTTTCCTTGGACTCCCAGTGCCAGTTATACAGGGTTTATGGGTTTTTTGCAAGCAGAAAGGGAAAACTGGCAAGGTAAAGATAATAAATGTGAGGCTGGTATGATAGTAAGATAAATATCAATGCAGTTCATCTATAAGCCATAGTTCTGAGCCTGTGATATTGCTTGAGGTTAATTTCAATCAAATTATTGGATGTGATAAAATTAAAAGCATCAAAAGAATAGCTTCCTCATATAAAATGTTTAGATGCACAGCAGAAATTGTGTTTAGAACATGGACTGATCAGAGCAATTTGATTCCCCACTTCATAACAGATGTTGCTGCACTCCTGCCTGTGAGAAGCAGTTCAGGAGTAGTCTCATTGTTTTTCTGACTGTGGGAAATGTTAAACAAATAGTCTATTTATGCCATAATCAATAGCGCCAACCTTTTTAATTATCCTCAGGTTTTTAATTATTATGTATTTGCATTTTTTTATTCCCAACTTTGTGACTTCCTTCACAGTACGTGTGCTTTTAGCCATGATCTGCATGGGCGTGCAGCATACTGCATTTTCTGCAAGATATGTTGTAAGAAATAACACCTTGTAACAAGAACCAGTTTAAAAACTGAAAGAAAAAAATGTTCTTGACATGAGCAGGGTTACAAATTCTCCCTGTTTCATTATTGATATTTTAAATTTGTTTTATATGTATTTGGAATGTTATATTGCAGTAATATCCATCCTAAGAAAGAAAAATTCCATGTTTTTGTTGTGTACAATACAGGCAGCAGGTTGAAATGTTAACATTTGTCCTGTTTGCCATACAGCAGATAATAAGATGTCTGGACAGTGTATACCATTTTTTTCTCTTTACTTTTGTATAGGAATTTCTTTGCTTTTCAGTGGATAATATTTAGCTAATTCATTATGTTAAAAATACAATAAATTGCATGTTTTTCATAGCACTGATAGCACTTCATAACATTCCGTAGCAGAGTATACTCAATGAAGTAAACCCTGGATTAGAGGGGTCATCTGTAAATGCTCCCCCAGCTGTGGTTAGTTGGAAATAGATGTGCTCAAGTGAAGTGCAGGAGGAACTTTTTTGATCAGAATACCTACATCTGATGTCAAATAGTAAAAATGATGTTGATCATAAAGATTAAGTACAAAGGACTTCCCCTGCCACGTATCAGGGTTAAATCTTTCCTGTAGATATGAGTTGCTTATAGAATCAGTAAGAAACCATAAATAGTTTCTTGTTTACACAGTACTTGACAATCTTCCCCATATACCTAAAACAGAATATGGGAAAATCATTGGAAAGATTGCTGTGAACTGATTTTATGCAAATGGTTGTAAGTGGAAACTATTTGAATTTATTCCAAACTAGAAATTAGTAGGACTTTTTCTGTATTGCTGTTACCTTGGAAGATTTGTTTTTCCTTCATCAGACAGAACAAGCCAAGAGCTGCTGAATAATAAACGGGTGAAGTGAAATATCTGTGTGATTCCTCAAGAGCCCAACTGAAATTATGAAGTTATCTACCACGAACCTAAACATGTATGTTCCCATAAAATGTGTTGTTTCATGAGTTTATCGCACATCATTGTCAGGAGAGTGACAACCCCAGTTTCACTTAGATCTACAAAGGTATTTCATACTTGGCATTATCAGTGTGCAATAACCTCACCAGTCCCGCTCTGTTGTATCATTCTAGGTAAACTAAATTCATGTTAACAATTTTTCCTAAGAACAAAGAAGGTATTGACCAGTAAGAGAGAAGTTTATTTAGAGAAACCCCTGGAGAAGAGAGGTAAAGGGGTAAGTGACTTTCTGTGTTAACAGAAACTATGGATTGAACCTCGTTCAGCATTGTACTGCTCAAATTAATTTCACCAAAATGACACTAAATCCTATGCTAGTGAAAAGTGATGCAACAAGCCTCTTTTGTCATATTCTGCAGCAAAACTTCAGATATTGACATGGATATTTAATACAAGAATACTGAGAAAATAAATTATTTTTGTGACATATTTGGTGCCTCCATGTTTGAAGAAACTTGCCCAGAGATATTCTGAAGAGTAATAATTTTGACCTATATTGAAACTGATAACATTTCAATTATTTCAATTTCTATTACTGAAATGATCAAATGAGCAAATTAAAAGTAAACATTTGTTTTCAATTGAAATGTTGTCATGCAAACACTGAAAGGAACAACCTCTGTATTTGTTCTAAATCCAGACTCTTACAGCAGCCAACTCACTGAATCCATTGAAAAGTATCAGACTTGTATTGGCTTGGATGTTCCTTGTAGATTTTTAGCTCCTTGATTTTACCAGACATTGACATTTCCTGCTATTGAATACAAGTAAGGCATAACCAATGACTGTTTAATACAAAAAAAAACCTCAACCCACTTTATTATCTGGTGAAATTGGAATAGTTCCACTGCTTTCCAATAAGACACATCGGGTTTTAAGCCCACTGCCGTACATCCAAACTGCTCTTAATTTTTTTACTTTAAGGTTTGAAAGTGACTTCTGTACGGTATGAGCAACTTGTTGCCCAGATCTGTCACGTTAACTTTTTCTTAGCTGGATTCACTTTCTTCTAGAGCCTGCTTTTTATTATATATAATTGTTTATTCATTTGCATAGATTAATGCTCTATAAGTGAATCCTGTGTATTTGGCTTTCGTGATTCACATTTACACCTAGCAGAACTTCTCTTTCTGGTTGAAGAAGCACAGAGACACATAGAAGTTAGATAGCCCAAAACCTCCGCAGATTTCTTGTGTTTAATTTTTCCAAGCTGCTTTAGTAACTCCTTAGGGGGAAAAAAAGGAAATACTCAAGTTCTATAAAAAAACCTAGATCAAATAAGGAAAATTGATAGAAAACCAAATCAAATCCCATTGCAATAGAGGAGATTGTAACACATTAAAATAAAGTGGATAACACCATATTTCAGAACATTATGAAAAAGAGAGCATTTAAAAATCTGCAGATGGCTATAAATCTTTAATCTGTAGCAATATAAGTAAACAGCATGAACTCAGTTTTAAATTTTCATTGTCTGTTCCAAGGGATTGGTTTGTGACGTTCAGCTTTCTGCTCATTTCAACTTCTTTATATGAATTTAAGGAGCTACACAGAAATTCATATATGAAAGTGTAAAGGGATTTAAAAAAACATAACACCCACTCCAACCCACCCCTAAAGTGGACAGAAAAACTCTAAGCAAATGAGACATCCCAAAATTCATGCTGCTCCAAACAGATGTATAACTTCATTGTAAACAAGTGTGTCTTCTTAATAATGGTTATCTATTGTCCTTAAAATTAATATGTTCATGGTACTTGGAAGACAGGGGCTAATCATGTTAAAGCAGAGGAATTAGCATCTCTTTATTAATACAAAAATACAAAAACGTAGTTTACAGTTCCACCTTCCTGGACATTCATGTAATGTAATCCCTAGCAATAAATGATATGCAAAGAATATTCTACTTCTCTGAATATGAAGTTCAGTTGACTTGGTAGAAGTCTACAATCTACAAATAAAAAGCATATCAAATAGTCTTTGTATCCATTAATATCTGATTAAAAAGTGGCACTGAAATACTGGATCAAATTTTTTCCCTTTAAAAACCTTGAAGAGGCTCCATGAAGAATGCATTCCTGTGTGGAAATTTGTGTGAAACATTCTTAAAGGGAAAATGAAGGGATAAATGAAGGCTCAGAGATGCCCTGTGGATGATCCTTTTGTGGACTAAAAGATGCTTGTTCCTTATCATCTCACAGGCCCTTATAGGCCACTGTTATCAAGTTTCTCAGCCTGTATTCATTATGATGAGTGTGTATATATTGTAGTCCATTTAAGTCTATCTCTTTCTCTAAAAAAATAGTAAAAAATATTGTTGTTCACTTTCATGGTATTAATCACGTATAAGGTGCACTGGCTCAGTAGGGCTAGTCCTCAAAAGACGAAACAAGTATACTGTGTTCAGTTTTGGGCCCCTCACAAGACAGACATTGAGGTGCTGGAGCATGTCCAAAGAGCAACAAAGCTGGTGAAGGGTCTGGAGCACAAGGCTTGTGAGGAGCAGCTGAGGGAACTAGGGTGGTTTAGCCTGGAGAGGAGGCGGCTCAGGGGAGACCTTATTGCTCTCTGCAGCCACCTGAAATGAGGCTGTAGGCAGGTGGGGGTCGGTCTGTCCTCCCAGATAACAAGCGACAGGACAAGAGGAAACAGCCTCAAGTTGCATCAGGGGAGGTTTAGATTGGATATTAGGAAAAATTTCTTGACTGAAAGGGTAGCCAAGCATTGGAACAGACTGCCCAGGGAGGTAGTGGAATCACCATCCCTGGGGGTGTTTAAAAAATGTGTAAATGTGGCCTTTAGAGACATGAGTTAGTGATGGGCTTGGCAATCCTGCGTTAACAATAGGACTTGATGATCTCAAAGGTCTTTTCCAACCTAAATGATTCTATGATTTTATTTTGGTGCAGTGAGGAAATTGTAACAAGAAAAAAAGAGAAATATTTTGGAAGAGATAAGGAAGATGTGATGATATGATTTTGGGGTGGGAGGAAATGATCCTGATGTATTTAAAATGAAAGATGAAGAACAGTAGACATTTTCTGAGTAGAAATTTCACTTGTAGATGAGGGAGAATAGTTGCACATTAAACTCACTAATCAGAGAACAGCCAGTAGAAATTAGCATGATATCTCTCGTGTCAGCATGATATAGAAAATTAGATCTTAACATTAAATTAATGTTGATTAAAAAGCGAGAATCTGATTGCAATGAAAAAAGAAGTCCCTTCTTCATCCATGGAGCATAAGCGCCACAAAAATTAATTATTAAAAATGTTCAACTACTGAACTATTTAATATGCCATAAATGGTATGCAGCTTCTCACTCAGAGCAAGAGAGTGGCTTTCTTTATCAGTTCAGTATTTGCTTTGCTTGTATAATCACCAACAACAAAATTGATGGCACTGAGGAATGTATAAGTGGACTTTTTTCACAATGTTGAGACCATTTACTCATAACAAACTGGAACACAAACCTCCAGGATAAATGCAAACTGTCAAACACTAGCTCTTTGCTCCCAGTGGGGGAAAATGTGGACAGTCTATTTAAACAGTACAGCTACTACACTATGTCTAATTTATTAATCATCATTTAGGTGCAATGTGTTACATTATTTAAGACTTTTTTACAATTCTACTTCTACAGTTATTTAAGTCAGATTCATAACTGTTGGCTTGTGGAGCAGTCGTTATTCTAATTAGGAAGGAAAATACTGATGGCTTAGTTCGTCCTCCGACAAATCAATATTTAATTAACAGTATGTCAAACCCCAAATGTCTGCAATTAAATTTTGTGTGGGTAAGATGACAATACCATTCTTTACTGATATTGTTATATATACTACAATATTAGGACACAACTGGAAACGTACAAAAAGACTGTCACAATGCTTTCAGGCAGCCAGCTTTCCTTTTAATATATCCTCATTTTCAAACCAGTATAATATCATGATTTTTTCTTAAAAAAGCTCTAGATTTCTCCCTTAATCCAGATTCTTAGCAGCTGTATTAAAAAAACCTAAAAATCCCAAAAATATTGGTAGGTAAAGATGGCTCGCTGTTAGATGTCAAACACATTCAACTATTTCAGTGCCTGGGCTGTGTGAAATTTGGAGCAGAGTTAATTTTCATTTACATCACTAATCCCCTGTTGGAGAGTTTGTAATAGCTAGCACGTAAATGTAATCTGTAATTCTTAGTATAGGAGGACAGCAAAGTTCCTGAAGGAACTTTGGAAAATTTTCTGCAAATGCCTCATCTCTGTGGAAACTGTTTTTCAAAAGTTTCACTGCAAACCATTACTGCGGAGAAAAATGGGGCAATCTTTGGCTCCTAAATATGTCCGAGGTACTAAGGAATTCCAGCAATATTCCTCTGGTTTTCTTCAACCTACTATCTCGGTAAGCAAGTAGAATGTTTAGGAATATTTATTAGAAACATGATTTTGCAACAGTATGTATGACAGGCAAAGAAGTGTAGGTATGGAAGACGAGAGAGAAGACAGGATTGAGAAAGGCATACAGCTGCAGCTGAAACAATATTAGCATAGAAAATATGTTAACATTGTGTTAAGAATTAATCTAGTAAATTATCTAATATTAGAAATATTAATTTTCCAGAAACTCACTTTCCTGGGGAGAAAATATAATCAATACTTTCTTGAGCATAATTGCAGGGTAAATTTATTTAGTAACTAAAGGTAAATTATGATTTCTTTAAAGCTAATAGCTGCCCTTATATTCAATCAGAGATTGTGGATTTGTTGTTTATTCATGGTTTCTTATATTTATTTATCTCAAAAGAAAAGAGAATCTCCTACGGTATATTCACAGTCTTTCCCAGTCTTGATTGGATTGTCACAGCTTGGTTTAAACCCTTTTGAAATACTAGTTTAAAGTTGTAAGCCCTGAAGACTTTTAACTTTACAGGTGGTAGCAAGTTAAGCTGCCTCTTAGTCCCCTGCTTTTCTCTGGTATATTACCACCAGGCAGGATATAATCATTGTAATTCCTTCAAAGACAGTGAAGAAGATCAAACACTGCTTTTCCCTGCAATAACTCAGCAAATCCTACATGTGAATTTTGAAGCTTAGTGAGGCCACAGTTGCACATGCACCAGGGTCAATACCGATGCCATATTAGAGCTCTGGATCAAGGATTACCCTTGTCAAAAACAGTGACAGGGCCGCTTTATTGCCATGGAGCTTTTCCTTTCTTACTGAAAAGGAAATGAGATTTACTCTTTCGGAGTGTATTAATATCTGTAGCACAGTTTTATGACCAGTTGTTGTCTATAGAAATAAAACTCTTTAGGGCTTAGTACTGCATAGAAGTGCTTTGTCTAGAGTGGGTCCGGTTCTGAAGTCCAAACCTTTCCTTCAGCAGAGCTCTAAAATCATGTTATAATTATGTGTTTGTAGGATGGGCTTATAGAAGCATATTCCCCAGACGGATTTAAGATGCAAATTTACTAGATTTTTTACCCAGCTTTGCAAATTACTTTCTGGGAAATGCATTTAAATTAATTGAAATAAATTCCTCTGCTCCCTTTATTAATGGCTCCATAAGTTATGCTTTAGGTTGTGGTTTCATGTGCGAATCAGCGTCCCATCATGCATCTTTCTGAGTGTTTTTGGAACACCTCCACTTTTCAATGCATTTCAGACTCTTCTTTTGACCCTAAAATATGGAAACTGGAAAAAAATATCAATTGCTTTGATACCAGGTAAGCTGTAGCTTGGCTGTCTCAGAATCTGGATGTGGACGGTCTCACACAATGAGTAACTCTTTTCCTCAGCCATGCTCAGGTGAAGCAAAGCAGATTGCATGAGTGCTTCTGCTTCTGGCTCTTATTCCTTTAGGTTTTAGCATGTTATCCAGGCCTGTAGTCAAAGAGACTGGAAAAACGCAGGAGTCGGAGAAACAGGATCACTTTTCAATCCGTCATCCTATGTTTGAGAGAAATAGTCTGTAAGAGGAATACTTTATTCTTCTATTGACATCACAGTATTTGCAAAACCAAGAATACACCTTTGATTTTATTTGAAACACAAACTATGAGTAGAATTGAATACCAAACATGTAAACTATTATCCCGAACACTGGCTGGTGACTCTATCTGATGATGGTTCCATTTTGCTGTACTAATTCATGTATATACAAGGTACATTTTGTCTTTGAAACATAAGAGTGAAGCAACAAAGTCAGGTGTTCCATCATGTGAAAAAGGACCAGAAACAGAAAAATAGGCTCCTGAACCTGACCATCCTGGCTTTCAAGAGAGAAAAGATCATCAAAATCAGCAATTGTTCTATATATTCCTGACCTGAAAAACCAGCTGCATGTGACTGTTTTCCTCTCTGTTTCCAAGATGAAAGCTGTTGTCACACCTCACTGAATGATATCCAAACAATAGAGTAAGAAATGCTCTGTATTTTAAGGATTTTTAAAATACTGTATATTACTTAGATAAAGGCATACTTTGCATTCAGCCTATTCTCCCACACTCTCCACACCCCTACCTAAATTACTATTCACCTCATTTATAACTTTCAGTAAATAAGATGCCTATAGGTGACAGTACTATATTCTCCAATGCTATATCCCAGCTGCTGTTGTTTTCTTTGCAGTACTTTGATGCACAGAAATAAAGGTCCTCTCTTGATACTTGCCTCCCTAAACCCATATAGAACAATGCAAACATTGTCTCCAAATAATTTACTTTCCTTTAGATAACTTATCTTTCTAATGTAATTGAAAACTGCAGAAACAAAAGCAACATTTGAGTGGGAATCCTGAAAGGTTCGTACAGCGTGTCTCCCTGGTGTGTGTTACACACTACTCTGCCTACGGTGAGGGTGCTGTTTCTGCTGCCTGAAATACAGCTGCTGCATTACCTCAGGGACAGGGCTGGGGAGAAAGTTCTGACTGCCCCCTGACTGCTGTGCATGGGTAGGAGTAAAAAAATTATTTTTTTTTTTAATTCCTCCAGATAACAGGTTTTCTGAGGTAAGCGTTACATAAGGAGGGTGCATATAAAGATATAAAGAAGGACAGTGCCTTGACTCTGGATGGGTACAAATGCAGAAATACTGACCTAGAAATGGAGATTTTCCATGTGCAGGAAGGTTTTATTATTAATTCAATTGCAGCGGTGTTAGGCCAGTGATGAAAATCTAACCTGCTACAGTTAAATACTAGGGACAGATGAATAAAAGCGATATCATTTTCGATTCCCTGTTTCTTTATGCATACGCAACGCGTGGCGGTGGTGTATCTGTACCACCACACATGAATTTTTTATACTCCTTCCCAAGGAGCGGATCTGAACTCCCATGAAATTCTAGTGCCTGAGGCTGGAGACTGTCTTTTAACTGCAGGATTTTTATCAGTGAACCTGTGATATTTACTATCTGCCCTTTAGAAAAAAAATAAAAGAACTGTGCTGTTACCACCTAGAGGAATTTTATTGTAAGTTGAACGATTAAAACCTGTGCTTTTGGGAGTCTCAGCCTGGCCTTTATTCTTCCCACACCAATTATTGTGTGATTTGTCTAACTGTTGTTCCACTTGTCTATAGAATAAGACTCCACTCTTTATGTATTGGATTACAGGGAGCGATCCTCTTTTGCGAGCTTTTAATTAAAAAGACAGCTAGGTCTAATTTACAGATAAGTTTAAGCTATAAAATTCAGCTCCAGGCTTCAACCCCTTCTTTCCTTTTACTGTCTCTCAAAACGGAAACAAAGGCATTTATTGGGATTCAGACTCGGGATTGGCCAGGGTATCTCAGGATACAGAGAAAGGCCAACAGTGAAATTTGAAGTTTGACTTCATACCACAAAAAACTGAGGTTGGCAGACTTGAAGGTTGTTTTGGATATAGCACTCCAGATTTTGTTCTTGCCTAAAAACCCCCAACCCGCTCCCCAGTGCTCCTAAACTGGAAACAACCCAAAAACCTTTTATAAGTTCTTGTCACTATGGAGCTTCAAATTTTAAATTAAAATTTTATGTATTGATATTTGAGTTTATTTAGTTTATTTGTCTTTAGAAGTTCATTCTGTCTTATTTAAGGTGAAAAAAAACATGCTGAAAGATAATACTGGAAAAAATATTTGGGAAGAGAAATTAAAATTAAATTGGTGGAATGCTCTTGAGTTAATGTAAACAGAGGGGTTTTTAATAAATGATATATACAAAATTTTACATATTCATTAGCATTCAGCTTTTCATTAAAAAATTTCATATATTTGCTACATTAGTGTATTTATTATTGGGAAATCTTCATAAAAAGGAAAAGGAAAAGGAAAAGAAGAAATAACACTAGACCTTAACGGCTCCACTTTTCTTATCTTTTGTCTGGCAGTGCTGCTGAGAGCTCTGCTGGATGTATACTCAAAATCCATCGAGCTTTAGGCATGTATTTTCCCTCAGTTGTATGCATAGATCTGATATCCAGAGAAGAGGTAAGAGAACCGGTGATTTTTAGGGCACAGCTAACAGCATCATTTAATATACCTAACACATTCCCTCATGTTTTTTATTTGGGTTTTTTTTGTCCCCACAAACAAGCTTTAATGATTGTACTAACTTAGGAAATAAAGTGACCAAAAAATGCCTGGCCTAAAAAAAGTGTAGTCATGCTCTGCATATGATTCATCACCAAATTGTATTTAGAAGGCAAATAACTGCAGTGGAGAGTTCTACCCTTAGCAGCTACACTGAGTAGCTCTGTAGCTCTCTCCACATGGTAAAATTGCATTTTCCATTCAGAAAAACCTTTCTGGGGCTCATTTGCACCATAGCTTGCAAATATTCATTCATTGCAAGTGAGTATATGTGTGTATGGGTACAGATACACACACATATATATAGAATGTGCATCAGTTAGAGAATTAGATTATTGTGATAGAAGAGTTTAGAATACCGATAATTCAGGCCACCTTCAAACTTTAAAACAAGCATTCACTGAACTAGTTTATTAGCAGTGTTCTTCCTGTTAATGGTCAGTTCTTAACACAGTATTACTCATTAGTCCATCTACAAAACTGTTAATCTTTAGCAACCGTACCCTGACCTACCTGTGAGTGCAGTACCAGTATTTAGCAGTGACGGCAGTGGCCCGCTATGGTTTAGCTGTCAAGGTTGGTCCAGCTGGTCCATTGAACCTCTGATTTTTCATTATATGCCTCATGTTTTTGATCTATTTCCTCCCTTCCGGAGTAAGGATTTCAGCTCTTCTGGTGCTGCTTATCTTGCCTTTGGTTTTGCTGACTTGCAGTCCCTTGCATCTATCTTGCTCTCTGTCTTTCAACTTCTTGCCTTCCTGACTGGCCCCCACACGCAACTACGCACATCTCTGCCCCTTTAGTGGTCGCAGTGCTCACAAGCCTACATAAAATGCCTATTAAAATATATTTTCCTACTACTTCCACTATGGCTGCACTACTTTAGCATGCTTGTACGTGGGTTTGAAGCAAGCTAATGTTAATTTTGTTCACTATTATTAGTGCACTTCTAAATCACAGGTGTCACAACCACCTGTATTGGCTACAGTAAGTTCAAAGGCTTCTGGTAAATTGCTGATGATTTTTGCTTTTTTAGACATATTTCCTCCGATCTATTCTTATGGCCAGTGTATGTTATATTCACCCATTGCTCCCAGCCAGCAGCCCCTGTGGGGGAGAACTAAGTTATAGTCATTCCTCTTCAGAGGTTCCCACACTGTTTAGCAGATTCTGGATGGATTTCTTGCTTCCAGGATGCTGGGTTACAGTTCCTTTCTTAGGGAACTGTGTTGCCAGCACATAAGCCCTACTTCATCCGTCATGTTTTCAAGTGATATCATCATACCTTCTATATACTGGGAATTATATTATCGAGTTATGGTAAAAATATTCTCTGTGTGTACAAATAATTGTCATAGATGAGTCAGATAAGATCTTCATTATCAGATAATTAATAACAAGTGCTAAGGTGAATGGTAAATACTAAATTTATGTGGAATATAACCATCCCAAAATGATGAGGAGCTAGAAGCTAAAGAACTGAATGCAAATGGGGAAAAAAATTAATATTAGTTAAGGTATGTATGGATAACATTTTGGATATATGGGTCTTCAACTTTTAAGTTTTTATAACTTTTGTGTATAAAAGATACTTGTTATGTATCTATCTACACCAACTTACCAATATATAACTGAATGTGATTAATGTTGAATATTTTCAATGAGTTTTGTACATTGTTTCTGAAATATGTCAATAAAAATCACTGTAAATTGTAAACATTATTTCTGTTTCAAATCAAACATGCTTTATTCCTGTCTTGCTGCTCCTTTTAGCTCCAAGGATATTTCTTGACTACTACTAATCCATCCAGACTTATCAGAGTGAATGTTTTGCATTGTTTAGTGCACTCTATTGCATTGCTCTTGTATCTGTTATTGAACAACAGCTTTTTAAACATTTTTCCTCATTATTTTGGTATTTGTAGTAACTTTGTAAAACAGATGTTAAGATCTATATGCCTGTTTCACATCAGAAAATAATTCCAGGCTGTTGCAGGCAGCCTTCCTTCGTTTGAGAAAGGCTACATGAACAGCTCTGCAAGCTTTAGGAAAAAAAATAAACATATCCCAAGGCAAATAAAAGGAGCATCTTTTTAAAGGGGAGGTTGGAAGATGACAGAATGGATTTTATTTTTTGTGCCTTGTTAATCTTTCTGCCACTTACTGTCTCCTTCCCTTATCATGTACATGATAAAACAACATCTCAGACATGATCAGGAGCACCCCCACCAATTAATTTCAACAAAATTTTATGTTAGGAAATACAGCTATATCATGTTTCCATTTCCATATTAATTTCAAGAGTTAATATTTTGTTCTTATTTCAAGAGCCAATATGCTCTGCATCAAAAAGAAAGTAGCAGTGGTCAAAAATACGGGGAGGTGGGGCAAATGAGAAAAGAAACTTGTTTGCATCTTAATTTTACCCAGTTTACCCATAGTTGGGTATAGCCACATGTCTATGATCTTGATGTGAGAGAATAGCTTTTTTTACAGGTGCTGAAGCAAGCGATTACCAAACTGCTCTGCTTTTCCTACTCCTTTTCAGGTACAGGGCTAAGTCCCGTATGACTAAAATCCCATGTGTATCCAGGGCAGGCATCACAGGATTAGGTGGAGTCAGGTAAGCCCAATGGCTCCTAATCTGGTCAGTTAAACTGGGTTGAGAAGCCTTAAAGGTATGAAGGCTACTATGAACAAAGAAACTGAAAGTGATTTAATATGTTTTCAGTTAAAGCTAAGATTGTTGATTCTGATATAAAATATACTGAAAGTACAAATTCTTTAATGGCCATTAGATCTGTACTTTGAGGAAGAAATCGAGCATAAAAGAAAATTGCCATCTGATGGGTCTATGTATGAACACCAGGTATTTTCATGAGTAATTTTTTTTTTGTTATCTTACTAATTCTATGTTTATAATTGACTGACTGAGACTGTTCAATGTATGCTACAGAATTATCGTACCCAGCATTCAGTGAGCTCAGTAATTGTTGAACTGTTGAATTCCTGCCTAAAAAATAGTAAAACTAGTAAAAAAACTAGACAGAGAAACGTGTGAGTTAAATGTGAAATGAAAAGAGATACAGTATCTGAGTTCCAAGCTGGCCCTCCAGGTTATTAAAAAAAACCACACACAACAACTAAAAAAAACCCCTTAAACCTGTGTAAAAAGATAGAACAAAACTAAAAACATAAATCTAAACATGTCCTTTAGAATGCAAATACTTTCTAACAGCTGTGCTTTCCACCTTACTGGCAAATAAGCCTGTAGTGAGAGCCAGAGGGACTCCCATTTGGTGTAGCTTCAGCAGTTTTCCAGGTTTCATTCACATGTTTCAGTGGTTCCTTTTCCAAAAAAAAAAAAAAAAATGATCCGCTTGATGCCCCAGTTATGAGACATACCATCTGTTAAATAACTAAGTTCTCAGACTGTGTGAAGAATGCTGTATCCTATGACCCTCAAAAATTCTAATTTTTTTTCCTCTGGTGGGGTAGCATAGCTGCTGGATGCGCAGCAGAGCCATGGGTGCCATATGTAGGCATCAGCTCCAGCTTTAACGTCGGCTTTGCACCCTGTTTGCAAAGCACCTTTTGATTTCACTCCTACAAGAAATTTTTATCTTAAAAGTAAATTGAGGATACTTGACAGTAAGATTGTTCTAAAAGCATACCAAATAACCATATGGCTTGACATTTCTCAATGTCTACCTACCCCAAGCGCAGGTTGTTTTGAACATTTATTTTCTCATTTTCATGGTTCATTATAATGGGATTAGTGTGCATGATATTGTACGTATAGTTATTATATATCGTACTATCTGTATATTTGAAAATAGCATGTAACATATGCTTATACAACATTACATGTTATACACTATTATAATATGCATTGTATTATACACCACAGCGTACTGGGAGGAGGTTTTGAGTGTGGGACCCTGGGTTATTCATGACCTACAGCACGGTTACCTTTGCTGACATGCAGCAACAATGATGGGCTGCTTCTGCCCCATCTTATGGTTCTAATTAAGGTTAAAACAGGAAAAGTTACTGGGAAGATGTGAGATTTTTTTTAAATCTTCCTTTAATTGTTTACATATGGTAACATATTCTACTGCTAATGTTATTTTAACATTTCTTTGGACATTAAAGCAAAAATGTCTTCCCAGTTGTCATGCTAATTGTTATTTTTAATACTAAGTATTCATAAAATAATGAAACATGACTGCCAAGAAATTATGACATTTGTCTACAAAATATAAATGAGCTCCTTCTTTTTGTATTTCCACTGTTTGCAATGTTCTACTTTCAAGTGCGTTTGGTTGGTTTTTAATAAAGCTTCAACAGCTACAGTCTCAACAGGACTGTTATGTTCTTTTTTAATAACGGTGAGATCTTGAGAGGACATCACTCAGGAAGACAATCTTTTATTGAAAAACACCAACTACTACACAAAGTGTTAAATGATATTAATGCCACATATAGCAGGGTAATATGTTTCATATGCAATTAAGACAAATTAAATCATTAAAGTTTAGTGTTGTGTTCTTCATCCATTACATGTAAAATATTTCCTTATACATAATTTTACATACATACATATGTACCTTCTCCATAAATATTTTTAAGCTTTTAATTTGTTTTGTTTTGTTTTGTTTTGTTTTGTTTTGTTTTGTTTTGTTTTGTTTTGTTTTGTTTAGGAAGTGCTGCAGCTACCTTAAAAAATGTTCTTTTTCCAGAACAAACAGGTCGTATAAAAATGAGCAAACTTTCTTAGCAAAAGCTTTACTCTTAGTCTGAAAAAAATATGCCTTTCCACTGAGAATTGTTAACAGTGGGAGATAAGAGATATCTCGGTTCTTAAAAACAGCTTAAAAACGCCTGTACCACGCAGCCTAACTTTGCCATGTTTGAGGCTGCCGAGCTGCTCTCCTCTGCAGTTACTTCCCATTACACAAAAGAAAGTTGGTTTTCTCCTACAAGTTGTTTCTTTTCAGATGTGCAACCAGCGGCAATATTTCCATGCTATAGCTGCCTTTTTTATTCCTACTTTTGCTTTGCACACAGAGTGCACTGTGACACCTTGCAGTAGGAACTTACCCTGAAACACTTTTTTAAAGTTTCAGCATTTTTCATGTATGAAGGAGAAAAAGAAAAGATTTCTTAATTACATTAGGAAAACGTTTCTTCTTTTCAAACATTTTCCTTTTTTTTTCTTTTTTCTTTTTCTGGAAACATGTAAGAATAAATTTACCTGACAATTAATAGCAATCTGGATCTCATTTGTATGTTAATGAGCATAACCGTGTGAAGCTATAGGAACTCCCACTTTGCCTGTTAACTATATGAATTCTAACAGCTATAATAACTTCACCTTGTAAGTTAATCAAGGTTTTATTAATAATTACTTTGTCAAGAAGTACTTTTCCTTGTTCAAGATAAAATATTTTTCCTTGTGTGTTTATTTTTATTTACATATAAGGAAAAGGGGGTTTCGAGCAGAAGAAGAGGTTTTCCTGAATTTTATCTCATTTCTACTGATTTTTGTCTAGCAAAGTAATCCTCAGGTTTGGTTGTTGCTTTTTTCCCCAGGGAGAGATTCTCCAGGGCTTTTCTCCCTTTGCATTAGAGGAACTTCTTGATGGTGTAATATTTTTGTCTGTTTTGAGACACCTTTCATGCACACGCTCAGTATTTCAGCGCATAAGCTGTAAATTTAGGAGTACATATTTTACCTCCAACCAAAGAAGCTGATAGCATTTTTATGGGTAATTCGTTGTGTGCGACACCTGCCAGGCTCCTTACCAGTGCTCCACAACAGTTTATGAGAAGAAATAAAGAAATTTTAGGGGTGGAAAAGCTATCCAGAGTCAAGAGTGCAATTATCTCGCCGGGGATTTAGCTAGGACAGCAGGCTAAAACAGTCTTGTAAAGGTGCCACATTATGTTTAACAACTACATGTGGCCAGATCCACAATACACTTTTCTGAAAGACTAACAGCTTGGTGGAAAGACTGAACCAGGTGAACTGCCGAAACAACATTCAACTGCTCTCTGTGATTTCTCAATACACAACTCAATAAACACAACGCTAAGACCTTGGATGTTGCCTGCAGGTTATATACTTATATTGCTATGGGATAAAAATACTTCCACATGGGGGAAGCAAACTGAGGGAAGGTCAGATGGGTGTCTTCCTCCATCAGCAGCCCCCACCACAAGGTAGCAGGGAGAGACTGGATTTTGCAGGCTCCCACCCACTCAGTGCGCACTGTGCTTAGCAATAACCTGTACAAGATCTTTTGATCTCTGCTAATCAAAGCCAAATAAAACAATAGAAGGAAGTACCAAACTGTTTCGTGTCAATTACTGTGCCGTGCTGGCACAGACCCAAAAGGCCTGTAATTATTCAACGTTCGTACAACAATCGCCCCAACATGCTAACTGCCAAGGTTAAGAAAGCAGAGGCAGTAAATCAGCCTTTGGTAGTCAAAGCCTGCCCTTTGTGCCCCAAATCAATATTTGTGATCATCAATTAGATGTAATGTGATAACCAGGGATTGGAAAGATCAGAAACAGTGTTTTTTTCTCTGTATGGGGTTGTGGGGTTTGTCGGTTATGGCTCTGTAAGGGTATAGGGCTTTGGGAACTGCAGCCACCATCCGAATACATTTGAGCGTGTTTTGTGTCATTTATTGGTTCTTGCAGATCTGTTCAAAGAAAAAAACCCCACCCTTTAGCCATATTTTGCCAATGTTATTGATGAAAACTTCAGATACTAATATATAAGAACATATCACATGGAGGCCATTAATTTTTCATTAATTTCATTGCACAAAGAGACTAGGCAGAAACAAGTGGTAATTAGATGGATTGGTATGTGGCATTTTTCACGTGCTTTTTCAAAGTTAAAAGTTCCCACAATGTGGTAACTATCAACACTGCTGATGGGTGGAGGTTTTAGGTTAAAATGGAAACATTTACCTTTAAAATGTCTAATAGTCTCTCTTTTTGATATTTTATCGTTGGAAGTCTAGAGTATGGAGGAAATTATATTTTGATCCAGATTGAAATGAGAAACAGCAACACAGCTACTCTACATTTGCTACATAATGGCCTATTAACATCTGTTATTTACAAATTAATTTATGTATTTTTTCATCTGCAGTATTTTCTGCTTATGCTATTTGCCTTTATAACTTGATATACCAACTGGCCTACATCCATCCCTTTTCTTAATTCATAAATTTCATTACATATATCCCATACATTACTATGTTGTTAGTGGTGACAATCACGAGTAAAACTTACCTACCAAGCAGATAAGCAGGCACTTCTTTATTCCAGCGCTGGGGAACACGGGGGATAGCTCCACCGAAGACGTGTTCACCCACAAACATAAAACACAACGTATTTATATACCTTTGTTGTAGTTACATAAGTTTTTTACATAAAAATGCATAGAGTGCCCGCTTCTTAATTTGACCTTTTTACCATGATTGGTTACCATATACCTCACCTTATCTATTTTTCTATTCTAAACTGTAACCATTGGTCAACTTCATTGATTATAATCCTAGATATTAAAATCAAGAGGGGAGGATACATTGATAGAATATTCATGTGATTTTCAGGAAATCATTGTATTTAAATGTCTCTGACGCATGCGTGGTTATGTTGGACGGCGGTCCTCTGGTGGTCGCGATAGTCTTCCTCACTGTGTCTGCTGGTTGAACTCCATCCTCGCGCATGCTCATTTCATGCTTTGGCTGATCCCCCAAACTAGAACCAGTCTTCTCTGGTACCCATTGTTTTAACCCAAAGTCCATAGTGAGTACTTACTGTTTTAATTCAATATCCACCACGGTTTCCATGGTGATTTGTGTAAGCAGTCACCTGTTCCCAAGGATCTTAACATATCTTATATTTGTATAACTAATATAACTCTATCATTCATATAATCAAATCAAAATCATGTTTTTTAAAATAAAATCAAATAATATTCTAATAATCTAGCTATTTCATTTGAGTAACTGTAACAGGGTCAGTGCCACAGTCCCCTTATACCAGGGCTCTGAAGGATCCCTGATGCCTTTTGTCTTTCACAAAGAGATGTTAGAAAAGGGGATTTTGGTTATAAACAGTTAGGAAAGCCTCGCTTTGCAGGCAGCCCTACTTCACCCAGTATACATGTGATCCAGGAGCCTGTGTGTGGCCTAAGAGCTAAACTAGGCTTCCAGGGGAGCTGTAAGTCAGTGTTAAACAGTAAATTGTTCTGTTGTCACTGTCCCAAATGCGTGGACACCCACTACATAACTTCCCAGAACTGGGGGTCAAGTTGTATGTGGTACTGATTTAGTTACTGAGCGTAAACACTGTTTAATGCATGACTTGTTTAGTTACCTATGAAAAAGAGAATACACACTACAGGCTTCTCAGCTGGAGTCATGCCTGGAGGACGGTTGTACCTAGGAAGGCTGTACTGTAGGCAGTAAATGGTTCTGTTCCTATTAAAAGTCAGTTAAATAGTGTTGTAACTCAAGGAGCCTTGAGAACTTGGTAACTGTTGTAAGAAGAGTGTGTTTTTTCAAAGAGAAGATACAGTTTGCATGTACAGGCCATGGTTAAAATAGTTCAGCAGCAGTCTCTTCCTGTAACAGAAAGGGAGGCGATACTTAAATTTACGAAGCTCAAGTACTTTGTAATAAAGTATATCTCATTGTGCTTTTCTCATGTTGCTGCAAAAGTGAAGATGTCCCCTTCCTTATGCTTTGTTACAGCTTTCTGACTGCAAGCTTACTTGCTGCTGGCAACTTAGAAGGGCCTTTGGCTTGCAAATTAAACTTTAGATTATGCTAATTAAAAGGCCTCATTTTTGAGACGAACAAAAATGGAAAGACTTGATCCAGAGGGACCTTGAAGGCTTGAGCGGTGGGTCAGTGTGACCCTCATGAAGTTTAACAAGGCCAAGTGCAAGGTCCTGCACATGGGTCAGGGCAGTCCCAAGCACAAATATAGGCTGGGGGGAGAATGGATTGAGAGCAGGCCTGAGGAGAAGGACTTGGGGGTGTTGGTTGATGAGAAGCTCAACATGAGTCAGCAATGTGTGCTCACAGCCCAGAAAGCCACCCACATCCTGGGCCACATCAAAAGAAGTGTGGCCAGCAGGTCGAGGGAGGTGGTTCTCCCCTTCTGCTCCGCTCTGGTGAGACCCCACCTGCAGTACTGCGTTCAGCTCTGAGGCCCCCAAATGAAGAAGGACACAGACCTGTTGCAGCGAGTCCACAGGAGGCCACAAAGGTGGTCGGAGGGCTGGAGCACCTCTCCTGTGAAGACAGGCTCAGAGAGCTGGGGGCGTTCAGCCAAGAGAAGAAAAGGCTCCAGAGAGACCTTATAGCAGCCTTCTAGTACCTAATGGGGCCTTATAAGAAAGCTGGAGAGGGACTTTCTCCAAGAGCAGTGATAGGACAAGGGGGAGTGGCTTTAAACTGAAAGAGGATACATTTAGACTATGTATAAGGAAGAAATTATTCACTATGAGGGCGGTGAGGCACTGGCACAGGTTGCCCAGAGAAGCTGTGGATGCCCCATCCCTGGCAGTGTCCAAGGCCAGGTTGGATGGGGTTTGGAGCAACCTGGTGTAGTTGAAGGTGTCCCTGCCCATGGCAGGGAGGTTGAAACTAGATGGTCTTTAAGGTCCCTTCCAACCCAACGCAACCCAACCCATTCTATGGGTCTGTGTAAAATAAATAAAAATTGAAAGGTGTCTGGCACATTTCTTGTTTTTAAAAATATAGAACACCACTTCCAATCTAAAATACTTGGATATTGCTAATCCTGTGGTTTATCCTGTGGTAGCAAGTATGACCCTTGCTAAAGAAATCAGAAAGCACTGAACACAAGGCTATACCCCAGAATGTGAGAAACTTGAAAGTGATTGTTAGAATTCTTAGGCTTCCCACCAGAAACGTGGTGCAGAATCCATGCAGACCTTTCTGATAAGCACATTTCTTGTTGAAGTGGCTGAAGATTTTTAGAATAAATTCTTCATCTGTGCACAGTTGGTCTGCTTTTCAAATGAAGGGCCTGCATTTAGTAAAGATTGTTTGTTTTTAAGGGCAGCAGTAGAAAATTGTAGAGTGTATATGGAATGGTGAACTGAGAAAAACATCAGTTCCTTCAAATAAATAAACAGTGCACTGAAATGGTACTGGTCACCACAGCTCCAGATAGGTGTTGCAGAATCAGAGCTGGAAAAGGCAGCACAGAAAGAAGAATCAAGTGTGACTGATTGAGGGGTAACAGTGAGAATGAAGCTTGATATTGTTAACTTTAGAGATGATGCCAAGGGGATGTGGTATCAGACTATGGAAGCTTTGATGTTGCGGACTTCATTACCTTTGTCTGAGCTCTCTTTGTTCACTATAACTATTTGCTTTTCTCCATTCTTCCTGCGGGCTTGCTATGAGGCATTCTGCTGGGCCTTGGGATACACACCACATTTAGTTCCCTCTTCATGCAGGCAGTGTTACCCATGCATGTTGTTCTGCAAAAGCTCCATTTTCCTGTGGTGTGAAATTGCTTGGGTTCCTTTTTCCTGGCTTCCTCTATTCTCCTAGTTGTTTTTTCTCCCTTCTGCGTCAGGCTGTGGTTATTGCCATGCCCTCTCTTCCTGTGCCACGCCAGAGTGTATCTCTGTTCTCCATCCTACAATGTTTTATTTAATCTATTTCAATCCTGTGAAAACTCCATGTCCCCAAATGAGATTTCCCTATGACTCCCTCACTTCTGTGATTTCGCACATCCCTTTTCTTTTCTGATAGTAGTTGGTCTTCTTTTTGTCAAGTTATCAGCCCTTAAATTCTATTTAGGGGATGGGTAGAAAAGATAGATGCAGGAGAAAAACAGGGGAAATAAGATTGATGCTTAGAACATAATGCTCAGAACACAACATCCCACAGTTACTGCATTATGTTCAACCAAAATGGGTAAAAATGCTTCTAACAGTTGAATAGTCTTGTTAGCACAGTTAAATAATGAACTGCCAAAAAGATATTTGGGTTGCTATTCTAAACAGTAGAGAAAGGTACTGCATGAAGTGCAAATACAGGGAATTGAATTCTGATGAAAGCAAGGACTTTTTCACGCGTTGTGGAACTAGTGGCTAAAGGAAAGAAAGGAGGTCAGCAGTTCAAAAGGATTTAAAAACTCCTTGGCTTTAATTCTGGATATTCATGCTGCTGATACCAGTGGAGAGTGGCAGCAAATTTTAGAAGACATAGTAAACTCCATGGTTTAGAGCATACAGCAGCTATTGACTGGAGGCAGGTTATTTCCTGTTAGCTGCAAATTTGGTAGGACAGAAGTATTCAGGACTGATTGGTTTCACAAACAAAACCCCATTGTGTGTAAACTGTTTTGTACAAGAAGACAGTATTTTGCTGTATGAGAAGTTCTTGCTAGGTTCAGTGTAACCAAAACTGTATGTTTTAAAGACCAGTTTAGATGTATAAATTTAACATCACTTTAAAGCCCTAGTCTTGAACTGAGCTGTGGTAGTATAGTCTGAGTGTGAGAGCTTTTATGAAAACCTCTCACTGAGAAGTGTTCTGGACGTACTTAAAGAAAGCTGGTTTCATTGTACATACTGACGGGTGTACTGACAGGCTGGAGCTGAATGAGAGCCCAGGTATATTTGATTTGTTCAGAAGAGGAAATGACTGTGTCATCAAAGATGTGGAATCTAGGACAGCTGATTACAGAGAGTAAAAATGTTTTATGAATCATGCAGATCAAATTGAAGGTTTACATCAGAGTTGGTTTGTGTGGATATAGATGGGGCCGTAGTGAATATGAGTTGTTTAGTCCAAGTTGAGATACCTGTTTTCTCTTGTGATATCCACTGTGGGCTGAAGTGTAAGTGAGCCTTAAAAGTATTATTCCCTCCCTTTAAATTTGAATCTTTATTTAAGACAGATCAGAATAAACTTTGCAAATCCTTTGAGGCTCAAGAGCGTTTATCTCAGTGGCATCATCAAGAGCGTGATGGCTGTGAGCTGTTTTGTAGGGCTCTTCTGTGCGTATTGATGCTGACTGGAGCCTAGCTTTGAAGGCAGGGTTAAAAATGATTGCTCGGCTGTTGCCCATTTGCGATATAGTACAAATTGTGCATTGGGTAACTACCATGGGTTGAGTTGGGATATTTTTAGGGGATCAAGATAAGCCTGTTGGTGCATACTTCGTGTTTCATGGTAGGCTTAATTACTTCAGCAATGGAAATCTTTCTGGCAAACAAGATTGTGAGTTGGCATTGCAAGAGCACTCTGACTAATTGTACTGGATCTGCTCTGCAGCTGCCCCATGCTGGCTTGAAAGGCGTTAGTAGCAAAACAGATCTGTGAACACAGTGATGACTAGCAGGCAACTAATTATTTATTATGCAGCAATAATGCTGAGCAGTGTCTGTCACAGCTTAGAGCCTGTCGTACTTAAGAGCTTTGCAAACATGAAATAAAGTGGATTTCTGTGCCCAAAAGAGGTTTGTGATCAAAGAACTTAGTCGTGATCACTTGTAGCTTTAAACTTAAGATGCTTGTTGCTCCGTTGTCCTACAGCCACAGCAGTGAACTACAGCGTTAGAGCAGAAGGGACATCTCTGCTGCACTTGTGCATCAGCTACATTCACTGCAGGTTTGTGAGTCAGAACTCATGAGAGGGAGAACAGTGTCAGTTTTTAGGAGTGACAGAGATGGTTTGTGATACTAATGTTGCTAATGCATTTTTTCTAATTGGAGACCGTTTTTATATGCCCTGACCAAAAGGTGTTGGGTTTGGTTTGGGTTTCTCTATGTAATCTGTTAATATCCATGAGAAGAAGGAAAGTCTGATCGGATTTTTGTTAGATGAATAATCTGAAAAAATAAAACATCTGAGCTCAGTATGAAAACAAGGTCTTCTAGTGCTTAAGAATAGGTAAGAATTAAAATGAAGTGTGAAGTGAGTTGCAATATTAAACAGAATGAAGGTTGCTAAATTGCTTTTGTCTTCTCTGTGCATGTTACAGAATATTACAAATACACCGTGTTCATGCTGAACTTGCAGATTTAATTCCAGCTGAAAACCATGTGCATGATGCTAACACTGAGCATTTTTTAATTCTGTCTTTTGGGGTTTTTCCTATTGCCATGTTGATATATGCATGTAGCTCCCATTACTTTCACCATGCATCTTCAGCAAAATCTCTTGTAGAGGTACCCAGGGCCTAATTAGAGTTTGTATCTGTCAGTATGACAGATACAGTTTTGCTGTGGAGGTGGGCAGGAAGGGAGGTTTGGTTTTGCTTTTTAAGCCAGCTGGCAATTACTTTCTAAGGCTTGTGTTAAAGCGCTAGATATATTCAAAGATTATTCATAAAAGCCACCAGCAAATTGTCTGCAGTTTCCCTTTTTCATTTTCTCACCTTTCTATGCCAGTCATGGGTGTGCTTTTCTTGAATGGAGTCTGCAGAGTTATTCTCTTCATTCTCCTGAAAGATAAATGTGAAGATAGACGATTTTGCTAGTTGTATTGTGCACAATCATCTGTATTTTGTTTTTATTTAAACTTCCTTAATACAGCATTTAACTCAGTCGGATCTTAGATCAATAGCCACATGAGCACTACAGCGAACTGCTTCTGTTTGTCACCCGTTTAGTCTTGTTTTATACCATCTGCAGAAGATTGTGTATTTTCTCTTGCTTTTTCCTTTTCATATTTGCGTCTTTTCTGTGGTTCATCATCTCTGATATTTTCTTCCCTTTCCTTTTGCAGGTTGAGTGTATTACTTGCTGTGGTTTATACTGTGTTGTCTTAAGTAGAAGTTTACATAAATGTATTCATGTTACATAAATGAGAATTTATTCAGAAATTTTCAGAATATTCAGAAATTTTCCACCTGTGGAAACTCATAAGACAATTTTTGATTTGACTTAAATGCAGTGAGTAAGTTTTCTCATGGAAATGGTTTACTTTTGTGATTTAAAGTTCTTTTCTTCCTCAAATATATTTCATTTTTATGCTGTTTTCTCAAAAACTACATGGCAGTTTTTGATGTTCAGGGTTAAAAGGGAAAGTTGTTTCTAGTAGATTGATGTTGTGAAGTCATACCACATTTTTCATTGTTGTTTATTTGCTTTGGTGTCCTTAATCAAAGTAGGCCTTTTCTCTCCTAGCTTATGTTTATGGGTTGTGAACTTTCCTGTGCATTCTCAGAATTAAAGATCTTACGAAGTATTATCATCATGCACACAACCACAGATTATGTGTTCTCCATTACAAGTGTTATTACTTAATAATGAAAATGCTGTCTTATCCTTATTTCCCTTAGACTTTCCCGTTATTTACATACTTACCTAGCAAATATTTTCATCATTTTTCTTACCTGAATATTCTTACTGTCCTTAATTTTTTTAAGCAGGATCTCTGTGCCAAATAAAATTTCATTGAAAGTCAGCAAATTCAACAGAGAAGACCTGTGTAGTAAACATTGACTCCAGGAACTGAGTTAAATTTCTGATTGTTCAAAATACATAGAGAGGAACACTTGTAAAACTTTGAGGAAAATTTTGTTTGTGGTTTAATAACTAAAACATAACTATTGAGGGCAGTATAGCCTTTAGGTATGTTTAAAGAATCACTGATGTGGTCTTAGTTCCTCCCATCCTTGGCTTTGTGATTCTGCAGGTGCGACTGTGCAGCCTGTGTGTTGATTTTGGCAGAAACAATTTTGCACTGTTTCCAGTGTACACGTTTTCTAATGTAGTGTAAGTTTTCTCTTGTTGATTTAATATTAGCAAAACTATTTTAGGCTGTTGACTGCTGCCTTATTATTGGCATGCGCCAACACTGTAACATATCCTGCTTAGAGATTAGTAATGCTGAAACAACAGCCTGATGAAAAGAGAGAGGTCCCTACTCAGCAGGAGTAGGAACTTGCTAGTTCCTGTTGAAATGAAAAGAAAACACAAGTTCAACAAATTCTTCCCTCTCCCTGGGCAGAAGGGGCGGACCTATCAATGAAGGGTACTGTACACAGGCTGATGTACAGCCTTGTTCAACTGAAGGCTGATGCATTCACACCCAAACCCACACCCACACACCCCCTTTTCCTTGCTAATTGACAGTGTCAAGTAAATTGTGATACAACAGCAAACTTAATTCTTTCTGGTTCATGAGACAGCAATCATAGAAAATTATCTTTTGGACAGTATCTATTATCTTTCCTTCCATCTTCCTATTCTTTCTCTGTCTCATTCTTTAAGTCTAGCTTGGAATATTGGAAAGAATATCATATATGCTCTAGTGACTGTTGATCCTTGCAACTGCTGTAAAATAGCTCAAATTAGTTTTGATTGATAACACATTCCTGCGACAGGTTTTTGTTGCTGGTTTTTTATTCCTGCAGTTGCTGCTGCTGGATGCCCTGATAAAGGGAGAGAGAAGAGTTGGAATTTATCACTATGTTCATGTCTGTCCATCAAATTAAGACCATAGTAGATTAGGTATTGTAGTGGTGGTAAGCTCTGTAGATGATTGTTCGATTAGATTACACCTCTCTTCCTGTATGTGTAGTAAATGTGTATTGACAGACACCTTCTAACCAAGCTTAACTGTATTAACAGCTGGGAAAATCTAGTTTCTTCTGTAGCTTTGAGTATTTTTTATGCTGTATTATATGACTAAAAGTGAACAGCGAACATGGTTTCTGGATTCTTTTAATCAGCCTGAGAAGGGTGATTATAATGCAGGTGGCCAAGACAGAACAATACACAAACAGTACTGTCATACATGGCAGAAATAATTGCATTGCTATTTTGCCTTTCTGTGGGCAGCATCTTGTTGGTCCAGCTCAGCTTTCTTGCTTAGGTCTGCTGCAGCTGACTGGAACAGTATTTACATGTGTGAGTTACATGCTGGAGTAGGGAGGGGACCTTCAACATGTCATGGTTAGCATTGTGATTCTGTACTCAGTCTGAAAAGCAGCTCTGTTCGGGATAAAAAGTCATGCAGCTGAGTAGGATTATAATTCTTAACTATGCAAACAACAGCAGTGAAACTGGGCTTGTTAACTGGCTGATCATATTTCTGGAATCACACCGGTGCGGTTAAAACTGGAGCTGCAGACAAGCTTGAGTAGCTCCACACTGTTTTTCCTCCCAATCTTCCTTCTGTTTGACCTCCAGGAGACAATATAAATAAAAAGAAACGTCTCTCACATGTACCACGCTCTTGCCAGGAAAAGGGAAAGATCAAATCGTTATCTAAAACAAATGCCTGTGATGTGACAGCTGGTTGCTGTTTTCTTGCTGTTTGCACTGACTGTGTGGCTTGGTGTTCATGGAGAAACTGCACTTTATCTAACTTACGTTCCCACTCTCTGTACTCAGTGGCTGGGTAGTGGGATTATCACAGTGATCCTAAGTAGGAAGGACTGCAGTGATCCAGGTGGTCCCACTGTTCTTGATGCAGCTCATCAAATGGGCAGGAAGATTATATATTTCTTTTATTCTTATAACATTCCAAAAGTTGTTGCTCAATCAGTAGAAGTTGTAGAAATTAATGTAGCTTTAAGTAACGTTAACTCCCCAAGATAATATGTGATTTTTGATTTGAGAGGAATTAAAGGTATTGATTGTAAGCCAGCAGCCAGGTGGCTTAGCAGTAGCCATGCCATGTAACTATGAATGCTGGGATCAAAAAAGGAGTGCTTTGGGATTTTTCACATAGAATCGTAAAATCATAAATCGTTTAGGTTGGAAGAGACTTTAAAGATCATTGAGTCCAACTGTTAACCTGGTGCTGCTAAGTCCACCACTAAACCGTGTCCCTAAGTGTCACATCTACACTCTTTTAAATACCTCCAAGTATCAACCGCTTCCCCAGGCAGCCTGTTCCAATGCTTGACAACCCTTTCGGTGAAGAGAATTTTCCTCTTTGCTTATCTCACAGTTGCTGTACATAGATGTGTCTACAAGATTTCCAGAATATTTTGAAATCCCCAAATCAACTCAGCTTTGTTACTGGTAGAGTTATATTGCAGATTAGAATACTCCATAAAGAATTCAGAAAACTGGATACAGGATTCACAAGAAGAATTTCTTGGACCTACTCCTAAATTTAGCATTGGAAGATGTAACTGACCCTGACATAACTGGTGCTGCATAACCGCTTTAAAGCTGAAGTAATGTCTGTTCCTAAGACAGGCTGAAGCCATATCCCCATTTGGTTTGGGGTTTTTTTGTTTGGGTTTTTTTTAGTGTCCTGCCTGTTGCTTGGTGTAGCTCTTTATATACTGTGATTTATAGAGCAGTTCTTTTAAACAAGCAAATAATTTCTTTCTATCACAGACCATAAAAGCTAAATACTGTTTTGGGACTCTTACAAGAATAGGTACTACAGTCGTGTCATTTGTAATGCTCCTTCATGCCATTTTGCACAGCAGTTACGAGATACCCCTGAAATTATACGACCTTTAACTATGTCACTATTGACATTACCTGCTAGAACTCTTCAGAAATAGGCATTTCTTATAATGTTTAATGAATCAATGCTAATGCTTTGTATTGTAAAATACAGTCTTTTGACTCTATAGGGACTTAATGAAAAGGATTATTAGGTTTGTTTCCTCTTTCCAGATGGAAATGTCAGAAGATGATACTAATACGGAAGACTACCCCACTGAAATTCATGATTATCTCGCAGCATTTGAAAAATCTCTTGGTTCTGTAGATGAGATGCTGAAGACAATGATGTCAGTTTCCAGGAGTGAGCTTCTCCAAAAGGTAAGTAATCTTCCCTTTGACAACCTTTTTGTTATTAATACAAGAACACTTGGGAACCCAAACTGAAATAAAAGGGTCTCTTAGGCTAGCAGCCACACAGAGAAATAACAAATATGACACTTCCTACCCTTGATACCTAATATTTGAAATTCTTACATTTCTAAGATATCCAGATGGTCTTACAAACTAAACAAAGCAATATATGCTCCTCCAAGCTGAAAAGTGATGATCTACCAGTGAGTCATTTAGGTAGAGGACATTCTGGCTTATTCCTGAAATGTACCTTAAAATGCACACTAAATGCCTTTCATAACAGAGAGGTCATTCACGTTTTTGTCCTTTTCACAACAAACTTAACGGAACATGGTATGCCCAGAAGGATGTAAAGGTGGATTGACAACTGAGAATTGATCCGATTCTAGAAGTCTGGACTTGCAGAACCTGGTGCTTGAAAAACTGAGCTGTCTCCTCTAGCTATGTTATAAGTGCAAGTCTGTAAAATATGGGTTTTTTCCACGACGTAAAGACAGAGCAAGGTACTGCCCGAAGACTTCATACAAGCCTCTCTATCTTTGAACATTTAAAGCCTAACATGTAATTTCTTTCTGTAGGGCAAGAAAAAGCTAGCACGTGAGGGAACTTCTTTATCCTCTGAGGATTTCTAACACAAATAAATTATGAGGAAAACAGTCTTGACAACACTGATCTTTTGACAGTATCCATGTTAGAACTAGTGAGCTGTACAATGATGTTATCAGAGTTTCTGGAAATCCTGTAGGACTAAAATAATAAATTGACTTTGACAGTCAAGGAAAAAAAAACCCCTCATTACCTTTATTCTTCCTTTGCTTTACAGCCCTAAGTATTCCAGCATGCGTTGAATACATAGTCTACCATGTGTACTGTTAATGTTCATTGATTCTCTGTAGCATAATATATTCACATTTGGGCTTCAGCAATCTTAAGACTTTTTTCTTTCTTTTTTCTCTCTTTTTTTTTTATTTTTTTTTTATTCTTCCATTGAGAGCAACAACTATTTTGAATTACGTTTCTGTGGAAAAGCAAGGACTTATTTCTGACTGTGGCAACAGTAGTCTAAGAGCTATGTACCAAGAGATTTTTGTGTTTTCAGCCATATGGGACTGGCATTTAACATCAGACTGGGAAAATGACATGAATACTTGCAGAGGAAAGAATGGTTCTGTGATGGCACAGAAATAGGCATAGACCTGGTCTCAGTCAACTGGTGGTGCAAAAATGTGCTCATTTAGCGTGGGTTTTTTATGAATGCATTCACAATTATAAAATATGCATATTACTAAAATCTGTGTATATTTGCTTAAAAATGTGCGGGTTTTTTTTTCATTCTAGTTAGAGCCTCTTGAGCAAGCAAAGCTGGATTTGGTTTCGGTGTACACATTAAATTCAATGTTCTGGGGTAAGTATGTGGTAGGAGGAAAAAGTAGTATTTATGATTGCCATTTGAACACCTTCTAGACAGCTGCAAACATTAAATAATCATATTTTATAGCAAATAACCAGAAACTTCTAATTACTCTGAGGACCCAGATCATTGCCATCTGTAGGGTAAATGATGTTGAAACTCCAAATCAAAAATAGGTATTTACAAAAGCTGACTTTGGACATGCATTGGGATATTTCTTTCTGGGTTTTTTTGTGGCAGCCTTTTCTGTCCTTTTAAGGACAGAAAGTTTAACCACATTAGATTTTTATTTATTTTTTTTTAGCTGCAATACTTGATGATAATAGTTTGCCAGATACTTAACAACACAGTTAACTCCAGTTCTTATTAATGGTTTTATGTGGAAAGCACAGTTTTCCTGTGTGACTGATTGATTGGGTCCTCAGTGATGACGGCCTTCGGTTTCAAAAAAACCCATGTATTTTTCTTGTAGTATACTTGGCTACTCAGGGAATCAATCCAAAGGAGCATCCCGTGAAACAAGAACTGGTAAGATTCTTACACTGCACGCAGTGCAGTATCTTACTTGCCCAGGACAGGTAACTCATTTAGAAATAAAATAATGTTTCTATCTACATTTAAAATTGATATGTTGCCATAATAACATGCATATGGTACATGGTGTTGTATAACTGTTCATATGCCCTGCTGGGCGCTCTGAATTAAAAGTTGTATTTGTAGTTCCAAACAGTACTGTTTAAAGCAAAGAAAATTGTAGAGCCTGCTGAAATTAGAAAAGAACAAGAAGGTGAATGATGTCATCTTATCTTTTCTTTTCTCCACCTTTGTTTGAGAATTGGATTCTGAACAGAGCAGCTTTTCACTTGTATCTGTTAAATGGAAAAATGTTACATATCTGATAATAATTTATAGCTTCCAGTATGGCATTTTTTTCTTATAAATACTTGGAATCATGTTAATCTCTGAGGCTGCCTTTTCTTACTTTTGTATGACTCTAAAAGTATAGTGTGGTTGATTTACTAGTGAAGACGGGAAAGAGCCCCCCTCCCCTTTCCAAGTCCTCCATTAATTCATTTTCTCAGCAGTAAAGAATCCAGTTCAGCAACAAAGCTAAAAGCTTTTTTGGCACCAGTTGTATGTGTATTGTCCAGTAATTCTGCATTAGTGACATATTTACAACCTACAATAAATCTTCTAGGTTTGTCTTTATATTCCATTTAGATGCATGACTACAGTATAGAAGGCTGGCTATCTTGAAAATTCTGCTGACTTAAAAAATCAAATCATTTAGCCTAAAGAAAAAATAGCAATCAAAACTTATAGCTATCCACTTTAATTCCTATATAAATGAAAATATTAAATCTGGGCAATCATAAAATACTTAGCTTATAATGTAATACTTACATAACCAGCAGAACGGAAGATAGGACTGAAAAATGTGGAAAGCTAGCCTGAATAACAAGAATACTTCTATTTTTAATTTTGTGAGCTTTTCAGTAGTCTAGACTGTATCATATTAAAAATGGATCCGTTAATATTTCATGAGCTTTCAGTCAGTTTCTTGTTCCTCCTACATTATATAATGTCTGAATATTGTGTTAATTTAGCAATGCTAAATAATAAATTTTATCTCTTCTGCTGTGGATATTTTTTGCTAGTATTTTACTTCACAATTGCCAGTCATTTAAACTCTGAAGAATGAGTGAATTATCACAGCCTGGATTCTTACCCAGTTCTCTTTTCCTTTTACAAGTATCAAGGTGAATAGAATGCACATTCCTTCCTTCCTTTCAAGAGCCCTGTGATACTCTTATTCATGTCGAAAGGGAATAAAAAAAGACTGTTATATCACAATTGTTTTGTTTTTAGAATTGCTCTTCTTGTGTACATACAGGGAATACACAGGGCTTCAACCTGTATTAATAAAACTCACATTCAAGCTATCAGAGTTCATTTCTTTTGTCACGTTGACATTTGTCAGCTCCTTTTTCCCATGTTGATAGATGTAGGTTTGCCATCTGTTCTTATTAGCCATCTCAGGCACCAAAGAAATATTACAGTCTATCGTCTATCATGTTTTCAGACCCTGTAAAGCTCTCCTCATTAAAGCTATGTTTTTGATACAGCAAGAGTGGCCAACTTTTTGTCAAATCAGTTGCTTATAATGGTCACTGAAGAACTGAAAATCAGTCGCGTAGTGTAGGTCTTGTAACTTTTGTTCCAGATTCAAAGAGCTGTCAATGGCTGTGTGATAATTTGTGGGTTACATAATACCAACATTTATTTAGTTAGCAGTATCCAGAAATGTTCTGTTAATCCACATTTATAATTCAGCTATCAAGTAGAATGCTATATATACGTGTGCATGTATATATGTTACTGTTTTTTGTCTTACAGTAACACCTAAAGGCCCTGGAGTTGAAGGCCATATTAGGCTAAATATGTAGACATGAAATCTATCAAGCAAACTTCTATGTATGTTACATTAATCCAAGCCATACTTTGTTCAGAAAGAACCTTAGACACCAAATGACTATGGTAGGCTAAGATGGCAAGAAAGTATCCCCTTGCTTTGTGGAATGGCAGTGGAAACAGACTTTGTTATTTATGGTCATAAAGGAACTTCCGGTACAGCTGGAAATTCATCAGGCTGCCTTAAATAGGTTTATTGATAGGCTCCCTTGACCATTTCAGGATCTTAACCATAAGACTTCTGTGTAGTTGCATGTGTAATGCTTGGTTTTGTGTAAGATGCTTTTTGGCTTTGCTTGAACATGCTGAAGTTTTTTTTTATTTGTTTGGTTGTGGGGTTTTTTGTAGACAGTAGTCAGGCAGTATAATTAATCTATAAATATGTCAGATATCTAAATATTATTTCGCCCCCTTTTATGTAGGCCAAACTCTAAACTGAGTTCAGTATTTTGTTTTCTAACTTTGCTTGCAAGAACAATTCTCATCTCACTGTAAATTAGATGCAAAGTCTTAATCTCTGTAGGACTTCGTGTTCCTATGACAGTGGACGTCATGCAGGTATTAGTATGGTAGGTGCCTGTGATGGAAAACCAGCTAAAGGGGAAACCTCAAGTTTGCAAAGAGCCTGGTATAAATATTTAAATGATGCTATTTTTCTAGGTATTATAGTTATAGAAATGTACAGTGTGGAGAGCTTCTACTTACTGATTTTATTTTAGCAGCAATCTTGGGAGAATGGTGTGAAATATACTACTTATTTTCTTGGGGGGGGGGGGGGGGGGGGGGGGGGGGGGGGGGGGGGGGGGGGGGGGGGGGGGGGGGGGGGGGGGGGGG
>JAVJGI010000032.1:2826319-2906143 GCA_035590275.1 Ibycter americanus
GGTTTTGTGGGCTAAAACCAATTTTCCTGTGTATCAGTGTATCTATTGTAATCTTTTTATTAAATTGTAGTTCTGACATCTAAACTCTTTTGAGCTGGGTTCATTTCTCCTGCCAGGTTACTTTTAAACCAGCACATTATCCACAGAATTGCCACAGAGCTAGAAAAAGCAGACATGGGAATTTATAGTGGCTTTTGTCCCATGGTGATGGGATGTTGCCTTTATTTGACCCTAGAATCCAGTTCATCTCTTGTACTTCATATAGATATTTGTACAAGACAAAATGCTGTAAAATCCTACTAAACTGTGTTTGCTTTGTACATGTGTGTATGATGATACTTCTGGAAAACCAAAGCATGTGGTATGCTAAATTCTGATTCTGTTGAAGGAAATTGAAAGGTACCTAACCATCTTCAACATAGTCTCCCACCCCAACAATCTCTAATTCCATTATATACATGTGTATACATGTACATACATACTGTGGCAACAGAGCAGTCTGACTTTGACATAAAAAACAAAAGTTAAACTTTTTATAAAATATTGACCAACACTTTAATCATTAATCATAAAACCAAAAGCAGGGAGAGATAGAAACCATAGTGTTATACTATCATTTCTATCAAACTATCATATAAAAAACCCCTGTACTTCTGTAGAACTTCTTAACTTTTTATGAGTTCCAAAGTTCACTTTTTTGTTTGTTTCGTTTGTTTGTTTGTTTTTTGTATTTTAGTCACAATTCTTTCCCATTAATCCCTACCATGCAAGGAAAGTAAACAGCACGATGTAAAAGCATTTCACATTCACATGCATTTTACACAACAAAATGTTGGAGAGTCTTTTATAAGAGAAGCGGAGTTGGGGAAAGTGATTGAAGAAGACTGGAACAAGGTGCACTTTGTAAAACTGCAGCATTTTCAGTATTTTTTGTAATTATTGGGGTGTTTTCTGTTGGGTTCGCAGCCAGGGGCAAAAGATAAAGGGACTAGTCCAGTGAAAGCCAGATCTCCTGAGTTCGTGGTAAGTGCCTTAACAGCAAGACCAGCCAGACACATTAATTTTCTGTGTGTTTCTGGGTCCGGTCTATTTAGCTGCTTTTAATCAAGAACTTTGGTCTTACTGCCAGATTACTGTCAACAAAATGGAGTTAGTGATGATGACAGCTAAAGCTTCATTTGTATATCACTAGCATGAAAATTCATCATTATGGATGAGGTCTGAGCGAGAGCTTATTGCAGCATCACTACCCCAAGTGCTATTGATTCTCCCCTTTAAATTGTGGAGAAATGGCATATATTGCCCTTGATACCATGTTGTTTGGCTCAGCTCAGTATCCCATATGGATTCACTCATAGAGAAAAGCCTCTGGTGTCTAAGGTATCATGGGCAAGGATGAAGTGCCCTTTGCATCCCTTCCTGTGAAAAATAACCCATGTGTTTAGAAGACTGAACATAATCATTTTTGAACAAGGTACCATGATAATAACATCACAACGGTAGTTTGTGGATTTCGGAGGGGGGGACACCCTATATTTTTTATACAATGAGCCAATATTACTTATAGCAAGCTAAGTGATATTGTGGGACAAAAAAATCATATTTCAAAATTAATTTTATTCATTAACTTAAATTTACATTAACTTATTTACATATACTCTTTTCTCACCCTAGCTGTTTCCAGTCTTCAGTTAGCTTAATTTAACCAGAAATCTCTAGGTAGATCACAGCTCTGAAGTTCAATAAAAAATGAGTGAAATGGGCTTAATAGAAATTCATAACTTACTGATGTTCTTTAGAGTAACACATACATTATTTAGTTCTGAGTGATGCTCTATGCATTTAACAATATTTAGGCAACTAATTGTACTAGATTTAATGTCCCTGTGTGAGTACTTTTCAAGATACAAGACAGCTAATCACTTAACTCATTGGATTTCTCAGCAAAGCAAAATCCAACTCCTGGATATTGATTACTCATATTAACAGTTCTAATGACAGAAGAATACTGCACAGAATAAACTAGAAAATTCCTAATTATTAATTCTAATTACTTCTAATTAAAAAATATTTATTAGAATTTAGAATTAAAAATATTCTAATTAATTCCTAATGAAAAATTCTAATGTTCCCTGAACTGCTCTAAATGAAGGTAAAGAGTTAGAGACAGTTTCTATAAAGCATGTTTTAAAGTGTTCTGAAATAACTAATTTTTTGATTCAGTCACTGGTGATACTCTGTCTTCAATACTTGCTGCCAGTAATTTCAGTAGAAGTTAAAGGTGCCTCCATTCTGAAAATAAGATCTTCTCCCTTTTATCTCTTATGACTTATTTCATATTGAGAAGGTTCTAATAACAAACAGTATACAAACTCACTAGTGAGGCATCACTAAATTAGGCAAAGCAAGGAGATGTGATATACTCCAGTGTATAATCCAGATTTGCTTAAAAAGGGATGTTCTTTCTTAAGAATTTTGCTTCCTTTTTTACCAATATGTGATTGTATTTTACTTTTTTCTGGCAAATAAATCAAACCGAGATAATGACAAGCTGGAGAGGGGAAATATTGATATACTAAGGGGAGAAAAGGATACAGACCACACACACACAAAAAAAAACCCACAAAAAACCAAACCAAACCAAAAAGAGATAAGAAAAATTTGAAAAAGAAAAAATAAGGCTAGATTTTCCCTTGAGTCATTAAATTAAGTATGTTAAAAATATTCGAGAACAATATGTGGCTTCACTACAAATAATAAGTATTAGAAAGAGAAATATTCATGAAATATTTCATAAATTCTGTAAAATACATATAGTAACAAACATGATTTTAGCAAAACAATGGAAGAGGTTTCTTGAAAACATTTTCAAAAGTCAAAAGTTTTCAACAACTTGACAACTTTTCTAAAATCACAGTGAACAATGTATAAAAATAGCAGTATAAAGGATTATTTTAACCAACAAATTCAGTTGTCAAAACATAACTTAGAAAATCATCAAAAGTGTTGTACCCCTAAACTGGTATGGATTTCTAAGCTAATTGATGAAAACATTTTGGGGTACAAAATTTATTTTTTTTATATTTTAATCCTTTATGAAAGAAATTGACTTCCTACCTAAAACATACTCAGATCTCAAATACTTGCTTTCATTTTGTGAGAGCAGGTAAGAATTAGAGAAATTTGAAATTGCACATTTTGATTGATCCTGCTAGCTGCCACACAGTTCAGACCTTAGGCCAGGAGAAAACAGTATTATAAGAGTTCTCAAACACCCTAAAAGCTAAAATGGCTCTGTTCACTATTAACTTAGATTATTCCTCCTGTTATTAAAATATTGGGACATAGAAATAGCAAGAGAGAAGTGGATCTCTTAATACTTGTGGGTTTTTTCCCAAGAATTTTTAACAAAAGCTCAAGCCACTGTTTCGCACATTAAACACGTGAAAAAACACATGAAAAAAGATTTATCTTTTTCTCTGTTGGGAAACTGAAGTAATTGGCTTATAAGGCATCAGAGCAGGTCATTACTTCAAGTCTAGTGACCTACAGAAGGTCAGCAGTAGAACCAGGAAGTTCACATAATCACATCCTAAGTTTGATGCTGGCCATACAAATTGATCCTTGTCTCCAATTAGTATCACTTTATCTTTTCATGTTCACATGCTTCTTCTAATCAATCATAAATTGAAATCTCCTTCCTGAACATAAGAAATTACTCTGATTTCCTTTTCTAAAATACATTGAAACTGCTAATAAGAAATGTAGTGATTGCACATTTGGAGTTCCTTTAATGTGTTACTTTATAGGGGAATTTAAGGTGGAATTCATCTTGCCTATCTACCTTTAGATGTCTACAGCATAGGCTTTAAACCCTGAACTGTTTAAGGCTGTACCTGCTTTAATGCCTTATTTCAGAGCAGTATTGTTTGGTTGGTTTTGGGTTGTTTTGGGGTTTTTTTCCCAGAGAAACCCTAGCCTAATACTAATTAACCCTAATTAACCCTAACCCAATGCTTACAAAGCATTTATTTGGTTTGCAGAGCAGGTTCTGCTGCATGTAGTCCTTTGCAAATAAAACTGAACTGGAAGGGGTTGACCTCAGGGTGTCCCCAGTGTTGCCAGAGACCCAACGTCTCTGCCAGTGACTGCTCCATTAGTCAACCCAGAGCCGTTATGTGGGCTGATGACACTATTCGATCTGAGAACTGAGCATAACCTACTCCAAAGGAAAATTCTCTTGTGGTCTGGGGACTGAGTCATCTTAGAGTAGCTGTTACTCTAGTCTTCTGAAATCTGTTGATTGTGACAGGAGCTGCAGACATTAAAAACCAAGTGAGATGGTTCCCCCCACAGTGACATACAGGTTAGTGATCTTTCTTTGCTTATTCTTTACTTTATACAGTCTGGGTTTATTCCATTTCATTGCTTTATTTAATTTTTTTGCTAAAGTTATGCTCCATAGTAGGAATGTGCAATCATTTTGGCAAGGTGTCTGATTACAATCTTTATTTCCACCTAAATATAGACCTGAGTAAAACACTGTAATAAACCACTTCTTGTATCTTCTAGTCAGGTGAACAACTCAAACAAGTTTCAAATACAGAAATTCATTAGTGGTACCAGCAGGAAACTCGAACACATTTTGAATCATGTGGAGATACTCTGTGTATGGAAAACAGGTACCTAAGGATCTAGTAAAACATAAGTATTCTTTCTGCTGCTTTATGGTCATACCAAAATATTAATTTAGATTTTTATTATTTATCTCTTGCTCTTAAGAAAATCTTTCTGGTGTAAGAAGAACACCAAAAGAGTGTTACTAATAATATCTGGTTTAGGTGTCAAAGCTGAAAATAAAGCTGTAACCTGTAGCTTCACCTATGCAGATCTCTCCTCTTCATTTAGAATAAGATATTTTACCCCAAAGATTAGGGTATTTCTAGTAATATTGGAGCTGATATAATGTACACCAAAATCAATGGGATTCATGGGTGTGAAACTTGAAAATACTGCACAAAATAGCAGCTGAAGAGATTTGGCACATCTAATGAATCGTTCAGTCAACACCAGAAAGGATTATACTTTCATTACAAACTTTAGACACATTTCTCTGTGAAATCAGTTTAGTATACTGGATCATCCCTTGATATTTATACCATTACAGAGACTGGGAAAAATGATGCCTTGTTATGATAATGTCATTTGAGTCTTGGCAAAGAAGAAAGCTAGACAAGCTGATGAATAATACTTGATTTCTCTTATGAGTTTAATGCTTATTTCTCTGTAAACCTTATGCTATAAATAAAGCTAATATTGCATGTGACAATACAGATCTGTGGCACTGAAAATTTTAGGAGAGGTGCCTGAACGTGCATACTAATGCTGCCAAATGAAACAGCGATGAAATAACAGATATTTTTACGGAATTTGCAATGGTTTCTTTACTCAGAATGAGGCATGTCTCAGTTATAAAAATTTCCACAACGTGATACAAAGAATGTTTAGTACAAGAAAGCTGAATCAGAAGGAAATTCTTTAAAAAATAAATTATTTTCTTATGTAATTACTTCATTGTTTTGTTAAAAGTCTATAGAGTAATTCAATGTTTACAAAAAGGGTGGGCTAACCCCTTTGATCACGTATCTACAAGACAGGCATATTGATTTATGTATCAGGTTGCATGTCAAAACCAATTTAAACATTGCACTTCCATGTGCTACAAACTAACTCTCTACCCTAGGAAATTCTTTATGTGATTAGAAGTGTATTACAGAGTAATCAAAAGTCAAAGACTGTATTTGTAAACCAATACACAAAGGTTTCAAAGCTAGAAAATTACTACGTATTAATGGTTTTATTGAGAAAGGATGTTCCATACATAAAACCAAGTAGCTTTATTAGGGAAAAAAAAATAAAAAATCTATGTCCTGTAAAGTCATCTGCAGGCACATCAGCTTCTACATGAGACTTCCATGTATCAACAGTAAATGCACCAGTACTTTTTATAGCACTGGAGGGCAAATCCTGATGCACTAAATACAATCTTAGGTACGCCACTCAATCTCTTCATAGTGTGGCTAAGTTCGGTGTTGAAAAATGCCCCTTTGTTTCCCCAACTTTTGTTAAATTCTCACATAGTTTTCTAACTGCCCTTATTATTAGAAACCTTCTGGGTTTTAACATAATTCATACATATTCATGGCCAATTTAAACTTTATGCCCTTCTGCCATTGTTATCATTTCACAGGAGACCGCTCTTCTCAGTGACCATCTTCTAATTATTGCATATATGAAAACAACTTGCACCTCCTCTCAGACTTTGGTTTGCTTGGATGAAAAGAAAAAAACCATCTGTCATCCACTTTATACTAGGGAGGCCCTCCATTTCCTAATATTCCCGTGACCTCTCCTCTGCATCCATTCCACCTGTAATTAATTCTTCCTGAAAGCACAGTACCAGAACTGTATGCAAGGCTTTATATGAGGTTTAAACAGTGCCCAACATGACATTAATACTTTCCAGTAATTAACGAAAATGTTCTTCCTGAGATGGCTTACCATTTGCCTTTTCCATGGCTTCATCAAAGTGGCAGACTGCCACATAATCACCAAAACAGGAGAAAGGCAAAGCCCTACAAAACAGATGTTGCCGGCGTATCTGTTTTAGCTGTTATTGGTGCTAGGAACGTGCTAGGAAGGGTTAGAAAACAAACGCAAAAGCTGTTGTTCCTGTGGGTAGACTAGACATACAAAATCATTAGTCTTATTTTTGTGACAGTATGGTATGGAGATTAATAAAAGTTCCACAAAATAATGCTGATAATGCTTTGTTTTCTGTTAGCAATAGCACATGAATGTGCATGTATGTGTATGAGTAGGGAAGAAAGAAAGAAAGGCGGGGCAAATGATTTGGTCATTAACTTGGAGCATCTGATATATGAAATTGCAACAATGACTCAAAGCTCCTTCAGAGCCAGCTTCTTTTACATCAGTCATTTCAACACAGCACTTCAAATGTACAAATCCGTGAAGTTTCATATGTTGTTTTATTTTTAAGTGAATAACACTTTATTTATTAATTCCAGGCCAAGAGTAGTATAAAGGATAATAGTACTCTAGGTTGTTTAGTACATGGTAAAGCAAGTTGAGAATAGCCAGAACCAGGACTGAGCAAATATTTTGGATCAGTATCCTGAAGGTCAGCAGCAAAACCAAAAAGTGGGGGAAATACTGGTAGAATCTGAACTGGAAGAATAATGTTCAGTCAGAAATAAAGAATGAAATGTGCTTAAAGATAAAATCAGTTTCCTTTTGATGGGCAAAAAAATCTATCCTGCTGGTAGTTTTTGCCATTTCAAAAGAGCTAAGCATTCTTTTATCTACAGTTGGGATTTTTTCAGCCAACATGATGATACCAGCTTTATGAGTAAACAAACAAATAAAAACAACTTTAAGCAACCAAACTTGCCCAGGGAAAAATGTCTCCTGGACAGAATTTCATTGAACTAATGAGGTTCCAAAAAGCATCCTTAAAATTCAGACCTTCAGAAAGCAAACCACCTTCATCCATAAGCACCAACCAACCTATGGGCAGTACAAATGGATTTGAACATAAGTTAACATGACCCTGTCAGTTGGAAAGGATGTGTTTTCGCATTGTGCTTTGCCAAGATACAGGCAGAGACCTCAGCAACCTATAAAATATAGTGTGTATTAAATGAAAAAAATTCACCTTAGCAGTATTACTAAAGTTAAATGTTTGATACAGAGAAAATTCATAGTTTCACTGTCTATGGAAATGAAATGTCTATAATGGCATTGCAAGTGGTGATGGAAGTAAACTCAAAAACATTTGAAGTTACTCAAGGTTTTTTTATACTTACATGTTAGGAGGATAAACGAAGTTTAATACTTTTCTTGTTCAAAATTTGCCTATGTCACAGGTAAATTTTTTTTTTTTTTGGAGGTTATGTTAGAGGACAAACCCAGGTTTATAGGTTTATATTGATCTACACAAGCTATTTATATTTTGGGGGTTTTCTGAAAAGGCAGCATGCTTTTTAGTAAAACACAGTACCAAGGAAAAATACCAAATCATTTGTATTTGTAACAATAAGAATGATCACTGAAGCAATATCAAACACTTACTATCCCCCTTTCTGTCTAGTGTTTTATCAAATGGTTTAAAAATGACTCATGTAATTTAAATTCTCCATAAAAAAGAGACTTATGTTGTTCTCTGAAGTTTCTAGCTGCAAGATATGATTGCAACGTGATTTGTTGCATGAAGCAAAATAATTGATCAAACCTATAGTGTTCCACAGAGCTACCAGTCACACAAACACCTGAGTGGAAAAAAACCCCACAAACTCACAAGTTCTAAGTTTTGCCTGCACCTGGTGTGGGATGAGCAAACTGCTGATAACAACAGTTGCAAACACAGCTATATATTTCAAAATTTAAAAAAGGTAAATGAAAAATCCCTTTTTTTTTCCTCCGTAACAAATAATAGCTGAAGGATGCAGAGAAGACAACTAACAAAAAGGATTCAGTTGAAGTCAGTCATATCTGTGCACATTATGTAGAAACATTAGTTGTTAATTTATATTTAAATTAAATAAAAAATTCTGCCAATCAGCCCAAAACACACCACAGTAATTCAGGGTTCAAATAACATCTGCAGTTTTAAGTAGTTACTTGTACACATAGTGTCCTAAATTCTTGTTAGGTGCTGTAGTCGCTCCATCATTTCCCACAGATTTGGGAGACTTGTTAGGAAACGTCTAGAGCACAGAATGGCTGTGGTTGGAAGCAGCCTCTGGAGGTCATTTGGTTCAACCTCCCCCTGCTCAAGCAAAGCCCCCTAGAGCTGGTTGCCTGGGACTATGTCCAGACAGCTTCTGAGTACCTCCAGGGGTGGAGACTCCACAACCTCCCTGGGCAACCTGTGCCAGTGATCAGTCACCTTCACAGTAAAAAAGTGTTTCCTGATGTTCAGAGAGCCTCCTTTGTTTCAGCTTGTGTCCACTGCCATCTTGCCCTGTCACTAGACATCACTGAAAAGAGCCTGGCTTCGTCTTCTTTGCACCCTCCCTTCAGGTATTTAGCTACATTGGTAAGATCCCCCAGAGCTTTCTTGTCTCCAGGCTGAACCGTCCCAGGTCTCTCAGCCTTTCCTTATAAGAGACACACTCCAGTGCTTCCATCATCTTCATGGCCCTTTGATGGACCCCCTCCAGTATGTCCCTCTCTCTCTTGTACTGGAGAGCCCAGAACTGGATGCAGAACTCCAGCTGTGGCCTCACTAGTGCTGAGCAGCAGGGAAGGATCCCCTCCCCTGACTCGCTGGCAGCACTCCTCCTCATGCAGCCCAGAATACCAGTAGCCTTCTTTGCAGGAAAGACAGACTGCTGGCTTACGTTCAACCTGGTGTCCACCAGGCACCCCAGGGCCTTTTCTGCCAAGCTGGTTTACAGCTGGGTGACCCCCAGCACATCCTGGTGCCTGTGGTTGTTCCTCCCCAGGTGCAGGACTTTGCCTTTCCCCTTGTTGAGCTTCATGAGGTTCTGAGCAGCAGAAGGAGCATTACAACTGATTCCTGCAGTTGGCATTGCTCAAAGAACAGAGGTGTGCCTTCGGAAGAGCACACTATTAACTGTTTCTACCAATAGAAGTACCTGATTTGCATTAAGTGAAGTATGGAACTGCTATATCTTTATTGGTGAATTAGTAGCCAGTCATCAATACTGCTATCAAGGCAGCATGTCAAATATCCCTGGAAAAAACCCTCAGACATTACTAAAGGTGTTGGCAGAACAGTACACACATATCGATAGAGACATTGCAATGAATAACACCGATGTACGTATTAGATGGCTTTGTACTTTCCTTTTCCGGGCAAAGATGCTGTGTTCTGCCTACTGATGTCACCAGAAGGTAGAATATTGCAGGGTTAAGGCCTACATTTATATCTTTTTAAAACACATTTTATATAGCTTCAGAATTCATTCTGGCCTTAACTCCGCGTGTGCAAGTACCTTCAAACACAGGCAGCTGGCTAGGTCTCCTTAATCAGCAGACTTGCAACCTTGTCAAAGTCCTCTTCCAGTGTCCCAGTGCTTTATCTTTCATTTCTGTAATTGGTAGTGCGGAGAAGGCCAAATGCAAAGTCAGGAAATTAATTTAGATATGATACCTTAATCTGCATTTCTTTAATTCAGGTGATGTACTGAGTTATGGGTCACTTTCAGTGATACTGGACCAGGAGTGTGTAACTAAGGAGGTCAAAAGCTCAATCTCAGGAAGAAATAGTTTGACCTATCAAAACAGAGGAAACAATTCTGAAGGATTTATATTTAGATGTAATGTTCAGGCACAGAAAGAAGAGAATCAGTAGATATATAAAACCCAATTTACAGCAAGAAAGTGAAGTACATAAATTTTATACATGTAATTCTAAGACTGTAACAAGTGCTTGATGTTAAATGGAAGATAAAGAGCTCTCCTGAATTAGAGCCCTAATTGGGGTAAAAAAGTTGCTTTTTCCTTTTACCTTTAATTCTTCATGGCCTGGGAAAATAAAAAGAGTCTGCATCCCGCCCTGAAGGCTGCCCAGGCACAGTGACTTTTCAGAATATGAAGTCTCTTCCAGAAGAGGTGCTTCCATAGTCCCTCCTCAAACAAAGATGCTCTGAGCCTGGTACTTCACCTCATCCCCAAAAGAAAAGGGGTGACCTCACCTGTCTCAACATGGTTCACCTAACTGGAGTTATCCGAGGGCTTCCTCTGGCTTTGTCAGGGTTTACCTCTTTTTTCCTTGTTCTGTTGGATTATCCTGGTTCCACCAGACACTGTTCCTACTACACTCAGTTCCTTGTTCTGATCTTAACAGTGTGCCTGTTTGTATTTTCCCATGTCCTGTTTGTGCAGCCATACCACAAATCCCTGTGTTTTCCCTGGGTGGTTGCACGTTACTTTATATACGTAGAGAGAGATACACACAGGCAGCTGTGGTGGAGAATGCTGCCACTGGTGACGCTGTTTATACTCTTACAATGTCACAAAATGCCTGTGCACATTGCTGGTTGTATCAGGTTAATATGCTTATGTCTGGGTTCAAGGCAAGTAAATATTAATTATAACTTCCTTAATCTCTTTCTCCCTTATGGGTGCAACTGGCCTCTGCTTTGGCTACAAGGTTTTACCATTAGATTTAATTGATTTTTACCCTTGACATTCTCTCTCTTGTCCTTTTTCTCTTTTATTTTGAAATTTCAGTTGAGATTTTTTTTAAATGTATTTTTAAAATTCTTAAGACAGAAAAGTGCTCCAGAACACTATATTTATTTATGTGCATATTGGATGCAATCCAGCTTCCTTTCTTAAATTTTCTTTAAAAAAAAAAAAAAAGTAACCATAAAGTGGATCTTGTGGGCAATACATTTTTTCACCAATGATTATGTAGAGAACAGAGGGAAAAAAAGATGAACTTGTAAATAATTTATAAACTGGTTAGGAAAAAGGTAGATTGATCTGTTATTTTATTAAATATTAATAACTCTACCAGCTTACTTGATAGCATAATTCAGGATAATTGCAAAGTTTCTTATTCAATGTAAGAATAATCATGACCCACACCCTTAAAAAGCAGCAACCAAATATATAAAATAAATGCCAAGGGTGACAAGAAACGAGATACCAAAAATTTTAAAATTTTAAATATAAATATTTATACAAACATTATAAATATACCTGGTATACTGTAAGCACAGTGAACGAACATGAAATGTTTGCAGGTAAGAGGTGGTTTTCCAGAGCACCGTTATTCTGGAATTCATCCTTTATAAGAAAAACTTTTTCATTATTTGTGCTAGGTAAAATGTTATCTAACTTAAAAAACAAAAAACAAAACAACAAAACTGCAACAACAAAGAAAAAAAAAAACCACCTAACAAAACAAATGCTAAATCTAAATCACCAAAAAAACCCTTCAGGGTAAAGAATGAAGTTTCTGAATCCTATGTAGAATATGTATGTCATCATTCCTTCTAAGGAACATGTTTTCTAAACAATTTACTCATATTGTTTATAGATATTCCCAGCAGCAGTTCAGTAGTTTCACTTTTATTTCAGTTTCTGAAGATGAAACAAGACCTGTCCATCGTTCTTGGCCCTTCAGCTTGTGAACCTTCACCTCTGTCCCCTCACAAATCCCGTCACACCAAAGCAGTGTAACAACAGTTCGTGCACTGTGCTTCTTCCAGGGTCTGTTTCATCTTGTCTGTGCCCCTACACTTCCAGAGAATCTGGAGGAAAAGAAGGCTTTGTGATGACTGCTAAAGATCAACAGTTCAAATTATTTCAGATGAAGGTTTTAAAGGCAAGAAAGAATTTCAAAGGTGAAGTACAAGCAAGATAGATACATTATTTTTTAAATCCAGTTAAACCAAGCCATCTGTTACCCGTGTGTTTGAAGTGGGTATAGGCAGAAGACATAAATAGTTTCAAAAATAACTCCTGCTGCTCCTGCGTGTCCTGGGTGTTTATAGCAGGTGTTGAATGGAGACCACCACTTCTCTCTACTTAGGGATGTCCTCACACCTTTGTGCACTAAAATTATGAAATGTGCTCGGGCTCTATGCCTTTTTTTATACCTGTTTAGCTGAGTGTTAAAGAAAAAGAAAGAAGTCAGCTTCTCAATAACTATCAGTTTTCTTATTCTGATGACCTTATAGCAGCCTTTAAAAAGACTCATTACTTGCTATCCAAGAGGTAGAAACATTTAGATCCATTAGAACAGAAAGGGTTTTGGTGGGGGGATTACCTTCCCAAATATCAAAAATCCCATACCGGTCAGCAAAATCTCAAAGCTAAGACTGGAATTTCCAGTTTAACAAAATCTAAAGTAAGGAGAGGGGAGAAAAAAAAAAAAAAGGAAAAACTAAAAAAAAAGGGGAAAGAAAAAACCCCACCAACCTCTGTGTTAGCTTCGAAGTTCATGCAAGCACATTAATAGGATGAAATTCAGTCCTTATCTTAGCTAACCCTTGGTGGCCATTTTCGGTGCCTGAAATCTGTGACAGATAAGCACTTATTTCTAAGGAGTGCTCATATGGCAACTGTTAAAATGGCAGATCCCTTACTCTTGTGTTTATGCTAATAACATTTAGTGGGGTTAGCAATCACATTGATTTCCCATATGTAATATGAAGAGTGTAATTCTACATACCTAGTTAAAGTTTATTGAGCACACAGGATATTAGAAGTCAGAACTGATTAATTCAGGGGATAAACAATCACCTCTTTTTTTTTTTTTTCTTTCTTTTTCTTTCTTTTCTACACAGTCTTGTCTCCCAAACCCTTCACTGCATATCCCTATTAATGCTTTCATTTCTGATAACACTCATTTCTTTTACTTTCCTTTGTAAGTTTTCACCTTTACATTGAAGAACACATTGAGTACTCACGGCTTAGTCTTGATACTTGCCATCAGGGTCAGACTGAGCTCAGTGGTTCAAAGTCAGGCCCCTTAATGGGCCACCAACCTGGCTGGAGCAGGCAGACTTTGTAATACCGTTTCCAGTTCACACCAATAGTGAAAGTCTTCAAGTTACAGTATAATAGAAAAAATATATGGTGAGTGTTCTATAAACGTAAAGGCAGGGGGGTTTACACTAGAGATAAAAGGGGCATTTATTCCCTTTTTCTTTGTATCTATTTTAAGGTCAAGAGCAGTGAGGGAGTACCTATAATTTGGGTAAGCCCATTTCAGGTTCCCTGGGGAAACATTTGTAACTAAGTGGAAAGCATATTTTTAACTATCCCAATCTACGTAGAAGTATCTTCTAATGTCCTCCTTGCTCAATAAACTTCTGCTAGAAATGTAGTAGTCTATTCTTATTATTACTTATGGGAAATCAAGACAATTGCTAACCTTACGATATGGTATTGCCATAGCCACAGGAGTAAGGGATCTGCCATCCTAGCAGTTGCCATATGAGCACTCATTAGAATTAGTAATTTGTAACAGAATTGGAGTGGGAATGAACATCTGGAGTGTGACTTGATAATGATAGTGCTCTATGCCAATAATGAGGCTGCTGCCTTAATGTAAGTCTTTTTCATAACTTCAGGTAGCTTAAGAAGAAACCACTCTTTGTCAGTTGAAAACAAATTTTTTCTCTTAAGTTTTAAATATATATATACAGATATATATTGCATATGTAAAAGAAGATATCTTAGTACTTCAAGACAATAGTGAAACAATAGAAAAATCGCAAGAAGGCTGTACGGGTTTGCTTCCCTGTAAATAAGGAAAAATCTGCCCCATGGTAATTATTTTTATCATGTTCATAAGAGAAAAATAAAAGACACAATGAAACTAAAGATGACGTGATAGAAAGACAAAGCAAAAGCACAAAGCATCTTGACAGTCTCCAGAGAAAGGCTGGGGTGCAATAAGATATGATGTTCTGGTCCTCGCACAGGCCACAAAATCTCCTTCCATGTGCACCATGTCTCATGCAGCATTTTTAACAGGCTAGGGCAGTGTAGTAACCATACTGACGCCTAAATAAATTACACTTCTCAATTTCTGCTTTCCTTCAACTACTCCTGAAATATCTTCTTTCCTTGACCTGACAGACTGTTTAACTCCAGCTGACAGCTATACTTGAAATTCCATAGGATTTGACTGTAATCTCAGGCTTAAGATGCCTCTCTGTCCACCTATATGAACAACTTTTTTCTATAAGACTGTATAGATCCTTCTTTCTCTACATGTTACCTTACAGCAAGATGTCTGATTTTTTTACATTTTGTGTTCTGGTTTCATTGGGAGAACCCATTGGATGTTGCCAAATACTACAGTAATTCCATTCCTATTCTTTTCTTATGGGATTCCTCCCACTCATTTCAGACAACTGAACTTCTTCATGACAGTCAGTAAAAGGATTATCTCAGGCTACTTCTCCAAGAAGGATGGGTTTTATTCTATGACTTGAGAGGTTAAGAAATGCATCTTCTTTTTCTAAGGATGCAATTATAACTTCTATTGGATAAATAGTAAATGTGATGCGGCAAATGAATGAAGCTTCTAATGACAAGAGGAAAGAAATATGGTTAAAACGAGAAAAAAGATTGAAGCATTTAATTACACAGTGCAAAAGGCGTCATAATCAGATGTGGCTTGTGGGATGCTACAATGAAGAAAGAAAATAGTGACTCTGTATTATATGGCTTACCAACCTAGGAACATTCTGAGTTGCTTTCTCTGCAGCACTAAGACAAGGGTTTAGATTTTGTAGTTAAATCTCTAGATTATATTTGTGACATTTTCTGTTATCTTCAGGTGTTCCAGTTATAGCCTGTGATTCTCTATATTCAGTCTATAGGTCTATCCTTTATGCTATCCCACTCCCCAAAGGCTTTATTATGTTATTGTGCTCAGAGCTTATGTTTAAAACCATATACTTCCCCAAAGCACCCCAGAATATTTTCTTCCTATTTACTCTACCCAGGTTGAATCTTGTGCATGTTATGAAGGAGATCATAAGTGTATAATGATGTTATTCACTGAGTTCTCTTCGGTCTTGAGTGCAGGATTTCTGAGTGGTTGAACATCTATGACATTAGTGAAGGAACCAGTGACATTCATTTAAAAGCAAAAGCCAGTCCATGATTTATCATACCAGTGGGGTCACTAGGGTAGAGATAAGAAGTATACCACTTATACTGGCTTCTTCATGCACAAAACATTTATCCATCCCACACTTGCCACCTTCTTTCCAAATAATTGTGCATGTCTAATGTCTTTTTTTCAGCCTAACAATGGCTGTACATTTAAATAACAGCATTCCCACGAAGTGCTAACTCAAGTTCGCCAACATTTTTACACCAGATGCAGGCATAAAACCATTGAATTAGTTCTGGTTTGTGTGAAATAGTACTTATTTTCTAACCTGTAATGTGTTACACCAGAGGGGCTGAATTTCCAGCAGGACTGCAGAGTTTTGTAATGCCATGCACTCAGTTGTGTACTGCCATGTGTTAACACATGGTAAGGTGAAAGAATGGTGGTGTTATATTTATTTAAAAAAGAATAATTAAAAAAAAAAACCAAAACCAAAAAAACAACAAAACAAAACCCCAAACCAATATGTATTTTCTCCAGAGTAAAGAAGAGCATTTAGTTACTAAACTTTGTGCATCTTTCAAAAATTCTGAGAAAATGTATGAAACTTTTTTTAAAAATTAATCTCTGATTTCAGGATTACTTTTTAAGAGAAACATATAAAATAATTATTTCCTTATCTTGAGGGAAATTCTGTGGGAATAAGTACCATAATTTGGAGAATAGCAAAATCTATTATCTCAGATGAGCTCAATTTTTGGCTACCAAAATGAAACTATCTATTCTTATTAACAAAAAGAATTATGAGGAGAAAAGTTCTATTTTTAGTTCATTTTTAACCCAGAATTACAAGCAGGCTAAAGATGTTTTGCAGCTAAGATTGCTGTGATGAAGACAAGACCACCCCACTAAAAACCAGAAGGAGAGAATAAAGAATGGAGATTATTAGTACCACCAGTCATGCTTGTTTGGGGTGGTGTTAGAGCATGAACTGCTAAGAAGGATGTTTCTCCCTTGAAAATCTACTCAAGTTGTCAGGAAATACAAAGTACTGCAGTCTGAGGAACACCTCTGTGATAAAGCAAAGTAAGACAGATAAACTTGAAGGCTTATTGAGTAGAGAAATATGAGTCAGTGTGCTCTCTTTAAATATTGCTTTCTGGTTTGGGGTTTTTTGTTTGTTTTACTTTTTGACATGTGAGCTAGAATTAGTCATGGGCAAAGTCAGTGTCAATGAAAATGAAATAGCATGTTAAAGCTATCACATAGCCACTGCTACATGGAGAAATTAGAAAATTTGTGCACAGAAGGCAATTCTTTGGTTTCAGAAGTTCAGCACATAGTGTGTGGGGTTTGGTGTTCTTTTTAGGAGGGGGGAGGGCCTGTCTCCTCCTCACATCAGCTCTTTTTATGACATTTAACTTTATTAAGTGAACTGAGTCATAGTCTTGCTGAGACCAAAGTGCTATTTGATGTAGAAATTGTTGCAACACAGAAATCATTATGGCCTTTAGGAGGAAGGGGATACAAGGATTTGGGGCTTACTCTTCTGGACACTCCTACTTCCAATTCCTCAGCTCTTTGCTTATGTCTTAGTAACTTACTAACGTCCTTAGTCACTCCACAGATATTCCTGTGTACTTCTGATGTAGCTTATCCTGATGCCTAACCCCAAAGAATTCTTCCATCCCTGGAATAAACCTTTAAGGTACTGAAAAGGACAAGTGATAACTGGCCCTTCTCTTGGGAACAAAAAAAAAAAAAAAAGAAAAAAAGAAACCTGCACATTAAGAGTCAGAAAAAAACTGTAAAAACATATCTTTCCACACTCCTAATAAATCAAGAGCACTTCATTGTAACAGTTGTCAACATCGATCATACTAATAAGGCTTCTATAACAATAATTGTAAGTGAATCAATAAATGCATAAGAAAAGTTAAATTAGTAGAGTTAATGAGCTCTGTATAGTCTTTCTATTAAGAGAAAGGGTAGAAATTTCAGAAGATGCATTCTGATACATTTCTATGCTAAATTTCTATGTATTGATATGCATTCCAATAACAAAGACACAGTTAGATGCCTTCAGAGCTTTTCCTCTAACTTCTCCTCTAAAACTAACCCGCATTGATCGGACTTTGATATAAACACTCTGTTACAAGGTAAACAAAGTAGGATAGTAAGGAATAAAACAAAGCTAAAACGGTCTTCCCCCCACCCCTCCCTTCTTCCCAGGCTCAGCTTCACTCCTGACTCTTCTACTTCTTCCCCGCAAGCGGCACAAGGGGACAGGGAATGGGAGTTGGAGTCAGTTCATAACACATTGTCTCCACTGCTCCTTCCTCCTCACAATCTTCCCTTGCTCCAGGGTGGGATCCTCCCATGGCAGACGGTCCTTTGTGAACTTCTCTAACATCGGTCCTTCCTATGGGTTGCAGTTCTTCACAAACTGCTCCAGTATGGTTCCTTTCCATGGGGTGCAGTCCTTAAAGAACAAACTGCTCCTGCATGGTTCCCCCATGTCCATACATAGGTCCTGCCAGAAAATCTGCTCCTGCATGGGCTTCTCTCCTTGGGCCACATTTCCTGCCAGAAGCCTGTATGGGCTCTCCATGGGCTGCAGCTTCCTTCAGGGCATCTTCACCTGCTGCAGCATTGGGTCCTTTATAGGCTGCAGTGTGGATCTCTGCTCCACCATGGTGCTCCTTGGGCTGTCTCACAATGTTCTTTACCATGCGCTGCAGGGGAATCTGTGCTCCAGCATCTGGAGCACCTCCTGTCCTTCCTCACTGACCTTGATGTCTACAGGGCTGTTTCACATTTTCTCCCTCTCCTCTCTCACAGCTGCTGCACAGCATTTTTCACTCTTCCTTAAGTATGTTATCACAGTGTCACTGATGGGTTCAGCTTTGGCCAGCAATGGATCCATCTTGGAGCCAGCTAGAGCTGGCTCTGTGTGACACAAGGGCAGCTTCTGGCGTCTTCTCACAGAAACCACCTCTGCAGCCCCCTGCTACCAAAACCTTGCCATGTAAACCCAATACAGCCAGCAACAGCAACTTTCTTGAAGTTTTAGTTCCCAACATCATAATCATTGCTCCTCTGTATTTATCATCCACAAGGCAGCCTAAATGTCAGGGGGACAAGTACTTCCTTGGACAACTACTTCTGCTGGAAATATTTCACATGAAAACTCCTAGAACTGTTTTTAATTTGTTCAGCTGTCTAGCTTGCCAGTAGAGGTTTAGGAGATTTTCTCCCCCACCTCTTTCAGGCATTTTTCATTTTTTACTAGTAGAAGACCTTCCTATTATGCAGCACAGTATTTTTTCCTACTGAATTTCATTTCATTCAAGTTTTTAAGCTCATCCGATTCTTACTCTGCATTACCCTATGGTGGCAATGTCTCTTCTTTTGTCATTTACACATTTCACCAGTGCATTCCTACTGTTTATGTGAGAGTCCTTGATGAAATTGTAAATCATTGCCTTTCTAAAATATAAACAATAAACACAGTAGTTTGCATGTTCTTAAGATGTGAGTTAAATGTATTGCACAACTTTACCAGCAGATCTGCATATCTGCTTTCCATGTTGCTGTGTGACCACATACATCTTTTTCATTAACATACAGATTTTTAAAAAAATTCGGAACTGCTTACACAAAATAATAATGATAATAGCTAGATCTTAAATTGTCTCATGCAGTGTTACCATGCCTAAATTCACCAGCAGACTCACACTGGCTTCTCACAACTTCCATTCACCTGAAGTTTTGGCTAAAGTGTTTCTATTTCAGCTCACCCCATGAGTTTAAAGCATTTTAAAAAGATTTATTACTTCTACATTCTCTTTCCCTTTAAACATTTTGTCTCAGCTTTAACGACCAGCGTGGGAACTGCTTCCTTTCCCCAAACACAGCCGAACTGAAGCACATGTGGGCAGGCCACAGTGGGAAACCATCCCATGTTGGTCCTGTCTCTTGCTCTGCTTTACCCATGAGGTGGGCAAATCATTTTGTTCTCCCATGCCTTAGTTTCCCGAAATGCAAACTAAAAAGAATGACACAGTTCTTTTCTCCACAATGTTATGAGATGCAGAGATGAAAACGGATACTGAGAGACACATGTAAAGGACCACTGCAGCTCTCTCCATATGACTAAAACAGAGGAGTTGAGATAGTAAGGAGGTGGAGCCCGTGAGTACCTAGTCTCCAAGAGCAAAGTTGTATATTTCTAAAGGTATTCTTGATTTGATTTCTAGTAAATGGCTACTGAGATTTTGGTTGTGAAACTCAGCAATTCCTAAATACTCTGTCCTTCTAGAAAAGCATAGTGTTACAGCCTCAGAATTCCCATTCAGTTAAGAGAAAGCCATCTCTGAAATGAAGCCTAGTACATAATAGGCAATACTAAAACAGCTCACAATTACTGTAATTTAACATTTACCTCACATTCAGCTTATAGAAAAAAATAAAGACCTAGCTGCTTGTGCTGTATACCTTTGTTCAGCTTCCATTAAAAAATGTGCAAACAACCTTGTTACGTGAGACACAAAAACACTTTCCTAAATGTTATATTAAACTCATTACTAGGAGAATGAGAAAGCTCTCTAATGTGATTGCTCTTTCCTCATAACAAAGGCAAAAATTACCAGTTCCTCAGTCTAAAATGACTTGTGATTGGAGTTAGATGAACTGATGCTGATGAATATTCACTTGCAGTGGCTCTGTGGGTGAAAAGGCATGTTAAAATGTGTAAGTTTTATCTGCACTGATAACTTCTATTCATCAGATGAAACCCTTTCTCCTGTTAGATAACTTAGGGATTTATCTGAAGTCAATGACACGCAGACACAAAGCAAGTTTTAGCACATCATTGGTGACATACTTCATCTTTTGAAAGCAAAAAATTATTGCCACTGGTAATGATACTGGTATTTATTAGTTTAGCTTGAGTAAATTGAACTGTGCCTTCAGATTGCTCATTGCACAGCTATAACGTGAGTTGTACAGTATAATTGTACAGTTTCCAAAAACATTAGATCAGAATAACTGGTTCTGTCTCATTTGTGCACATGGCGTGGATATACAAACCGCAATGCTGAAGGGAATTCATGAAAGCAATCCCAGCCTGGACCACCTATTTAGATAAAATGGCATCTGCCCAGCTGGATCAATACAGAAATACTGCATTTGGAATACACTCCAGCTGGCCCTACCTGGTTGCTGCCCATATACCTGTGGGCTATTCACATTCATAGGTCCCAGATACAGTATATGGGTAGCAAAGTAACAAACAAATCTGGAGAAATTGGAGCACCACTGAAATAAAAAGTCTGTTGATGTCACCAATAACACTCAATGACCAGAAGCTTACATTGACCCAGAAAGCTAATATATTGATGCACACTATAATGGTCCAGAAGAAAATACAGCAATGATTAGTTTTGCTCTAAAAAGGCTTCACGTAGACTGGCAGTTCTGGGAGAATATCTGAACAGCATCTTAACAAAGGGATGGCACTTATGGGTCCAGAATCAGTACAGTTGACTGTAGGGCAACAAAGACTCTGTTTTATCTCATCTGGTTTAGAATTCTGCTACCACAAGCTTTTTTATATCTGGTCTAGTTACTTCATCATTCTGCTTAATTTTTTTTATCTCATTTCTCTTTTTCCTATTTAGATGGCAAGAACTGCCCAAGAGTTTTTCTCTTACCAGATGCTTGTAGACAGCACAGCTCAGTAAAAGGTCTCCTGCTCTCCAGAGGATTCTCCATAAGGAAATAATATACAGATTGCTCTTTGAGTGGGTATGATAAAAAAAAATTAAAAACAAAAAATGCACTGAGTGACAAGGGAAGGGCTCTGGCAGTTAGGAAAAAGTAACAGGAAAAAATAATTTATTGGAATTTCACATCTGTGAAGGAGGCAGAAAGTCCAAAGATTATGCCACAGCATAATCTATAAAGACTATGAAGTGTTTTATTTATCCTTCATCACTCCTGTGTTCACTTTTGTCCAATACTCTCCTTGATGCACCAGTGTGTTAGTAAAATGAGACATTATTCAAAGAAGGTATTTAATGATGATGTTTAGTAAAACATCTAGCTCAGGGCCACAATGCCATGATTTTTCTTGATTTCAAGCAGGATCCTTCCTTATTTGATGTTTGCCTTGGCATAAGGATATAAACCCCACATTTTTAAGAATATAACAGAAGCTACAGAATAAAAACTGAAAAACCATCTCTAAATACTTTAGAAGATGGAGCTGTAGAAATTGTCAACGATTCTATAGCTTTTCAGGTAAAACACAAAATCTTTGAAAGTCTTTGGTTGGGTTTTGCATGTTTTTCACATAAGGCTAAGCTGCTCCAAAAATATTTTCACAATATGGGATCTTCTAATTCAAAGCAAAAAAGTTCTGCTATGACAATCAAAAATTCAGGTGAGTACAAAACCCACTAATGGTGTCTGATTTTAGAACAGTCTATCACTTCAAGCTGTTGTGACTCCTCTTACTAGTGACATAGTTGGTAACAAGCTGAAAATAGTAAGTATCAAGCAGAGTCAGGTGAAAATGCAGGCTGAGACAAAAAAATGTATCCCAGTATTCAATGTAATTAGATCTACTATGTGCTACCCATAGAAATATAACTAGTAATAAAATAAGAATGTTCTTTTCCATGACATAATGAGCAACCTGTATATTTTAATAAGCATTAACTTAATGAGTTTAGAAGCAATGAAATCCTTTACTAGTATTAGGAATATAGCAGAATTACATGTACTTCAGATGTATTTCTCTTCCAGTGTTAACTATAAAAATAAAAGGAAAAATAAGGGGAAAAGCTTACATTAATATATCTATCTCAGAAACAAAAGTCGTGGCATATTTATTCTTGAGAAAAATATAAAAAATTTATTAAACAGATATCGCAAATGCTGTACATTAAAATACTGTGTTGTTTGTGTTCAGGATGAAAGGAAGAGTTTAATGAGATGTAATTTAATTACACAGGGCAGGTGCCCACTATAGGATGCTAGCCTAGCCAGGATAAACTGCTAATTTGGCATTAAAAATCAGTGCAACAATATACTAATTCTGTTCATCGAAGAACTGCTGAAGTATCATATTCAAAACCATGTTTTTAAAGATTGCCACTCATTTTATTTTGATTCTTCCATGAAAGTAGAAAAACACCCTTTTCTCAGAGCTCCATCCTGCAACCTGGGTACATGATGGGATGATCTGCCAGAAACATGGTGGTAAATGTTTTGCACTTCCTACATTTTACAAATTCTTCAACTTTTTCTTTCTTAACCAAAAAAAACAAAAACTCAGGCAATTCTCAAGCCACAGAAAGAGGGAACAAAGTGAATCTAAACATAGAAGTACTTCAAGAGAAAAAGACCAGTTTTGCTTGGTGCTGGCAGTGCCCTACCTTGGCCAGTGCCCAAATTCTGAGCTGCTATATGTCAGCATAATGCTACTTATTAAGTGACGTTTTGACCCTAAATATTTCAGTTTTCCAATTTCATCTTTAATAACATGTAAGACTTTACATAATGTTTAACTATGTTGGGGGTTGAATTGTCAAAATTTTTACAAGTAGGCAAGTGTCCACTTGCCATACAAATACAACTGGGTAATATTTTCCCCTTTAAAAATGCCAGATTGATATCTAATGATTTTCCAGAGAGCTCTTTTACTTTTTTTATGTTCTATTTGTTCAGTGTAAGATTTGCACGCATTGATTTCCAAACAAGTTTTGATTTGTTGTTTCTCTGATCCCATTGATCCTGACAGTTGCACTAAAATGAATTACATTACCACTTTACATGAAAATGAAGTACAAAAGCTCTCCTTCTCAGTGAGAGAAAAATTGGGTTCTAAAAGTGACCTTTGTTCCACAAAAATCTTTAGATAGAGAGATATCAGCCATGCTATCTGCAATTCTATTATGCTTTTTCTTTCTTTCTATACTAAGAAAATATGCAATATGTTAACCTTGAAATGTGACATATTTTTCTCTCATACTTGCATGCCTCACAGAAAGTACACAGGTATATGACCTTATCATGCCTGGGTGCTCCATTACGCCATACATAGCCTATGACAACCAGAGTTTTCCATGAGATGAGGAGTGCTTTGACTTTTGTAACAGGAATCAGTTTTAGGGCTAAAATATTTCTCTAGAGAAGTGACATGATACAGTCTTGGCAGCTCATTTATTCTCTGTCTACTTCTTTTTCCAAGAGTATCTATGAATGTATTAATACATAACATTTTACCCTGAAACTGCTTGAAAAGAATGCAGAGCAGAGCACCCTTTTTTTATTCTGAAAAATATGCAGCTAAAATAGGCTTACTCATTTGTTCAGGATTTCCAGCAGCTGCACACAGTGTTCTGCAATGAGACTTATCCATACTCTTGTCACCAAGGGCATTACAGAAAAATAACAGTATTCATTAATTGCACTTTAATTTGCACCTGTCTCAAATGTAGTTGCATTGGACTACACTAGTCACCATCACAAATTAAATCTTCTATCACCACATTGCAAAGAATGAAAACTTTTTTTGGGGAAAGAAAGATGTGGATGTTTGCAATTTAGGATTAAGAAAATGCACAGACAAGTCTGGTCCTTGATCATTCTCTACAGTGTGTTGTTGAGAGACATTATTTTTCCCAAGTACTTTTTCTCATTTTTCCTTCTTTCAGAAGTCCTATTATATCAGCTTCAGAGAGCTTGCTTACTTAGGGGTCATATACTGTAAGTACAGCTGAGTGAATTCTATGTAATAAAAGATGAGAGTCCCTCTGGACTTCATTTAAAGTTTGCTGCTCAAGAGGCTGGAAACTTGCTATGTCTTTGCTCTTTCCTCAAGTATTCCCAAAAGCTCAAATCACAATAGATCACTTGGGAGCTTGAAATGATATGTCTGTTGCCTACAAACCTTGGAGCAGAGAGGAGGGAAATTGAGGTCTTGACCTGTAAGTCCAAGTCTGTATGGAAAAGGCTACTCACCAAATGCCATCTATATTAGAATCTCTCCTGCTTATTTCAGTTTGTTGGTAAATTACATGTTCAGTAACTGTTGTCCTTGAAGTGTCTCCAAGACTTACTGAACCTCAGTGTTAACCTTTTGCCAGCCTGAAAATCGACCGTTTATTTCTGCTCTTTGTTTTCTACTTCTTTTAGCTAGTTTCTAATCCATGGCAGACCTTTACCTTTCACCTCGGCACTAGTTAGTTCCCATAATAGCCTTCCGTGAAGGACCTTGCTGAAGTCTTTTTGAAAGTCCAGACAAATTATACCTACCATTTCCTTTCATCTACTGCCTTCCAGACATTCAAGGAATTGTAGCAGATTGGCAGCAAGGTGTGATGTGCGATGCCGAGCTCTCAGCCAGCGCAGCCAAACCATCAGTAATCCTTCATGGGTGGAAACTGAGGATGCATGTTGCCGGAGAGAGCAGAGCTTAGGGGAAAGAGGATGAAGAACCATGTTGCAGCTGACGAATGACATTTCCTCCTGATAAAATAAAAGCTAGTGTTTTGGATCAGATATATAATTTTCTCCTGGAAAAGAAGAAGTTGGGGTCTGTCTTAGAATCTGTACTTAGCTGAAGGTTTCCTGTGCTTGATTACAGCATCAAGCACAGTGAAGGCCCAAGACAAGAACAGAAAACATCGGGAGCCTTCTCGCCATGACAGTGGAATGTATTGGTGGGCAAGGAATATGACAGTTAGGTTAGAGTGGTTAAAAGCATGGGTTTTAAACAGACCTTAAAGTTTTCCAGTAGAGAATAAAATAAAATAAAAAAATTGTATCTATTCATCACGAAACAGAAGAGAAAAAAACAGAAAAAAAAAAGATAAAAAGAATTGAAAAACTTAGATATCTCATTCTATGTGTTATGAATCTGCCCACAAAAATAGCAAGAACAAGGGGTCCTGAAATATTTTCCATTTCTGTAGTCAGTGGCATGCATTCCTTACCTACTTCCTGGGCATGGGAAAAGAAATCTGGAGTCCTGAATGCCATAGCCAGCAAGGAGACCACACAGGTCCAAGCAACAGCCCTGGGAGTATGTCTGGAGTGTATGGAGACATAAGGAACAAAGAAGCACTAAGAGCAATAAAAGGTCTGTATTGCCCGTCACACACTCAGCAGTGAAGGTGAAGTACTTTGTGAAAACTACCTAGATGCATTGTGGAATTTCAGAATTTAGATAAAACAGATCTGATGCTATTTCTTCTTCCAGACTGAGTTTGCTCAGGTGACTTTTTCTGAGGCATCTTTCTGCTCAGCTTTGCACAGGGTCTTTGCTGAGGTATGATTCAGCAATTTTTCCTCATTAATGAGAACAGGGCATGAACAGAACATCTCCTGTAGCAATGTCAAGAGATGACATATGCCTGGCAAGGTGCAGACAAAATGCTGTGTGGACCTGGACCAGAAGCAGCTATGAGCTGACTTTTTTCTGAGACATGTACTGTGGTGTGTCTGTCTTCAGCAGCCAGCATGACAAGGTGTGCACAAGCTGGAGTAAAGAGGCCTTGCATGAGTCACGCATGAGCACAAAGGGGCAAAATACCCATTTCTGAGAAACATTTACCTGAGCTATTTTTACAGCCCTCAAATTCAGGAAGATTTTTCTCGATGCTTTTTCCTTTCAAAGGCATTCAATCCAGTCTCTCTGTTTCCCATTTCATAATTGCCATGCCTCTTCTCAGAAAAGCAGGAGAGCATCATAAAATGCTACTATTTTTATAGTCTCTATTCACTTCTCTTAAAATTAATCATTACGCTGTGCCACATTTTCTATACCTGCAAAACTGTAAACCTTTCAGAAAAGCCATGAAAACATTGGGGCTGGCATATTGCTTGCTCTGTAACTCTGTCACTCACAGATTAGCAGTTTGTCAAGCAGCAGGATGAATACACAGATATCACAGTAAACACTGAGGTTTTCCAGCAGTAATGTTCTTGAAAGCTGTACATGCAATTCCCTGGCTTCTGTGAGCACCCTAAGCAAAGTGCATGTTTTTCAGCTTGTTGACAGGGATGTGAGATATTTTTTTTATTCTGTCTAGTATGTCCATTGCTCCAGTTAACCCATTCTCACATATACTCTTTCTCCTGAACTGCCCAGTCAATCACAGAGAAAGGGTAAGAAGCACAAAGACATTTCCCTCTCCTGTCCTTTTTTTCATTATCCAGAAGCAGTCAAAACATTTTCCCTTTCTTCCTCCTTGTCTTCCGCAAAGGACAGGTAACACATTATGAAAAGCTTTTGGGATAAGTTGATGGAAATGGAATAGATTATACCTCCCCTTTCCCATCCCCTAGTTACCTTTTTCCCCTTTATCACTCTTTTGCTAGGTGTGTACAGAAATCTGGCATTTCTGGTACCAGTGCTAAGATGATCATGGCCTTACCTAGTGTTACTGATGTGGTCCTCCAGGTGCTCTTGGCCTTGCAAGACTGCACTTGCCAAAATGCCCTCAGTTTCTCCCTTCCAGTTGTCTGTGATGTTTGGCAGTCCCTCACATAACTGTCCTTCATGTGGCTGTGAACTTCCAATCCCCTCTCACAGCTCTGTTGGACATCTGTTGCCTTGTCACACTTCTTTGCTACGTTCAGCAGTTTCCCATGCTGTATCCAACAGTTTCCCACATCCTGCCAGGTTAGCTCAGCTGTGGGCCAGGACCCAGTCAGCACCTTAGACCTGTACCCCTAGCCCTAAGAGTTTCATGACAGGCCTACAGACAGCCCCAGTGTCCGCGGGAAATGAGATGTCTCCAGGCACCTGATAGCCACTACCTTTTAGGTATGTTTAGACATGGGAGATCTGGGATGACCACTTCTGCAAGGCATTTGCTTTCAGAGTCAGAAAGTCCTCTCTGCAGAGCGCTTACTATCTTCATCTGCAAAAATAAGCATAGATTCCTAGACTCTCATGAACGGCGTGGTCCAGGTCTGAGGAATTAATTTAGGACACGAGCTGCAAAAGCAGCTGCAAACTGTCTCTTTATTCTGCTTCTGCTGTGTACAGAGCATGTCACAGGCCAGAACGGTAATTCTGTTGAGGAGCTATTTGGTTAAAAGCAACACAATTTATAGGGATGCTTAACGAACCTTTTCCTGTTAAAGAGTGAGAACAACCACCTACTGGTTTCACCCTTATGATAGATTTTTTGTCATGTTCTGAACATGTTTTAGTTTGGTGGAAAAAATTTCCTATTCTTTCTGGAGATGCAGCTGAAAGAAGTTGAGAAAGATCTCAACTGAGAGACATTCAGCCTACATGTTCTACCCAATGTATAAATCTATTTCAGACGATAGAAATAGTTCGATGTTATCCAGCCTCTAACCCAAACAGCCTTTATCTTCAAGCTATTCACTACTTCTTAGCTAATTTCAGCTGGTATACATAAAAAAGACTACCATTTATTAACACCCCTCTTTTGGGTTATCTTGTTCAGGCACCCTTAGCCAGGTATCCAGAAGCTCTGGGAGTAGGATATGGGTGACTTCAAAATAAAGCAGTTGTTTATTGCTTGACAGACACAAAAAATAGCTGGGATTTAGGGCACTGTTAGGCTGAGGACCCTCGCTGCTCAGGACAGACTCAGAGACTCCTTGCTGGCCAGGGAGACACCTGTCAGGAGGGGACAGATTGCAGCTCTGCAACTCCTGAGTAGGTCTGTGGTGTTGCTGAGCTGCCATCTTACACCAGCACCATCAACACGGACAGTCCTGAGGACCTACGCTGAGAATCTGACAGCTCCCAGTCCCCACTAGCCTCTCTTTTTTTTCCCTATAAACATTTAATACCTTTTTTGTGTTGGTGATTTTCTTCTTGAATCCTTGAGCTGCCAGTATTACCCATCTCAGCTGTCCAATCTCTCTCTGCAATTGCGCCTCTCACCTTCCTGCAGACTTTCCACAGGTCTTGCTCGGAGCTCAGCAATTTTCTGAGAGGCCTGAGCCAAGGGTAAGTACTGCAGTGTACCAGAGCGGGGCTTTGTGTCCTGGGCTTTGTGTCCCTCCTGTGGAGAGGAACTTTTGCCAGAATTTACCGAGTGATAGAGTCACAGTTTTCACTTCAGCAAAAGGTACAGTAAGAAACACCACAGGGAAGGGTGGGCAGCAACAATGTTGTTGGAGAAGTCAGAGTATAAATCAGATCTAGTGCACTAATCTAATCTAATGGTCAAACCTTGTAGCTTCCTCAGCACTTACTGGCACACCCCATCAGGGGCCATGGACTTAAGAATGTCCAGTTTGTTTATGTATTCCTTGACCTGACTTTTTGCCCCTCAGGGATCATCTTCCTTGCTCCAACCTTTCCCTCTGGTCTGACCTGGGATTCCTGAAATGCAGTTTTGTTAATGAAGACCAAGGCAAAGAAGGCATTCGGTGCTTTCCATGTCCCATGTCACTAGGTCCCCTGTCTCATTGAAAAATGGGCCCAAAGTTTCTTTTTATCTCCTATGTACTTACGGAAGACTTTCTTATTTTCTTTGACATCCCTAGACAGATTCAATTCCAGTTGGGCTTTAGCTTTCCTAACCTCATCCCTGCATGCTTGGACAGTGTTTCTGTATTCCTCCAAAGTTACCTATCCTTGCTTCTACCCTTTGTGTGCTTCCTTTTTGTGTTTGAATTTGGCCAGGAGTTCCTTGTTCATCCATGCAGTTTTCCTTTTTTACTGGACTTCTTATTTGTGCGGATCAATTGCTCTTGAGCTTGTAGCAGGTAACTCTTGAATATGAACAAACTTTCTTGGGCCCCTCTTCCTTTCAGGGCCTTATCCCAAAGGACTCTTCCAAGCAGATCTTTAAAGACACCAAAGCCTGCTCTGCTGAAGTCCAGGGTTGTAATCTTCATTTTTGCCCCTCTCCTCAGGATCCTGAACTCCATCTGTGGGCACTTCAGCCCAGACTGCCTTTGACCTTCACATCCCCAGCGAGCTCCTCTTTGTTGGCAAGTATGAGGTCTTGCTAAGCACCTCTGCTTGTTGGCTTTTCTGTCACTTGGGCCAGAAAATTGTCTTCCGTGCTTTCCAGGAACCTCCTTGATTGCTTACGTCTGGCTGCGTCGTCCCTCCAGCAGATATCAGAGTGGAGGAAGTACCCATGAGGACCAGGGTCTGCAAACACGAGGCCACTCTTACCTGCCTGTAGAGGGCTTCATCCACTTGTTCTTCCTAGCCAGGCAGCCCACAGCAAACACCCACTGCAATGTCCCACTTAGCTGTCTGCATCTGCAGCTTCACCACCTACTTACACGGAGAGGACACCAGGCAGGGAAGAAGACATGCAAATGGGTTGGTAAACAGTAAAATTTGCCTGGGGCAAGGGCAGAGAGGGTTTGTACCTGACGATTGTGCAGTCCTTTAAGAAAAATGTTGAGACCTGAAGAACTCTTGGGATGACTCTGTTGAGTACAACAAAGGTGCAGCAGTCAGTTTTCCACTGGTAAGCACAGGTCTGTCTACGAAACAAGGAAAGAGAATTAAGAACAAACATAGCATATTCAACTTGAGAAAAACCTTCAGCAATTTATCCTTCATAAACAATTTTAAAAGCCATTCCCCTGTAATAATTTTGGTAGTTTAATCTCTGAAACAACAGACAGGGTTGGGAAACCTTTTTTCTAGTAACTAAATATTACTTTCCTTTCTCCCTGCTCGCTGGGCTCCTGTTTTGGTATCAGAGAGTACTTTATTCCCTGTGTTATGGTCCCTTATGAGGTGCTAACCCATCCTTTCTTCTAGCTGCTGTAGGATTTTTGAGCTTTGTTTAGAGAGTGAGTGGACTGACTTCATGCTGGTCTGCTGCAGTTACCACAAAGTGTCCTTGCAGTTGTACATCTTCAGTGACAGCGTTCTCAGTTGCCACCCAAAGCACTGTGGAGGAAAACATTGCCCTTTCCTACCTATTGTGTTTGTTTGAGGAGCATACGGGAACAGAAAACTAAGACATATGTGCCCTTGTGTAGGCTAGTGAAATTGTAGCATTAAATAAATTTACAAGATGGACATGGAAGCTGCTTATTTTTCAATAAGAAATTCGAAGACATCTCTGCACTTACCTCACTCTCCCCTGTGGGGAGGGAAAAAGCAATTGTTAGTACCTTGAAATTCCACATGAATTCATTTCAGTTTTGTTTTTATGGCACTATGAAAAATAACTCAAAGAGATCAGGGAGAGAAGGTTTTACTTTTATGGTTCTTCTATATATCTAAACTGACATGAATGGTAAGTGGCATAGCTATGATTAGAGTGAAGAGTATGGGAGACAGGGTCATCATAAAGTATTTATAATGGCAAGTTGTATATTTTCCCTGTCAGGGAGGAATGGATGGGAAGCAGTAAAGCTGAATTAAGTTAAAAATATGAAATGTCAGTTGGTGTTGAGAATCCTTGATGCTGGGTTGGTTTGAACAAACAAAAGGAAGGACAAAAGTGTTTGAGAAGAAAATATCATAGTTCTTTTCTTTCCAGTGACTGGTGAATTTATTCTGAATTAAAAGTGGCACATTTTGACCTCTGTTTTTCTGGTGCTTCAGATAATCAGTTTCTGAGCTGTAGTTCACATATTCTAAATAAGTGTTTTACTGAAACACTAGATATTGGAAGGGAGAAAACTGAACACAAACTTTAAATGTTACATGAAATGGGTTTTGTGTTAAAAAATAGAGTAGATGGAAAATCATGATCAAAATGTTTTAAGCACTGGAGCAAAGAGTTCTGCAGAATCTTCAAATATTTTACTATTTCAAGTATAGGTAACTATACAGCAATTATAAATAAATGTGCTGCACTAAGAAATAATTCTGCAGTACATTTCAGCACACTTTATATCGAAAACATTGGAACTGCAACATATGCTACACTATCTTAAAGGAGCCTTGGTTGCTGTCCTAACCATTTTTTAGAGCTACTACTATGAGCCATGTTGACTTTCTTTTTTTTAAGACATACTGCCCATTTTTCTTTAGAATATTTCTTTAGGGAAATATTTTTATTTTTTAGGAAGGAAGTATTTTGTAAAATACAAGTATAACCAAACTTGCATTGCTGAAGGGAGTGAAATTCCCTTTCCATAGCATTGACACAGGCCACAAATGTGAAAATTAGTATCTAGAAGTAAGTGATTTGCAGAATCCCCAGATGACTGTAATTTGTTGTAAAGATCAAGGTATTCTAGGGATAGCAGGAAAAAGGATAGTGAGGCATATGAACTAAGACATACTGCCTGGCAGACCTCAGAAAGGATTGGCTGTACCTTGTCTTTTCCCATAGAACTAACGTTTATCTTGAAAACAACTGGGGAGTAGTGCTAGCTGACATTTTTATGAATATGGCATATGTATATATGCATACACATGCATGAAGGTCTATGCATATAGGATCAGGGGAAGGAGGTATAGTTTTCCTGATTTTACTCTCTACCAGCTCTCCTTGAAATTTCAGGGGGCATAGGCACATCAAATAAGTTAAAAACAGAATAAGGCATGGATCTGGTAGAATACAGAGACTTACCAACTTAATTATCTTGAAAGAACTTTTTGAACAAATGCATTTTCAAGGAAAATATGTTGTTAGTTACTTACTAAGGTTTGTAACAAAGGCCTTAAAGACTGTATGTCGGTTGGTCATTCCAAACTTCCCAGAATAATTCAGGAACTGTAAATATAAATATTGTAATTATATGATTATAAAACATTTCAACTATCTCAGGAGTTTCCCAAATGTTTAAAAACAAAACCTGAGTATTTTGATAATCAGGAAAGATACGCTCGTGTTGATCACGCCTACACGTATGACTCTGCATATTACTGCGAAATTGCTAAGAAAGCATTAAGTGGGTGTGAAAATATTTCCAGGCTCAGAACAGAAGTGATTCCCAGTAGCATGTCTGTGGCAAAATTTTGGATAAGGATTCAGGTAAAAGTGTTTGTGATTCATATTTAATATTTAGATTTCTTTAAAAATATGTAAATCAGTAACCACAAAGAAGAATCAACTATGACATACTGTAGCCTATATCACAAATACGTTGTTAGTTATTATTATATTGGCATCCCAGCTGTCACTTCTAGTAGGTTAAAAATGCCAGTTTTGATTAAAAGCTATTACCTAACACTGTTCAGGGGAAACATAGATGATGAAAACTACTCCCAGCCTTTGGGCATTCTGTTTGACAGATTCAGCAATAAGTGATACGGTTTCTGCCTAAGGGGATTAGTTGAGGATCTGGCACTGGCAATAGCATTACACTGTGAATATAGTCTGGTTTTAATTGCTGTTATTTTATTATACTACTAGGGATTAGATAATCTGTTTAGTTGGAAAATCTGTATGCTTTGGACAAACTATTTTCCATTAACAGCGGTAAATCCCTTAATAAGGGCAAAATGACAATGAAATTAATTACATCCGGAACTTGTCAGGGATTATTGCTCATATTCCCTAAAATATTTTATACATGTCTTCTGACTTAATTTTTGTGGAGCAAATAGTCATTTGAAAGAGAAAGCTTTGTGGCCAAGCAGAGAAAATGCTGAAGGAGAGCACATAAGAACTAGGTTTTGTTCTTAATACTGTCACTGATCAAGTAGTTTCATCCTTCTGTACTTTTTGCCTCTTAGAACCATTCACTAATCTCTTGTCTATTTAGAGTGCAAACTCTTTGGGGCTGGGAGTGTCTCCGTACCTCTTGGTACTGTGGTATTCAGCCAGGGCTCAGTTCTCACTACTGAATTTTGCCTTGACTTGACCTCCACAACTGAGAAACTGTTACAAAGAATGTCCATAATCCTGTTTCATTGAATTTCCTTTGCCAAAAGTCACTCTTTCAGAAGTGCTTTACTAAAAAAAAAATATTTCCTTTACTTTGACTTTTATTTATTTTTCTGCCAGAGTGATGCTACTGGCGCTCATTTACTTCCTCTTGTACTCCCAACAGGGTGCCTGCTCTTTCTTTTAGATGTGCAGATTCATATGCCTTCAGCATCCAGGGGGCCAGATCTTGCGTCTGTCTATCAGTCTTCATGGAGAAGGTTCAGGTAAGATTCATGCATTGTCAGGCAGCCGTATGTTTTGTGGCGGCTCCTGCTGTTTCAGCCATTGTGTTCTATAAAACATCTTGATTGTTCCTTGGATATTTTTTTTTTTAACATGGTTGATAGTCAGAATTTCACTTAGGAGTGTTGCACAAACTCTTATCATACACTTTATTACTATTTATAAGCATTACTGACAGTGTTCTTGCTGGTGAATAAATATTACAGGAAGACTTATTGTGATGAAACTGGAATTTTGCTGTTCATTGCTAGAGATATAGGGGTGTAAGCATTAAGCAGTCTCACAGGTATTTGATTACTTTATTCACCAATCACAACGGCAGAACCCAAGCCAGTACTTAAGAAATTGTGGAAGAATTTCCCATGGCCTTCAATGACCTTTTGTTGGAACCCTAAGAAGGAAACCATGTTTACAGAAGTCAAGAAATCATAGAATTACTTTTTAATTACTTGTGCCACTCTAAATGCTAAGTGTCATTACGTGTTTTGCCAGCGTTCAGTCACGCATCTTAAAATTAGTAATATTAAATAAAATAAATTCAGGTTACATTGAGATTAAACTAGATGAATCAGTGCTAATATGGTTTGAATTTGTGTATTTTGTTTGCTTTATTTATTCAACACTGCAATGAAATCCTAATGGAATTTGCCCTTCAAAAGGGCAAATCTAGACTAACACTGTTAATGATAGTACAGAATTCTGGTTCAAAAAAGTTGCTTAATTTTCTTCTTGCTTACTACTACTTAGTGTTTTAGTGAGATATAATTGTATTATTATTAATACAGAAACTAGTCATTGTAAGCTATAATAAGAATTTTCATGTGTTTGCAGATTGTAATTGGCAGCACACTGATGAAAAAGAACCTATTGATGTTCTTTTACTAATGATTGATGTTTTCTAATTAAACAGAGTTCTTTCTTAAAAAATATAATCCATGAAAAGAAGAATTCAGAGATATGCTGGAAAAAGAAATGTGCGTATGTATTTAAATGTAGCTAATTCAGTACTCATTTACAAAGACAGCATGCCTATAAATTACAAGCTCGTAATGTCTTTAAAAGTACTGTTGTTCCATTCAACAGAAAGGTAGGAATGTATTTGATATATAGGTTATAAGATTTATCATAACTTTTCAGAATTAATTCCTTTTGCTCTGTAATGATCTTAATTTAATTATATTAATGGAATATTGGCACCGATACACATACTGTAAACATCTAATAGGTGAGCAAACAACTAACAAAAAGTAGTTGCAGTAGGATCACTACATGTTGAACAAGCTATTAGTACAATATATCCCTTCTCCATTTGGAACATACATACTGTTAACTACGTACGGACACTTTCATGAAAAGAAGCTTCAGTTACTGTGCTGGCAGAAAGTCCTGGAGACAGACAGGACTTTTCTCTCCTGTCCTGTTCTGTCCTGTCCTGTCTTGTCCTGTCCTGTCCTCTCCTCTCCTGTCCTCTCCTCTCCTCTCCTCTCCTCCGCCTTGCAGTGCTAGCTTTAAGTAGTCTGCATTCTTCACCTTGGATTATTCAACCATTTATTCTGATTCTCTGTTAGCAATGTACAGTTTGCCAAACCTTGGCGGTTCTGTTACTTTTTCTGAAATGTGTGAGGTTTTTTGGCATTTGTAGCTTCTGACCACCTCTGTAATTTCCCTGCTTGTGTCTTCTTTTCTTATGCCTCTAATTCATGGACACATCTGAGTTACCTAAAACCAGATTTGCTCTCCCTCCAAAAAATAAAATGAAATTGTGGGCAGAGGCATATCTGACAGGTTATACCATGAACATGACTTTGTCAGTGAGTTTTTGGAAAGTTTGGATGTCTCTCTTGATGTTGCTGTGTTAAATCCTGATGTTATAACCAAACTATAGCTATAACCAACCTATAGTACCTTCTGGAGTTATTCTTTCCTTATACATCAGGTAGAAAATTAACTGTGTTTTCTTTTCCCTTTCTGAGGCATGCAGCCAGCTTAGAATAAAGTAATATTTAATCTCAGAAGTAGGGCTAGACGTAGTATGAGAAAAAAAGGTTTTATTTTTAAAAAATCAACAGAATTACACACTTATTTTACTCAGAAATCCATATCAGCATCCTTTAACCAATGTTTCAGGTTCGCCTGAAACTGCACTAACCCAACAGCATCCTTCTCATTCCCCTGTCTCCCAGCTCTCCCCTTGCCTTACTCCCAGCTACAGGTCCCTCTCAGGCTTTGGCCTGGCTTCAGCAGCTGTTGGCTGTTTCACTGAACAGAAATTATTACACCAAGATTTCAGAAAACTGCCCTTTCATGCATACATGTATTTACGTACCTGTCTATGTATGTATCTATCTATTTGTGCTGGATAATATTCTGCAGTTTGAATGAATAAAATTACCTAACATAGCTGGTAAAAGGTAAGAAAACAAGAGGATGAAAGAAGATGACAGATACTGTCCTGTCGGTGGCAGTGACTCCAGACTTACCCTGGCTGCTTAGGCTGTAGCCTGAGCACCTGATGGTTCACAGAGCTTCTTACAGAGCTTGCTTTCCCTTCTAGGTGTCCCCGCCAGATGCCTCACTTAAGGTCACGCGGCCCATCACCTTCTGCACAGCACTGAATCCATCGGGATTACAGACAGGTTTTCGTTTCTGCCAGCGTTAGAGACTTATGCAGCCTACATAAAAAAAAAAAACCTAGCACAAACCCCAAACAAAAAATTTCACTTGCTCAAAAGATCTGCTTAGGAAATGCGTATTTGCATAGACAGAATGACACACAGCTTCACACTCATTACTAAGTTCATATGAAGACCCTTAATAGAACTGAAAGCCTGAAGCTTCATTCGTTATGTTGCATGATGAAATACTACAGCAGCAATACTTTCAGAAGAACTCTGTCTTGGGACAAATAGAGAGACTTTTTTTTTTTTTTTTTTTTTTTTTTTTTGTGTGGGGTGAAGTTCTGGAAGTAATTTACTGGAACGTTCATAATGTTCATGGGTGATTGGAAATAAGGAATTTGTTCTTCTTACTAAAGGATGAGGTGACAGGATCACTGTCTGCAGGAACAACATGGACACTATGTGTGAGTAATAGGAAGCTCCTGAATTAAAAAAATTTATAATGTAAGTAGCACAATATAACATATTGGTTGATACTCTTAGTGCTGCAGATAGTTTGTACTGGAGCTATCTGCCATGGATTGCACTGGATTTTCCTTCACTGAAAAAGTTACATGTTTTTTTCTAAAACCCTTTTCTACCTTAAACAAAACTGAAGAACTTGTATTTTTGAGAGGCCTGAGTGGTAATTATGGAAATAATCACTTCTGGGGTGTGCAGATCAGCAATCAGGAAGGATCTTTTGAACTGTTTCATAACAATATGCCCAAGACCCATGAAAAGTGATTTTAAAACTTCAGGATTCTGGATATTTCAAAAGCTTCAACTTCTCAGACAAAACTGTAGAAACAAGACTTTGACTATCGCTGTAACTGTTTCAAAGAGAAAGGATAAATTACTTTGTCTTATTTGGTGCCAAGTTTGTAACAAACTTTTTTTTTTTAATCTCTCTCTGACATATACAATTATGAAATCAGTCGAACATGTCTGGGGAAAAAAGAAACAGCAAAGGGCAAGTGATTAAATTAGAATGCAAAGTGTAAAACAAAATTCAGCTGGCAGGTTTAGAAAAAGAAGGAATTACAGTTAGTGCTGAACCATGTAATATTAGTCTTTCAAAGCTGGAATTTAAATAGCAAGAGAAACTGTAATATTTTTTAAATTTTTTAACTTAGTCAAATCACTGCTTTTATATACTTGACAATAGTTCAACCATTTTCAGTATGTTTAGAAATTTATTTTACGCTTCTACTAAACTTGGTCAAAGAGTGACCTATATGAAAATTCTTTCATGCAATGTGATCTTTCTTATTACCTTTCTTCTGGTGTTATGTTTCTGGGGGTAAGAGCCATGCTCATTTTTTAAGAATCTTCATGAACTGTGGATATTCGAAGGAATAATATTGATATACCAACCATTTGATTCAAACCTTTTCTGTGTACATACACCCTTGCCAAGGAAATAGAAGTCCGTATTAATATTTTACAAAGTAAGAATAGTGTAGAAACTCATATACCAGGTACTGATAAGGTACAGCAAGATCTGACACGTCATATCATAGCACGAACCTCTATACCTTCTTTCAACAGAAAGAAGCCAATTAAAAACATGGAACCATCACCTTTTGCAGTATGTTTGAAAAGGGCAGTGAGAAATGTAAACCGCAATGAAATGGAGATTGTCGTACAGGATAAGTGATGGGTTTTTTTCATCTGCTTCTTTCACTGGCTAAGTCTGAGACGTGAGCTTCTATTGCAAACCCCACAACATCTTATGGGTTCCAATAGTCAGTTATTCAGGCAAACATCCTTTTCCTTTGTATAGAAGTTAATTTTTTTTATAGTAGTTGTTTTGGTTTGGGTTGGGTTTTTTTTTTTCCCAGTGGATACATTTTCAGACAAAAGCATTTAAAACCTTTATAGAAACTGCCATCCCTGAAAATAAGATTGTCCTCACCTATGTGAACGGCGTCTCCAATCAAGCGTAGTGACATAGCTATAGTTTGAACTGTTTTGCTAGGAGGTTATCTCTCATAAAGAGTGAAGGCTGGAAGAAAATTTAGTTCCTACTGGAAATTTTTATTTGTTGATGTGTTCTGATACATGATCTGATTTCAAAAAAGCTTTTATTACAGCACTTAATTTGCATTAATTACATACTTAAATTAAAAAGTGTATTTGGGCTTGTAGCAATTTGTGAAGGAAGCGATGTGTTTTAATTGTTTGTTAGCAGCTTATTGCATGCTGCATGTGACATATTCTTTGAAGATGGATTGACCTGGCAAATAGAGGGAAGGATCCCAGTTTTGGTCTTCGGTGAGTTGCTTTGGGCCAAGTGGAAGTCACTGGCTGAAGCGGGAGAGCTTCTTTTTTCCTACTTTTCCCCAGACTTTCAGGACTAGGGCAGCTGTCGTGGAAGAGCTAAGCAGAGGGAAAGACCGCAGCAGACACATAGGGAGTTAGGAAAGACAGGCTTTTCTGGTGCTGGAAAGAGCGAGGTGAATTTTAACACAATTCAGAAAGCCCCAGGAAGAATCCCGGGTTGGGGATGTGCCTGGGAATCAGAACCTCCCGACAGACATGCATCAATCAAATGGGAGACTTATTCATAAACCTTCCTTGTTTACGCTCTTTTCATTAGCATCTCTGGGTTTTCTCTGTTTTATAAACACGTTGATTGTTATTTTTGTTCTGCTACAATTTGATTTTTTAAATTACTGGCTCTTCTGTGTCTTGGAGGAAATTAACTTTAAAGAAAGTTACAGACAGGCAGATACACCTTGAAGGTCCGGCAGATGTGGGGGTCCTGTCACAGTCTTGTATCAACTGAAAGTTCTATGGGGAGGGTAAGAAAACAAACAAAAAAATCCTATTTTATTTTTCTGGCTATAACGGTTAACTTAGTTAATACCAGTTAGTCACTGTCCAAGGAGGACACTCAGCACGGACAGGCCCAGACCACAGAGCCAGCTCCAAGGACCGGTGGGGTTACTTCATCTGGCCAAGCTTCACACAACGTTCCTCTTTTCAGAAACTGAATCTGGATCAGCTGGGTATCTACTAGTCCCTACATATACATACCATAATATTAATCACAGCTAATCACCATTTTGATAATTCACTAACCGGCCAAACTATTTCACAAAAGCATCTTTTATAAATTTATATGATGCCTTGAAGAAGCTCAACTTCCTACAGTCTCATTGTGGAGTAAGAGGAATGGGTCACCTTATCTCTCAGAGGTACCGCTGGGCAACATAAAAACTTACACTGGATACATGATGCTTGGCTACTGATATTGCTCACAGCAGTTGCTGCTGGGGAAAGTAATTTCATTAATGACCTTCCTGTAAAAAAGATAATCCTCTTTGGTTTTGTTGAGAATAAATACTAATACAATTCAGTTGAGGAGATCCTCCTGACCCAGTTCTTTGTCATTAATTTAGTCTCTGCATGTACATGTTTTTTATAGTATTTATCACCTAAGTGCTATTACCAGCTTTATGGCAAAAATCATTACATTCCTATTTCTTGGTAATTTAGCTTTTCTATTGCATCAACACTTACATTTGGATTTTTTAATTGTATAATCCACTGCATAAGTATCCTGAACAGTCAAACTAGTCATGCTAGTTGAGTCACCACATTCTACTTCCTCAAAATTGTTTTATTCATTGACTGGATTCGTAGGAAATTCTGTTTAGAGGATATTAATTAGAAACGTGAGGCTGTCCATAGAATTAACTCTTGCCTTTTGGTATTTTGGTTTTCCTCTTTTAAATTTCTGTAGCCATAAAATTAATCCTTCTCTCTGACATACAGTAAACGTTACCGAAGAGAGATACTGAATTCTTGTATCAGTAGACCAGAAGATTTCTTCCTGTTACTTGTTTTCAAATAAAAGTTGTATCTTTTCTTACATTATTGTGTTGAACCAGGAAGATCAGGGTTTGATGAGATAACATGTATATTATCCCAGTAACTTCAGAAACTGCAGAGGCTGCACTGAAAAACATAACCATGTGAAAGAGGTGAAGAATTCCTAAGTAGCAGTGTTTTCTTTTTATTCAGCAAATACCAAAGCAAACTTCTGTATTCATCACAGTAAATACTGATTAACATATCTTATTTAAATTTTAAATGAAATTATGTGCAAAAGTAATGTTTCTTATTGGAATTTTTTGAAAAGTGAGAGAATTGAAAAATATAGAGATGAGTCTTTTCAATAACAGGTTTATTTAGAAAAGTGAGTACTCACAAGCACTGGATGAATAATCATAGTTTGACCATCATTGCAATATCCTACTTGTCCACAACATGAAATATTCTGAGAAATAAATGCAGAATATTTTGGTGAGAAGGCCTTAGTGGGAGCAAGCGTAGCTCCAACAAACAATTTTATTATTTTAACTGTTGACTTTTGAAGTAATATGCTAAATGAAATATTGCAAATATCCATTGGCATGGTGGTACAGTTACACTCTTAGGCTATTTTACAAGATAATCTTCAAAGTATTGAAATAATGAATTGGGGGGGGGAAACAATGATAAAAGGAAAAGTATGTTTGCCATTTGTGTTACCATTGCAAAGAGCATGTGGTAACAGGTTACTACATCATTTTGTCTGTCTTAAACCTAACCTTCTAGACCACCAGCGAGAATGCTTCCTTGCTTTTGGACTTACGTTGTAGCACACATTTTGTTGCAATCATTTTTGGTTTACTCAATTAAATAAGTCTACAACACAATTTTTAATAACATTATTTCTGGTTTTTTTCCCATTGCAGAAGTGTTACTAGAGTCATAGAAATAATAATAATAATTAAAAAATAATACCAGTGGTCATTAGTAATGAGTGTAAATCTTGTTTTCATTATTTTAATTATTGAAGATAAAAAGGTTAGAGGTTTTTATATCACCTGAAAACAAGTTACTTGAGTGTCTGAAGGAGAAATCAATGCAGATACAAATTATTTTGGCTGTTGCACTGGAAAAGTGAAGTTATATACTCAAAAGTCTGTTTTAAGTTTATGGTTCTCACTAACTGCATCTGGGAAAGTAAACACATGCAAAAGACGTGAGGATGCTAACAAGAGGTTTGATTCTGCAGAAAATTACATTAAAAATATAATTCTTTTTATTGTTCCCATTTGCTTTTTCATAAGAAAGTAGGAATATTAACTAGAAATATTCAAATCTTCTATGAAATAGCAGTAAGACTGGAGAGACAGAGAGATATGTTTCTTTTTCATATTTTTATCTTTAAGATTATTTTGAGAGTTCACATTTTTGATTCATTCTTTTACTTCATTTTTATTACATTTTACACAGAATGGTAGCTTTGATATCTTGGTTGGTTTTTTTTTTTGCCTTGCACCCAGAGTACCCAGGTTTTTTACCCCAGGCTTGTAACTTACAATGTAATCCTTACAGCAGATTTGGCGTTAGAATGCACAACATAGTATGGTTGGTTTGGAAGAGATACATCCTTGGAAATTCTAACTGAAAACCAAAAATATCTAAGAGATAAATTTCTATATAGTTTTACCTCATTGGTAACCTACTATTACAGTTAAGTGAGACTGAAAATAAGTAAAATAAAATATTTCAGTTCAGTCTAAAAAATAAATATTTCATCCTGATTTTCCTGAAAGAAATTCATAACCTATTTTCTAAAAAAAAGAAAAAAAAGAAATCAGAACACCCAACACAGGGAAATCATTCAACACATTTGTAATTAGATAACGTTTAAACATGTATTCACTATTAAAGCACAGGATTAACTGTGTTAATTCTTCATATGGTAAGTCTTTTTATAATCTGCTTGTGGTATAAGGCTATAATTAAAGTTTTGAAACTTTGCACTGTAAGTTTTGTTGGGTCCATGTATCTCAGTAACTCAACAACTGCAGTCTAACGAGAGTTGAAAATTTTAATTCCCTTGTGTGCCACAGTCTAGGGGATAGGTCTTATTCCATGTTAATGGCTGTTCAACATTATGCTGCAAAAATTTATTGTAAGGAGGAGATGCACAGTCCATCTGAATACACCTGTCAGTAGAGGTACACCTCATGGAAGTCTTAATTTGATGCTAAATTTACCATGACACAAATGACCCCCAATGGTATTCCTGCAAAGAGCCCATCAAGTTGGCCAAGAAAATTATCTTCCCCAGTTCATTCTGTGGATCACAAATTCTGGGGTTAGTCTCATGGATTTTCTGGCTGGAAAACAATGCAAGTGACTTCCCAAGGAACCCAATGCAGGAACCCGATGCCATTGCTAATGCAGGACCTTGAGGTCTAAAATTGTTCAAAATCCAAATTTGTTTACAGTTACAGGGGAAAAGGCCATTTGGCACAACAAGCCTGCACTTTAAGGTTTATTAATCTCAGCCAGCTCCCTACTTCTTCCCTGCATCCTTCAATTAATTCCCTGTACAAATAACCTGTTGTCTTGAACTCATTTATTATATTTGCTTTAATGGCTTCATGGAATCACTTTGCATGTATTAACTGAAGAGAGTAAGTATGAACACTTTAGGAATGGCATGCTGTTTTGGCCACAGAAAGCTGTTATTTTAATAGAAGTCTTGTAGTTATAGCCACATGAATCACTGTCACAGTGGAAGGGTTGAAATGATACCTCTTAAACAAACAGATGTGTCTTTATCTCCTGGGTGTAGGATAGATTTACTATTTTTTAATTTTTTTTTAATACAAAGATTGCACTTCATTCCAGTTGAGATACTCTCCATCTACAACATAAGAACCCTTAGTTACAAGCTTATTAATTGATTATCTCACTAATTAGAGTATGATTGCTGTTGTACGGCTTCAAATTAATTTTAAACTACTTGAATTAGAAAAAATACACACAGATTGCATCTATTGCAATTTTGAATACAAATATAATAGCAAGAGATATGAATGACAATTACCAGTTTAATTAGCCTTTCAGCACAGAAATGAATATAGATATAACAGATTATGCATCAAAATGTTCATGTTTGGTGTTTTGGTGAGGGTATGAATTACTCAGGATAATTGGCACTGTATGAAGAAGATGGCTACGGCAAATTTGGCTTCTCTCCCTATCAGTGTGCTGTCAGTTGTTCACTTGTTTGCTTCATTGCACTGAGCTAAATGCCCTTGTGTGCAGAATCTTAATACATACTTATTAATTATTCTTGGATTTGGCCTTAGGAGCAAACTACAGCTTTCTTATTAGAATGCTTCTCTAAAGAAAATATTCACAATAATCTGACGGTAGTAGGGCTGCTCCCAAAAGAAATTAAAAAAGAATAATTTACTTGAGTATTGAAATACATTCTTATTGAAATTTTAGAAGTGTATTTTCTCTTTCTCTCGCACAAGCAAGCATATACTCATTGGAATGAGCTGTGATATTATAGGTTCTTAGGTGCTGAACTTTGCTGGTATATGTGTCTTTACGTATATATATGAAGAAATACATGTATTAATGGCTAATTCAGAAGATGGCAAACCTTCTGAAGAATTATCTTGAAGGTTGGAAGAAGGACTTGCTGTTATGTCTCAAAGCTTACAAACTCTGTGTTGCTTATATCTGGCATTGTTTATCATCAGATATATGGAGAGTTTTATGGAAGAAAACATTTTCTGATATTTAAGCTGACGATTCCCATTCTGGATTTTGGGTTGGGACTTGCAAGTGGAAGTTTAGCAGACAGCTGCTCAAGAAGACGCGCTAGTGAGGAGGGGCACAGTACTCAACGGTACTAAAACAGACCATAGCTCATGATTGTCATTTTGGTGTACAATCTTTGCTACCACATTTTTTAAAAAAGGTGTGTCTTGAGATATATGAAATGCTGATGCCTATATCAGGAGGGAGATGCGCTGATGGTTAAGGTACCGGTGGAGCACCTGTGCTTGACAGGCATGAGCAGCAGCCTCGTTGATGGCAGGATGAGTCCTGGAGGTCAGCCGCAATACGCTGCAGCCAAGCGGCAGGCATGGCCAAGCCAGGGTTCTCTTGGAATGTCCTTGGTTTCTGACAAGATCCCAAACCACTGGTGATTCTTTATCAGAGAGTGCCACCACCCTGTCTTGTCTCTCTAATAAGTAACTTTTCCTTCCACCTTCTTCCCTGCTCTGCCTACTAGGATGGCAATGTCTGACACACCAGACTGGGGACCGTAATGAGGCTTTGTTTCTGCTACAGCCTTGTTAGTACTAGTGTAATACAAATGTAATGGTATTTCTAATATTGCAACTTATTTTTAGGTATGCTGCCATTCAGCTCTTGCAAGCTCAAAAATATATGAGGATCATTAAAAAGCCTAAAAAAAAAATGTATCTAATTGTAGCATATCTATATCCAGCTTTAGGAAGGTTTTAATTTACAATTTCTGTAAGATATTAATTAGCTTACTACTTATATTTCAGTTTTTGCTATGCCAAGGCTACCAGTTTAGTTCTTTTCACATCAGACCTGTGTAAATGCACAAGTTACTACTGATAACCCAGTGAGACACCTTAGTGAGTATCTTCAGAAAAGAAAGTGGGTCAGTGTTCAGACAGTCATTAATCTAATGAAGCGTATGATAATTGCAAACAGTCAAAGTGTGAGTCTACAGCTATTCCCTTTAATACTAAAAATCCCAAGATACTGAACCAGCAGATATATAATTCTATAACTGAATGCTTATGTAAGTTCAATAGCCTATTTTGTAAATCTTCTGGTCTTAGAAGGATACAGATTGATGATATTTGGTAGCAAGTTCTCAGTTCAGCACTTACAAGGCATTTCTTAAATCTTTCTTGCCACTTTCTGTCTAGTCAATTGGAAAAATCTGTCCTGAGAGTAATTGAAAATTGCCCTAGATTGTCGTTGAGTGATTTACAGAAATACCCTTTGATTATAGTCCCAGTCAGTTTTATATTTTACTGGCCATCATACTGCACTGAGAAAAAATAAATAATTTGTCAGCTGTGGACAATCAGATAATTGGTGTAGTTTATTCAAAAAAAAAATGTCTGTTTCTGTAGGTGATCTTCTGCAAGGTTAAAAAAAATCAATACCATAAATCATGTTTCAATGAAAATATGATGGCCTTACAAGGTCTGCTAAACTGTATCCAAATGTTTATTTTGCTTCAGCAGCATAACTTTTCTGCAGGAGGTGAAAACAGCTGCCGAGTGGCATACTCTGTACTACTGTCTTTCCTGTGTTCTCCCCCTTCCTTTTTCTAAAACAAAAAATCATTACATATGCGTGTGTATATATATATATATGTATATATGTGTGTATATACATATATATAAATCAGATGAACACTATTTTAAAAGAACTAACATTGAAAATGTTGGATACAGAGTCTTGTATGCTCTCCTGTTTGTATACGTAGTTCATATGTCCTGTTTATCCACAAGAGCACAGCAAGGCTTTTGTTCTGGATTTCTTGGGTAGTAACGTGGCACATTATCATTGAGACAGGCTTCTTCTGGGATGTTGTAGCAGATATTGGACAACTTGATTTACATACTTCTCTCTACCACCAGAAAACTTCAGCTCTGAGAATAACCTAATTGATCTGAGGTTCTTAAATGCAAATGCACACTAAAGGAACACACGTTCCTTCCTGATTTGGAAACATATTAAAATCAGTGTCTCCTGTTTCCTCAGAATCTGAGCCTCCTGGTTATCATTCATTTGCAGTGCACAGCATCAGGAAAAGAGGTTTTAATCCTAATTTAAGTATTAGATTTACCCAATGGCTGATACTTGTGAAATAATTTTCTAGATGTTCTGCAAGCATGCAACAGAAGGAGATATACTGCAAAATATTATTTAAAAATAAAAAAGGATAATGAAACCTGAATGGGGAAAAAAAAAATAATCTAATGTCTGTTTCTCAGACAGACAAAACCAGCACTGACAACAAAAGCCTAAAATTGCCCAGTATTCAGGTCTGTGTTGCATGTGCAGAAGGAAAATATCTTCAGAAAAAAATACCTCACAGCTACAGCTCAAAACATCTTTCAGATGAAGAACCAGCAAACCAATGAAGCGGAGGTCTTGCAGGTCCAGTATCAGGCAAGCCAGCTGATTCAAAGTGACAAATGTGGTTAGATATTAATGACATTGTTTAAAATTATACGGGAAACATTAATATTTCTTTGGGGACAACTTTTAGTATTCCAGCAAGAAAATTTAAGGCAGGACTTGGGATATAAAATTCTGGTAGAAAGACAGATAGTTTACTCTTAAAAGAAATAAGTCCTATGCCACTTCAGTCCTTTCAGCACCCAGCATCCACCAAATGCTAGTACTGAAAACCTGCCCTAGCGTTGGGTAAGTCAGCTTTGGTTTTGTTTTGAAATTGTCACAGGAACATGTGCAGAAAGCCTGTTCTTTTCTGCACAAATTACTGTATCTGTTATTTATTATCTATTCTGGAAGCTGCTTTGTCCTGACTGTAGACAGGCAGAACAAGTAGACAAATCACCAGATAAAGACGTGTACCTTCAGAAAAATTCTGGTTTAAATGTAAATTTACTATAAAAGAAGAGTTACTTATAAGCAAGGTTAATTCTATTAGTATAAATATGTTAATGTGAATTGGTCTTCTTGCTTTATGTAGTGTCATAATGTACTGATGGAACTGGATGACAATAAAGGGAATGTCCTGAAGCTTTTCCCTTTTCAGTTTGGTGGTAAAAATCTCTTGAAATAAATTTAAATAACAACAACGAAACAAATGTACTTTTTTTAATTTGATACAGCACATGAAGTCTAGCAAGTAATAATAAACAAATTAAACTCTGAGGCACTAATTATAAATAAATCCATCATTTGGATATTATAAAAGAAAGCGAATACCTGTGTTTTTTACAGGAGAAATTGCTTGTGTCTGAAGGAATGACAACTGATTTAATAAATTAACCTAATTGAGCTACTTTTTTTTACATATATAAATTTTGATTAAGATCCTTAAGGAACTACAAAGTGGAGAAGAGTTTTAAGAATAGGATATATGTCAAATCATGAACTTCCAATCTAGATAAATGATCTGGTGGTTGATCCTGAACAAGTAATTGCAGGCGTTGCTGCCCACTTCTCAAACTTCAAATACCCACTTCGTAAGTACGAGGCTGTTTATTACTTACAGTCACTTTCCTTGAAGATAGACATGGTAGTAAAAAACCTGAAGAAGTGCTCAAAGCTGGCATTAGATATGAGAACTGCTACCTGCAGAACTTCTTGTTATAACCCTGATGAATACATACGATAACCCTGACAAGCATATTGTGAAATGATTGATTTATTAATGTCTTCAGTCTGTTTCTCCTTTCCTCCTCCCAATAGTCTAACTGTTGCAGGTCACCTAAAACCTGTGGGTGGTGCCTTCAGGAGAAGTGCAGAAGTGCCTTGCTCTTCTGTCCTCTGATGGGAAGCACTAGGGAGCTAGACAGGTGCAGTCCCATTCCTACTTTTCCCTCATATAATGTATATGTTATGACTTTCAATGTCCATAATACAATAGACCTGGCCAAACATTGCACATCATTTTCTGTCAAGGGAAGAAGGGGATAGTGGTAAGGACTTCTATTAAATTAAATAAAGCCTTTTAATGAGCTGTTTTCTGGGGCATGTGATGGTGCAGTTCGCAAGACTCCTGTGCAGTAGCTGTCCTCTAAAGGCACATCTTGGTTCACCTGTGTGAAATTTAATTAGCAGATGTCATCAGTAAACACAAAGTGAAGTGGTTCTCATTTATGTTAAGCTTATGTACTCCAGAAGCAGTAAACATATTCTGTCTGCAACCGAGACCTTTACAAAGACATCCTTCAGTGCCTGTTTCCCAACAATGATAAAACATTATAAGTTGTTTATATGATTTTTGCTGCTTCTTTTTCTTCCCCAATCTGAGAACAGCAAAAAGATGCCTGTAGAGAGAAACAAAAGCCCAACATGAGAAAAATTATCAGAATTCCCATAGAATGGTGGATAGTATAGATAATGAATGTTGGTTTAGGCTTTGGGAAAGTCAGACTTCCCTGTGGATATGAGACAGTTTTTCAGCCAGTTAAGGCTCTTTTGGAATAAGCTGTCATAGCAACTAGAATAATGGAAGAAGCAGGAGAAAAAAAAATTAGGTCTTGGTCACTAGAAATGGGGTTTTGCTGCCAGTCTGTTTGAGTATAATAAGTTGCCTCTGAGGAGCTGCAGGAATCCACATTTCTGGGGAAGTGGCAGGAACAGAACTTGCAGAGTAGATGATGATGCAGCATCTGAGAAGCAAGCCTGGACTAACGTGAAAAAATCCCACCCAAACTTGTGGAAGTTTTGCTTCAGCTTTGCTGAAAGCCTGATGTTTAGCGAAGCTCAGAATTGTCTGTTATTGAGCAGAGAAATTCAGGTGGGCCTATGAGTTCACAGGATACAAAATTGCCTTAAAACCTTTAAAAATACGTGCATTTACTTCTTGCCATATCAATGAAGAAATAGCCAAAGAACTTTGCCTGTCATCATCTGGCTTTGAAGCGCAATGTCATTCTAAATAGGACATGTTTCCATGCATTAGCTGATTGAAATAAAAATTGAGTAGGAGGTTGAGAAATTAATAAAAACAGGAATCAAATTGTAATCGTGGTTGCACAGGAAAAAGTTTAGAAGCAAGTATTTCTCCTTCTCTAATTGTATTAGTTTTATCTGACCTATTTCTCAGCAAATACCTTACTTTTGAACAGTTTTGCCGGAGGAGATTGCTAAACTGCAAGAGGTATTTCTTAAATAAAAGCCTGTTAAATGCACATTAATATAAGCCAGCAACCAGGAGCTGAAAGAGTAGATTCATTTCTCTTTTTGTTATGATGTGTCAGACATAGTTCAATAATTTTGAATCATATTCCAAGCTGACAGGATAAGTAAACAGTATGAGAATTAGACCTATAAAGTCTAAACAAAAGCTCAACATTTCCAGCAGCTGGAGTACAACGGCCTCCGCTGCTTTTTCCTTTTCTATCACAGTTACTGTTATAATTTGCTGGCAAGGACCAAGGTAAGTACATTGCAGCCAACATCCTCCCTGTAGGCATGAAGCAGTTTACCTGAATGATGCACATCGCTTCTGCCAGCTTAAGGCCTTGAGTCTCAAAATATTTTTTTTTTCCTCTGTGTTTGGTCACTTGCACGAAAGCGCAATACACTCACAGCTGCAGCAGAAGGCTGGCTCCTCTGCAGCTGGGGCCAGGCAATCGCAGCTGTGTGAAGAGGCACATATAAACAATTAGGCAAGGGGATCATGGTTTTTTACAGCCTTCATCCCCTCAGACGCACAGCTGTCAGGAGATAATGAGATGCCTTCCTACCAAAGGGAGAGGTACCTGATCAAGCAGGTGAGTTGGTTTAGTAACAGGTTGCGACGAGGTTCACCTCCCTGGCACCAGTACCTGCAGGAAAGCTGTAAGCATTTAAAACCGCCCTGATAGCCTATTAGGCATGAGCTAGGACATGAGCTCCAGCTGCCACTGAGACGAAAGCCGCTTGCAAAAACCTCATTGGGACAGAGAAGAAACAAGGGAGAGGCTAAGCTGTTCTCATGACCTTTCCAACCTAAAGGCCAAGCCAAACAGAGATGGTGTGGAGGAGTAAATATCTTCGTAGCTCCCAATCTGTGCGTGAACAGAAGATACTTATTTTAAAAAAATATTATTGACAAATTTTGAACAGTGCTTCTTCTTTTGAAATACTCTTCACCTAGGCTACTAGCTCAGCACCTTCATCAACAATTGATTTAAATTAATAGTGAGAAGGATGCACATTATTGAATGGATATTCACGGCAAACATTCCATACTAGAATCTCATCAAATCATCAGATGTAGAGCTAGAAAGTCCTGTCCCAGACTTCAGGTTCTCAGGGGAGGTCTGGAGGAAGGGGTCCTCCTGGTTGCCTTGGTGAGATAGTCTGGCCGTGGAGGCATAACTGAGTCATGGATGGGAAGCACAGCCAAGCTGACTGCCAACAGTTGCAGCAGTGGCACGAATGTAAAATATACTTGAAAATGTCAGCTGCCATGTAAGTACTGATGGCTATTTTCTAAACATATGTATTCTGTTCAGTTGGATTATTTGATTTGTGCAACCGTATTTCAGCAAATAAATAAAGGAGCCATCAGTTCAGAAAAGTAATTTTTTCGTATTAATAGTTAGCTGTGAAATTATTAATAATGATAATAATAATAGTAGCAGTAGAAGTGTGAAATACCCTTGTGATTACTAATATTGTATTTCAGCACAGCCAACCACTATAAATGGCAATTGTTAAAAAAGGGTAAAAAAAAGTAAACTGTGGAGAAATAGGAAGCTGAAAGCAATGCATAGACGGTTAGTGGGAGAGCTGTTATGCATGTACATTTTTCTCTATATAGTTTTGAAAAACATTTGGTTACATCTTGGATTGTGTTACGCTTCACACCAGTCCCAGATAGAATTAGGCACAAGCTTCACATAAAGTGTAGGGGTAGTCCTGCTGCAGAAGAGACATTTTGTCCAACTGAAAGTGACATATACCTGAAAATATTTTTTCTAACAGTAGAAATGTCCAAGTATTTTCAGGCATTAGTTGTTTTTTTAAAATTAAATTATGTGTTGCCATTTCCACTTAGTGGTATACAACTATCACTGTAAATTGCTAGGAGAAGGCAGCAAATAATTACGAATTTTAAAACCTCAAAGGTACAAGGTGAAATTCTAGACGCAGGGAGGTGAATGCAAGGTTTCTTCACCGGGTGGAACTAGATCGCTAACCCCTTCTGGTCTCTTTATCAAGAAATACAATTCACTGTCTGATAGAAACAGCTTTGGATACCAGAGCTTGATTATGGTATTGCTTGTAAAGCAAAATTATTTATTTAATTATTGTATATGTTTATCAGAAACAGTTGTAAATATTCTGATATGTAACCTTCCTGTAATATATCATGCACTTAAGCACAGAAAACTATAATTGATCTTTTTTGCAGCTATGTTATATTTTTTTCCTTGTGAATTTTTTACATTATATGCTGTACAGCACCTGATGGTTTTACTGACAATGCATGCTGTCCTGCCTCTGGCATTACAAAATCAAAGAATAAATTTATTCCTGTTTATTTTAGTAACAACAAAATTTTCCACTATGAGCTCTACATCTTTTACTTTTGAAGGTGATGTATGAAGCAGAAAAACAGTTTGACTTTCAGATACTCAACAGAGGTTATGCTGGCAGTAAACAAAATCCTCTTTTAAACCTCTGCAGGAAGGAAGCTTGATGCAGAATTCACTAAGGGAAGAAGAACCTGGAATATAGCTTGTTCTCGCAAATATCTTAAGGAAAGTAAATGAAAGATGATATGGAAATTTGGAATTGCAAATTGTTGTTTCTATGTGTTTTTCTATTCTACTGTTTGCAGTATACATATAACAGTTCTCTAAACATTTACTCACCTGTTAAAAATGCAGTAATTAAAACATTCCCAGTTTCAAAGAAGCATATGGCCGTTGTGTAGTTTTCTTTCTGCAGACTAAATATATATTATAATTGTACACATTATTTTCCTGTATTAGCTTTTAAAACATAGAAGCTTAATCTAATATACTATTCAACAGGTTCTTATTTCTGAATTAAGAGGGGAAAAAAAATATTTCAATTAAAAAAAGACAGCAAGTAGCTGCAAAAAATACTCATTAAAAGCTTCATAAATAAAAAATAAAACTGAGTGAAAGGATTAATAACAGTATTTGTAATAGGCAATAGGCATGGTAGTATATCCCTCGATGTGTGAATTGATTGAATAATTATGAGATAAATGCTCCATGTAGTATATAAAGAAAATTGTATTTGTATTTGTAAAAATATTTGCTGTTGGAAAGATTTCTAAAAGAAATGATTTGCCTAAAATTACTGTGATGTAGTACAAGGTCATCCATGTGAGTATTTCTGGTGTAAGGGTTGCATCTTCAAAAAGATGTGCTAGGTGGGGCTGTTATGAAATTGTGAATCTTCCCCCATTACTACAGTTTCAGAATAGCTGAAATTTTTTTTACCTGTTTGTCACATAGGATACAGTTTTTGAGCATTCCTACTGATAAAGAATGAGACTTCTTGTTTTAACTGTGTACTATCATGCATGTAGAGGTTTCCCATACAAAGCATGCAGATTAAAGGATACAGTGTTATTAACTTAGAAAGTGGATAGTAGAAATGGTTCTTCCTTTTCCCCTGACTCTTATCTTCAACCTGATTTTCACAGACCCCCTATATGATGTCAGATGTATGAATATTTGTATGTGGACCAGCAGCACTGAGTTACTTTTGATCTTCTGTTCTGTGCCTCATTCCATGGGAAATAATTGATATTTACTATTTTTATATTTCTTCATGTGTTGACGAGTGAATTTGCCTTTTCAAAAATGAGACCTGGTGGCAGGATCACGAGCTTATCCAGGATATGTGAATAGACGGGAAACCTGTTTCCTTCTAACACCTCCTTTGGGTGTAGATGGTGAAAGAACCCAAAATCCAAATCAAGCATTTGGAGAAAAGGCAAAACCACACAGGAGTTTCTAAAGCAGAAAAGACTTTGATATGAGGGGGGTGTGTGATTTGTTTTTAAAAGCTGTACAGTAACACAAGTTTGTCTGACTTGATTGTTCACTTTTTTTCATTAAGACTGGTCGTGCTCTTTGCGACAGGAAGCTCAGCCCTTAGGACACCAGAATAGGACAGGTAGACAGTTTCCTGGAGGCCGGTACTCTGTGTTAGAGCTGTGTCTTGCAAAACAGCAGGAGATGATTCACAGAGTTGTGCTCCTGAAGGACTTTCTTTCAATGTCACAAAAATATTGGTGTGGGCATAAGAAGTACTGTGGAAGATGATGTGAAATGAAAGAAGGAAAAGACAAACCTGCTGAAGTCCAAAAAAGCCCTGAACAACATTGAATAATGGGAGTGGAGATTACACAGTGGTCTTGAGGCCTGAGCATCCTCTGACTAGCTAAATGCCTGTCCTGAGTAGCAAATAAATTTTCTCTTCCACAAAGTTATTCTGAGGTTTCCTAAGTGTGGTTTAAGTTCCTGAGTAGGAAAAGAAAAAAACACAAAACCAACCAAAAAACTTTCAAAACCTTCTGAAGAAAAATAAGTGGAAGAACCCCGCATTCATAATTAATCATCCAATAGCTCAGCAATTAAGTCACCTACCTGGGATAGGTGAGGCCAGTTCAGACCAAAGATTTGAACTACAGGTGCCCATACATGTCACAAGTACAGACTCTCATTCAGTGTCTCCACTGGACCCAGGAAATATTTTACACTGTTAGTTTTACTGCATGATCTTTTTTTAAATTTATATAAACGTATTTTTAAGGGATCTTTGTTTAGTCTTAATCAGCTCAAATTTTGACCCGAAGCAACTCCATTACCCTGTGTAGCACGAGTGCATGAAAAGAACTAGTTTCTTTTTACCATTCTTCAGCTAAGCTTGTCTTCAAAGTGTCCTCATATCCAGGCAGAAGACATGTTTCATCTAATAAGCCCTTCTTTGACATCTCTGATCCTTTTTCTTCCTTTCCCCAAATTAGGATTCCTCTGCCAACACAGGCTGCTATGATTCTGGCTGGCCTTTTGCATTACATCCACCCTACCTGGCTGAGCAGAGCAAAGAGTAAGCTGCTCTTGAACTCACTACATCATTCTAAAATACCAGTCTTATCAGCTTAATGCTGCAATAATTGTTCTTTTTCCCTGTTTGTACCATGCCATTTCTCTGACTGCAGGACAATCCCCTTATTTGTCATTCCATTTCACTGAAAATGTTACTGTTACAATATGAGTTATCTCTACTTTATAGCGTCTATCATTCAGAATGAAGTTCAGTATCTGAACTTTGCAGCCTCCAGCACGTTATCAGCTGCCATCCAGGTAGGTCAATCATTTATAACACGTTTAACTCCAATCCTTTATTTTCCTTCATAAGTTGCAAGGTCACCTTAAACCCTAGACAAGGCCCAAAGGCTGGTGGAAAGATGAATGAGCAAAGAAGCAGTGCATTCACTGTTGCTATAGGCTGGTTGTTTCTAAGCAGAATGCTATCTAAAATACCAATAATGTATAATAAAAAGGCAGAGAAATTCAGAAAAATCCTGCACTGGTCAGTCAGATCCTTCTCTGCCAGGACTTTTATCTGTGGTCCAAGAAAATGCCATTGCAGCTGAGTGCCATTTTGCCCTGGTCCTACCCAGACCCACAGCTAAGAAAGCGGCGCTCCACAGCTTTTCTGCCTCCTGCCTACACTCTCAGGGTAAAGCCAACAAGTTTATTATTTCTAATCTAATAAGAAAGCCAAATGTTAATCTGTTATCACTGTAGCAAGGAAGTAATCAGAAGTATGCTGCTTTCTGTTTGGGTTTCAGGGACCCAATATTAAGAAAAGCTGCACTGATCAGTGAGATACATATATTTGTGACATTTTCAGATACAGCTCTCCTTTCTGTACTGGAGATTGTGGGAATTTTTTGAGCATTTGTACCTGTTCTGGAAAGATGAGAGTTGTGAACTGGCAAATTTTCCATGAAACTATTTTCTCAAAACTATTGAGAGTAGGTTAATCTACAAAGGACAGAAGATCTTAACAAAGCACGGTATCTCAGCAGCACAATAGGGGATGAAATTCATTGTGACAGCTGCAAGGTAAGGCACACTGGAAGGAACAATTGATACATTGATGGGATCTAAATTAACTGTAAGTACTCAGGGAAAAGCGTCCCGGCTGTCACTGTGAACAGCTTGGTGAAAATCTCTGCCCGGTGTTCAGTAATGATTAAAAACCAAACAAGATGTTACAATGTGCTAAGGAGAGAATAGAGAATACTTCTGAAAGCGCTGTAAGGCCATTCTGTAAATCAGTGTGTGAGCTCACCTTGAACCATGGGCTCAGTTTTATCACCCCATCTTGAAAAGAATGTATCAGAAATAAAGAATAGGAGCTCTGAAAGTCTGTCTGTTCAGGAGATTGTTGGGTCAAATTCATTCTTTGATTTATACCCTGTGCTGTCCCTTTGAAATCAAACGATTCTCCAGGTTATAAATCACTATGCAGTATGACCTATTTAATTTAGTGAAGGGTTGCATGAAAATGCTCATGATGAAAATACATAAACTAGTGAATGACATACTGCAGACAGAGATGCTTTTATTTTTCTTGCCAAGCAACCTTTGCTCTGAAATTATCAGCAACACATAAAAACAAATACAAGCATATCATTTTTACGTATTAAGTAGGCACCCGATACTTGTTCCATATGACATATATCATCCTTCCCCAGCTTTTCCCACTTAGAAAACGATTTGGAGGTGCAGAAGTAGAGGAGGAAGAGGATTTAAACTTCCTAAGACAAGGCAAGGATTGAGAAACAGTATGACAAATTGGTTCTGGAAAAATATGCCTGAAAATGAAGGGCAACTCAGAATGGGGCACAGGGAACTGCAGAACAAAGGTATCGACATCGTTGATACAGAAGGCAAAACCAAACAACCCAGGAGTTGATAAACAGGATAACCTAGACTGGAGCACAATTTTGAGAAACTTGATGAAGTCTTAGGCAACATCATGTGCTACACCAGGGAAAAGCCACTAATTGCACCCATACCCATGCTGTAGCAGCAACAAAACACCTGGTCACTGAACATATCAGTCAGTGTCTTTGACTGAGTTTTCAACAGCCTCTGCAGCTTGCATTTACACTAATTTGTAGCTAGTGCAAGGTAGAATATTTAGGCACTAATTAGAAGTCTTTGTGTGCTCCTCTGTTTGAAGTGTCTGAACTGAGTCAGAAGCTCTTGCTCTAGCAAGGCAGAATGAGCTGGTTATTAGTAATGAAAGCTGATCACAGAGGGAGATACTCAGACTGTGAATCTAATTCATAACAGGCAGAGGAGCATGATTTCAGCAGGGCAGAAAAGAACATTTCATTCTCTTGTTATACGCCTTAGCAGGGGAGAAAGCCCAAATGGAGCATGTCACAAAGACTCTGAATCTCTGTGCTGGATTACGTGATTTACCAGAGAAGAGGGGAGGGGGGGCTGGAGAAAAAAAAGACTAAAGGCTCTTTTCTCATGGTAGTGGTTAATAGATGCTATGACCCATTTATAATGATAGTTCACGTTCCTGTCTCCACTGAACCAAGGTAGAAAGGGACAAGCCATGGTACAAGCTTTGTCATCCTTTGCCACCCCTTTTCTTTCCTGAGAGATCAGAACCGGGGAGATCCCATCTTGGAGGGGCTGTTCTGTTTGCCTGTCAATGGGTGCGTACAAGATAAGGAAGTATTTCCTATCCCTGTTAAAGGATAAACCACAATGGGCACGATTTTTGCAGTGTTTAGTATCAGGTAGTTTTAAGTAGAATGTAATAAGGCTGTACGGTTGTTGTTTATTTGTTGAGGTTTTTTTCTCTTTGGTTTACTGCTTGGCTAAATTGTTGGATTTAAAGAGCAAATAATTCTGTTTTGGGGTTGGAATAAAGATCATGTATTTCCTCCTGCTTTCCCACTAGGTCTTGGCTCAACTATTTATTACAGTGACAGGTACATTCATCAACCGCGTGTGTGAAAAAATTTCATCCTGTGGGCTGTGCATGACAGTTGGTTATGGTCACTAGAGTCACACGGCCATGTGGCTCACTGCTTGGGTGACATACCCTCTGTAACTGCAGCGCACCTGAACAATTCCCAGCAACTTCGGTTTGCTCAGCGGTCTTCAGGGAGCAGAAGGCAGTAGAATGGAAGCCGGCTTCTAGAATTTAATTAGGGATGTAGGAAACAGTTTCCTTTTCTGTTACAGGGCTGTGATATTATGTCTGTGTAAATGGACTCGGTTGTCAAGTGAGGATTTGCATAGATATTATAAACGTTAATGATGCATTCCCTCGAGAACTTCATCAGTTCAACAGTGTGTACTGCAAAGGTGAAATAGCCCTTGTGGTGTTAGTGTCCCTTACCAAAAACAAGCACACAAGTGCATCTACTGTGTATGCAGAAAACTATAGTTAGATACTGCTTGATAACTCTTGGCAAATGGACAGTTACGAACATTTCTCATGGTGATTGGTATCTTCCTCAGTAAGGTCACAGAAGGTTTTGCAAGTTGTCTGTTAATTGTGCGTCTCAGCTTTTCTTACATAGTGTGAAGCACATTTTACGTACACTTTTTCAGTGCTCATGAAATGTTTTAACTTTTCAGCGGTAGTTTTGGGAAGTCAACCAGAGAAGTTTTGCATGACAATAATAATTGCTCCTGTTCCTAAAACCAGGAGCAAGCCTGACAAAACATTAATAACACTGACACCTCTAAAGTACTTCTGTTTTGTCTCTCCCCTTCTTTCTTTGGAATATTTACAAAGAAAGCGTGACGCCTTTGCATAAAGAAAGGATTTTCTTAAGCACTATTCTACTGTCTTCAACACAAATGTAATTAGGATAAGTACAAAAAATATTCATCAATGTTATTACAGTGAACAGCATCCAGACTGACAACTGAGCTGTTGTAGTGAAGCGTCTAGATAACAAGCTGTAGCAGGTGCAGACGATAAACCCAGTTGGGTACACCACACACTATTTAAAATTCTTTATAGAACTGCTTTGTGAGTAAGATTTCAGGACAAGCAAGCAAAAGGTGAAAAATCTCTGTTATAAAAGTTTCAACACAATTTCTAGAGAGGGCAAGCATAAAAGTTTACGGTTCCCATTATGGCTTTCTCTGAACCAGACAAACCCTTGAGATTACGGTAAGGCAGGCATACCAGGGTTATAAATATATTTATAGAAAGCACTGGTGCAGTGAGTAAATGGGCTGTTGCTTCCAGCAAGTTCCCAGGAGTAATCACACACAGGCTCCTCAGCTTCTCCAAGGGCAGGCATCCTGACTGGTGTGTCCCACCACCAGCAGGTAGCAATGAACTTTCAGCAGTCTCCGAGAGTGCCCTGAAGCAAATATGTCATGCAGGCTCTTTCTTGCTGCAGCAAATAACTACTCTGCCCAGCCAGATACACTCTCTGTGCGAACATACAACCTACACATGTACCTGTTGAGGTCCTCGGGTACAACCAAGAAGCAATGAAGCCAAGAGCAAATGCGAAGAGATGAACATTTATCTATTTTTGTGACTGTTATATGGGGATATGACATGGGAAACTTAGTTAAGCAGACTAATAATGACTGAGTCCTCTTTTTTCCCCTGATATCCTTAAAATAGTATCCCTCCTGCCTATTAGTTTCCACATGGGTTGACATTTAGTTCAGACTAATCATTCTATTTTAAAACTGGACTGGTTTGTGTGGTAAGGCTCCAGCTCCTTGTATTTCAGCTCCCTCTGAATTGCATTCAAGTGGTCAAGTGGATCTGAAACAGCAAGAAGAGGCCAGGTACCGCCCACGTTCCACTGTGAAACTGTGGCTGTGTCCTACAGCATCTCAGCTTTGATTAAAAAGAAAAACTTACGCTTTTACAGCCCCAAAGTAAATCTGTTTATGCCATGAGTCTGGACAGAAACTGTCCCACAGCACTGGTTACTCTAACAGTTAAAGGAGCATTCTGTGGAGTGTTTACTCCTATGTGCACTGCATCACTTACAGAAACATGCCCTTTTTAGCACTTCATGGGGTTTTGTTGCTCTGTTGGTTTTAGCCAGCCATCATGCCATGCCGGTGCCAGGCATTTATTGCCACAGTACGTGTTGATTTGCTGCCTTTCGTGCCCTTCTGTTCTATCACTTCTTGCACTCGCTGTCTTACCTGAGGCTGCGTCCCTCCGAGATCAGGTGTGCCAGCTCAAGACTTAAGCACATTAGATAACTGCCTAAATCTTAAGCAGTCTGTGAGTGGAGTAGGAAAGAGCAAACTGCCTCTTTTCTATAAGCCAGAGAAGACAGGGAATTAACCGTTCCAACACAAACAATGTATTTCTTATTCCTACTTGCTCAGCTTTTTCTTTTCTGCTGTTGCTGCTAATAGAGAGGTGGCGTGCAAGCAGCAGTAACAACTCACTCACAGACTCCTGCACCTTTTTTTTTCCCCCAGCTGCAGAACTAACTGTTCTGCTACAACAAAATATGATTTTGCTTATTTGCCTGAGAAAAACTGTGACTGCACAAGAGCTATAATATCATGCCTTTCTACCACGCTAATGTATCCTGACTGAGGCCTTTCATCATGCTCATAATAGGAATAAAAAAGAATAGTTCTATCACATAAGGGGAAAGCACTTTGTATAACGGTGATGTTTTTCAGCTGTTACCGTAAGCATCCAGGGTGAGTGGTACAGTGTGTTTGTACAGACAAGGAGAACTCTCGATGCTGCAGAAACCTTCTGGGAGCTAATGTACTATAAGAATTTACTTCTGTCTCTATGAATAAGATTCTGCCTGCTTGGAGTCAGAGCGAGTGCTGTCTTGTTCAAGACTGTGTTATTCTCCTTGGATATTTATTCCACTCAGGTAGTCTCTCAATATCAAATTTTCCAGAAAGCTACCTTATTATGATAAATTGCTTGCACTCGCAGACAAATTTTTTGTGTCCATTTCTTTTCTTGTTATAAGAAGACTCAAGCAACAACTTAGTTATTAAAATAAATGTGGATTTATTATGGGAAAACGCTTATTTGATCCATTTATGTTAGGTCATGGTAAGGTATGCATTGCTGTAGGATTTGAACATCTCATACTCTTGAAATTATTTATTCTCCCACAAACCTTTGAAATGCATTGATATCCCATACATTTTACAGATAAGTAAAAGGCAGGATGAAGTACTTAGAATTAAAAAAAAAAAAAAAAAAAAAAAACAAATTAGATACAATTAATTATTTGAAAATCAGAAAGTACTGTTTCTCGAGATAAAGATTAATGAGTCTCATTTAACAAGACTGTGATATTCACATGTCACATCTAGCATTTTCATGAGGAGTTTACTGCTGATAAAGAAGTAATTTTCAAAAACATTAGGTATATTAATGAGTTACTTTGAAGTGTTCCAGAATTATTTGAATTAGAATAAAAGTCAGAAGCTGGGTGAAATATCATGGAAACTTCTGGTACACTGCAGCTTGTTTTGAATTTTATTTTTTAAAACAAAATTAATGTTAATACCAAAATTTTTCTCTAAAAGTGTAGTGTAGCATGAGCTATGTGTAAAGTTTCATCTGTCATCTTTTCATATTTTGAACTGGTTTGTTTACGATCAGCTATATAAATCACAGGCTACTGTTGTTATTTCAGTGATTTGGGGTGAGGTACACAGGATAAAAGGTGGCAGCTACTGTGGTTTAATTTTAGCGGTTTAAAACCTAGTAAGTATGAATAACTTTCTCCACGCAACTCTTCCTACCTGGAGAAAAAAAAAAAACAAAACCAAACCCAAAAACCTTCATGACAGGTTTCAGTAAGGAGGTCAGCAACAAAAAAAAGAAAAAAAAAATCACACAGAGAGTCTTGTTTACCAAGCTGTAAGAGAGGAAAACATGGCAGAGACAGAGAGATTGCATGTGGAAAACTTTATGTAGTTTACAGATCCTCCAAATATCAATAAATCCTTGAGAATCCAGTTTAAAATGCATTGTGGTTGTGTGTAATCCTACCTCAGCAAAGGATTCTGGGACAATGTTGAACCACTTCTCATCCATTAATTTCTTTTTTCCCCAGCCTTGCTTAGTGGACCTCTTTTTTTCCTTTCTTTTTTTGCAGTGGTTGAAGAGATCTAGTTCTTAATTAGTATATCAGTAGGGATTTTGCAGGTGAAACTTTTGCAATTCTCACATTTGTATTCTTCAGGAAGGTTATTAGACTAGAGCACAGATCATTTGTCTCCTTTTGCAGGCTTCTGACAAACCGTTCTTCGTTCCCTATGGGAGTGTGGGAATTGTAATATAGGCAGCAAATTGACCCTGCGTGAGTGAGTCTGTGAGAGAAGGAATACATTTGCAAATGATCTTAAAACAACAAGGCAAGCTCCAATTTGCAACATTTAATAAAGCATGTGAAATTGTCAAGGAAAGAAAGAAAGCAAACTCTTCTTTACAGGTCGTTAAAAAGTAAAAGTATGGCTTAATCTTGAAATAATTTACCCTTGGTGTAGACATTGCTGCATCCTTTCTGAAAAGAGAACATTTGGGTCTTTCTTTTATCCTGAAGCAATGGAGGATAGGCAACAATTTTTTTTTTCTTTTACCTGGTCTTACTGTTGGAGAAATGTGGCTGCTTGATGCAGAAAGTCCTGCTCACAGGTACATTTTTCTTAAAAAAACTCACTAAACCAGTGAGACGTGATGCCTATGTAAATTGTGCTTCTTGAATGTATCTTTTCTATTCTCAGTTTACTGGACCTTGTCCTTTGATATCTCAGGCATGAGCAGCATCTACCAGCTATTGCAACAGCTTCTATAACCTGAGTCAAAGTTCTTGTTGCTAAAGTTTATGCAACTTAGTGCTCTGGATATGTCACCACAAAACTGTAGGTGAGATCCATTAACAAACCTGCTTTCGAATACTTCAACATTACAAGTTCACTCAAGTACCTAGTTCCTAAGGAGGAATTATCTCACTCTTGATGTATATGTTTTAAATCCACCCTGACTCTGGGTTTTGTGAATGATTCTGCACCCCTACACCTGTAAATGTTAGCTGTCATTGTAAGAGTGAATTGTGGGATGACTGTTGTCCTATAGAAGCAGGGTCACATCACTCAGAGCCAAGTAGTGTTTAATGATCTTTTTTTATTTTCCCAGAATCCTGCTTTTGCCACAATGTCTACTCAATTTTAAGTCAATTCATTATTATTTTTATTAGTAGTAACTTCACTTATGATCCCTAAAGAAATGTGTTTTTCTTCTGCCTCCTAGTATTGCTATTCAGGTGGCTAGGCTGTATGTTTTCCAGTACACCTTTCTGTATTTCTCCATCTGTTGTTGACTTCCTTATAGAGCATTCACTGTAAGATACTGTAGGGGAATTATTGCAACAGTAGGGTCTGAACATGATGTAATGGAAAACAGCTTTGTAGATGGCTCCATTATTTCCACCATCAAACAAATGCCTATACCTGATGTAATAATCAATAGGCATCAGGTATTTAAAGCAGTATGCTTTTGTGCTGGTTGAACATCTGGAAGGCAGTATCTTTTTGTTCATTAAATTATGCTGAAGGAACTTTTGGAGAGGCAGAAAGTTCATTGATGCTTGTCTGACCTGTTCCATGGGGGCCCTTTATTTATTGCAGGTTGCCAGGTTATCTTCTGCTTGGTCATTGAAATCACTTGACATGAAGCTTTTTTCTGCTAGTGGAAGGTGTTGACCATGCCATTTATTTCAGTAAATAGTTATTCTGTCACTTTTAGTCATAGCTGCATAAATGTTGTGATGATAATAGCAGAAAACTTTATCTCTTAAAGTGGCAACTGTTATTTCATCCCCTGGAGCAAACTGTCAGGATTCCTAAAGGTCTTATATTAAATTGCAAATCTAGCACCATTGTGTCTGAATTCTAATTTTAGTTGCTCATGTTAGAAAGTGTAGGTCTGAGCAAGTGTGCACTCAATTAAGGCTGTGTTTTGGAATTTTTCATGTAAAGGTATAAGCTTTTTCTGTTACTTCAAAATTAAATCAAGACGTTTCCAATCCACCTTTTCTGAAATACAGTAATAATAATAATTTTAAAAAAATCATTAATGTCCCATGCACTCCAGAGGCCTTTTCTTTAATATTGGATTTTCTGTACACAGAAAGTTGGAGATTGTTTGCCTGCTAAGGAAAAAAAAAGCAGCTGATGATCCGATAACTGAAGTTCACCATCCTTTCATTAGCAGCTGATCAGAAATGCCAGGACTCCTTAACATCAATCCTTAAAGCTATAACTTAACTGATACAAAGTCAAAATAGCTTTCAGCAAGCCCTAAATCAGCACTTCGTGGGCTATTCCACTAGAAATACCTCTTTCGTAGTATATATTTAGCACATGAGGAAACATGTTTTAAGTCCTCTTTCTACCTGGTCTGCAGCAGAATGATATGTAGGTTTGCTGAGGAGCCATTTGACACTTAGTTCTGAATTTCCCAGTTTACTCTCTAATCCGTTGGCTGTGACTGCAGCTACCCCAGAAGAACATGATAAGGCCTCATTTTGAGAGAAACTTCATTTTTGGAGATTCCATTTCTGAGACATGGCAGAGGTCTATAAAATCCTAAGTGGCAAGGAAAGGGTGAATAGGGGTCAGCTATTCTCTTTCAGTGCAAAATTTTGGGGACATCAATTGAAGCCAGATCACGGGAGATCGTGCTTTACATAGCATACACTTAAGTCATGTTGGAAATGTCAAACTTCATGTGAGTGCAAGGGGAGCTCACGGAAGAAACAATTATGGACAAAAATTTAAAATGCTCAAGGAAAGTGGAAGTGTTCAGAAAGCTCTTTCCTATATTGCAGACATTTCAGGTAAGAGGGAAGTCACAGATTGTGGGTTGGGGCTCTACTCTTTATCCTTGCATGGTACATGACCTGCTACTTGCTGGAGTGCTCTCCCACCCTCTATCCCAGCTGCCAAAGGTAAATCTCAAGACATGATTTATTTTTATTTCCTGGTCAGTAAGACATCTTTCCAGGTGTCTAAATAGGCACTGGCTATGTTCAGATTGTGGGGAGACGTCCACATGGGGGACTGTTAAAGCACCCAAGATCGTTCCTGTGAGAGCACAGGACTGAAGGGAGCCATACAGTGTGTCCTTGTCTCTTCCCAGCAGTGAGCTGCTTCCTTGTGCCCTAGTTTAGCTACTGCAAAAGCCATAAAAATGCATTACTCTGAACTCAGAGAAGTTATACAGTTGAATACTAAGTTGCAGAAACAACAAAATTAGGTGACTTATATATGTGGTAATAAATCCTTTTACAAGACTTTGAATGAACTATTACATGCTGTAGCTACTTCAGCTGCCTAAACTGGCTCTATTTGGTTCATAAAAGCAGTAAGGATACTCATATATATAAATAACAAATAAAATAAATATGCTTCTTTTAAAAATGAGAAACTGGTGGGTTTTTTCCAGGATGTTGTAACTTCTTCCATAAAACTTCATTAAGATAACAAACCTACATATAGGTATATATACATGTACAGACAAAAAGATTAGATTAAAATCCTTGCCAGTTTATTTGCACCAGTTTCAGCACAGGCTTATTCTCAGAATGATAATTCCTCTACGTGTTAGCAAGAATGAACTAAGCTCTCCTGTTTGCATGGGGGTTTTAAGTTGCATGCCATAAAGAACAGGTGAAATCTCAGAATAAAGCTCAGATCTAATTAGTACACTAATTTTAGCGTGGAGTTCATTTTCCTATAGGTTACAACTTCCTAAATGTTCCAAACCAGATGTATCTCATGATTCCTCTTCCACTTACTGTAATGCATATAGCACTTTACCACTCTCAATTGGCACTTTAAATCACTCTCCTCGTTGCCTTCTCATTACATGCGCACACACACACAAATCTAGTGTTGATCTGACCAGGAAAATAAAACTCATTCCTTTCTTCCTTCTGCCAAATACCTGTTCCATTCCAGACAGCGTTGCTTCGCATACTGCTACATAACGAAGCATGGTTTCCACATTCTTGATCAGCTGGTGCCTCGCAGAGTAACGGCACTCAGAGCAAAACACAGGGATGTGCTCTAACCAAAACTGCACAGTCTCCAGTGACAGAATTTTTACCAAAATGACAAGGTTTCTTTACAGCTTGGGGTGTCTTTTGGTGCATGATAACGTTCCAGTAGATGGAAATGAATAAATAGTTATACTCCCTCAATACCTAGGGTTTGGTTTTGCTTTTTCTTGGGAAAATATTTAAAGTTAACAGCTGCAGATATCCTTCTCTACATCCTGCTTCTAAAATACACATCTCAGTCTAGCTCCTTCCAGGTGCCTCTTACACTGCCCACCCAAGTAACTCACGAGAGATGTAAAATTATGACTTCTTAGGAGGAAGCCCATTATAAGCTTGCTGAATAGGGGAAAAAATGAATGTCCCTTGACAAATTGCTTATTAAAAGTGGTCATACAACGGGATCATTGCTCCTATGCTCTGATGACTCTCCAGCTGCCACTATCTTTTTCTCCAAAATAAAATTTGAGCTGCAGCAGCTACTGTATTTCTAATCAGCATAGTAATTCAATATCCTCCCCATTTCCCACAGGACCAATTAAGAAAAACATCAAAAAGTGTAGTGACTTTAATTAGCCAGTTATTCAGCATGTTTTTATCATTAGCCTGCTCTGTAACCACCACCCTCATCAGAACTATAATGATGGTGTATATTAAGCTATAGATATTGGCCATATTTAATAAGCCATTCCAGAGCAAACTGGATTTAACCAGAATCTAGTGGGTCAACGGGTGTGACTTCAGCTCTGAATTTGAAGCTGTCTCTGTGAACTAGAACGCTACAATGAACTCTCAGGGAGACAGTATAAAAATGAAGATTGATTTAAGAAAAATCAAGTGCAAGCTGAAAAAAACCTTCCTTTATGGAAAGAAGAATATGACTCCGATGTGCATTAAACAGTAGATCATTTTATTTCTTGATCTCTGTTTTGTCTAATATTAAGGCAATGTCATTGATTACTGAACATTATCGGAGAAGGAAGAAGAAATGGATTATCTCTAAGGAGTGTTAATGAGGTTTTAGAAAAAAAATAATTAAAAAATCCAGCAACTACAAGAGTATCACAAGCCATAAACTTCTTTTGGGGGTTGTGGTTTTGTTTTCTTCTCTGTGATATACATGTAAGTGACAAAGACACAGTCCATATTCATCCATTCCAGGTACCCAGATGACCTCTGTTATTGTAATCTCTTACATCAGAAAAGCTTTTACACTTGTGTCTTAAATTTATAGAAAACAGATGTGACTTGATCAGAGTCACAAAAACAGAGCCCATGACTGACATCTTTCTCTAGAGTCCTAAGCTGACATTTTAATTTGTCTTGTATGTCTGTACTTGTGTGAATGTGTACTGAATACGTCCACAGACGTGAATAAGTACAATAAACTATTTTCAGAACTAACTTAACCTTTGTGCTAAGTCTGATGTTATTAGCCTGGAAGATGATTATTTGAACTCCCACATATAAAGCAGACAGTCCATCCTAGTCCCAGTGTCCAGGGGAGTGTTAAGACCCTCAGGACTGACCCTTGCCTCCTGCCAAGCATACATGCTTCATTGCAGTGCTTTAAAGCCCAGTAAACGAATCCAACCACTCCCAGCCACGCAAAGATGTTCACCTCCAGCTCATGAGACCAGGGACTGACCACTCCTCTGGTGCCAAATTCATGCTAAAGAGGAATAACAGTTGGGAATTTCAGGAGACATATCAGAGCTTCAAGCTGAATTTTACCAAATCCTGTGTAATGCCACCGAAGTCTGAAGTCAGTGCTGAGACATCATAACTACCACTACTAACATTAATGGGACTTTTTATCCTGAGTCCTTTAAGGCAGAGAGAAGAGTCCGTTTGTGCTGGTTTTGACTGGGATAACGTTATTTTTCTTCATAGTAGTTTGTATGGGGCTGTGTTTGTCATTTGTGCTGCAAAAAGGGTTGATACCACAGGGATGTTTTCATTACTGCTGAGCAGCGCTCACACAGCACCAAGGTCTTTTCTGCTCCTCACCCCACCCCACCGGCGAGGAGGCTGGGGGTGCAGAAGGAGCTCGGAGGGGACACAGTCAGGACAGCTGCCCCCAGCTGACCAAAGGGATATCCCTTGCCATATGATGTCATACTTAACAATAAAATCTGGAAGAAGATGAAAGAATGGGGGGACATTCAGAGTGAGGGCATTTGTCTTCCCAAGTAACTTTAGAACATGGTTTCACTGTGTAGGTCTTGACAGTAGACAGTAGACATGTAAATGAAGAAAACAAAATATAATTTTATAAAACAGAATTTCTACTCCTCCAAGAGACTAGAGATGCTATAGTCCTAGCTTTTATGGATTACATTTTTGAAAGGAAAACCACAGCAAAAGTAAACACTCGGTCCCACTGACATGCTGAAATACAAATGGAGTGATGCTAGAGAGCCATTATGGTCCGGATGGTGTTCTTGTACTTCAGAATTTTGAGACTCTGACAAAGAGAGAAACTGGGGAATGGAGAAAGGCCCGCACTCCCTGTATGCCAACTCATAAGGAAGACTAACTCATTTTAAATGCTTTTCCCTCTGCTCCATTACTTTATTTGCCTTTGCACCAGCAAAGAATGCAAGTAACTGACTTTTCCCTTTGTACTCCCTAAGTGTAAAAAAGCATCTGAGATCAGTGCCTATCAGTGACTATCTATCACTAAAAGAAATACTTCAGATAAAGTTTTTCCCATGAAGTTTACTAGGGTGACATCTACCTGCCCCAAATCTACCTCAATTTTTTCATTACTTTTGACATAAATATGCTTGCATGTCAAAATTATAAGCTGACATCTAAATGTGTGTTTCTGTAGGCTGGCCTTATAAAATAACAATGGGGTTGTTAATGTGCTTTACATTTCTATTCAAGCACAAAAAGAAAATAAAAATTCTCCATACAACATACTTCACTTGAGTTAACTACAGGCCAAAGTTACACACAAAATGCATTGCTAGAAAGGACATTCAGGTGACACTAGAATTTGCCATTGAGAGTTACTCTTTATTTTGTTTTTTAAAAGGAAAGTATACTATTCATGGTATGATTAACTCTTTATTATTAGCAGGTGAGTGTATATGACATCTTGAAGATCTTATATCCTTAATCATGTTGTCACAAAAAATTTTTTCTCTTACAAAGTTGTAGTTCCTCTGATTCCAGATGACCTTCATTAATTTTGAATAGGAATCTTGTATCAAAACCCACATACATTCATGTTTGTATGTGCAAATTGTACAGCCAACACTGAGCTGTACTAATCAGCCAGTAGTAATTTACATGCAACCGCAATACTGACAAATACTGAACAAAGTCACAAAGGTTCACATGCAAATGCACTTTTCTTCTCAGACACTGATAAGCATTTTAAAAGAAATTAAATAGCAGATCTCATCTTTCAGCAAATATGAAAATGCAAACTGATGCAAATTGTTTGCTCCTGACCTAGGAACATGATGGCCAATTGTCTAACCTGTATTCAGAAGATAATTCTTAATTTTATACTCTTCACAAGGAATGCATTTGAAATTTCTGTCGCATAAGTATGAAAATTAGAATGAACGTATGTTTTTCAAAACCTTCAATCGGTTCTTATTTCCTAGGTTAGCATCTCTGTCTATCAAAGCATGAAGCGCAGAATATATTATCAAAGTATTAATTATGGTTGCAATCCTCAAACATATTTCAATACCTAGCTGTCACCAAAGTGGTAATAAGTGTCATCTTCTAGCAAAAATCATTGTGTAGCAATGCTTGAGGCATAAACGTGATAACATTATTCTATTATTTCTTAAGGAAAATTACTAAAAATAATTATATAAATCATGTTATATATAAACCAGTAGACCACAATATACTAATAGATCAATTCTCTAGTGCTAATTGGGAGAGTGACCAAGGAGCTGACATTAACTTCAATTTTTCCTTTCCAGCAAAGAGCTGTTAAAAATACTTTATTAACCTTATTTGCATGGTGTAGTGTAACAATCTCCCATAACCACTGCACATTATCCTCTCTATTCCCCGTTGCCTTAAAACAGAAGTTAGAAGTTGATGAGAAATGTCCAGGAAAAATAATAGTTAAAGATCGATTAGGAATCCACGCAGCTAGAAAGATAAAATATTTACTAAAATAACAACAACCTTTCAAACAATAGTTCAAACTTCATTACTCTAATACATTCTTGAACTTCTATTTTCTGCCTCACTTCACTGTAATTGCAAGCTGCAATAGCGACAGTGAATGTTTCAGACTAAACTACATACAAACACAGAGGTTTTACATTACAGTGGCGGTGGCTGAGATTTTGTAAACAATTTGAACAGTCTTATTTTTTATTTGCCTGCACATTTCTAAAGTTCTTTTCTATTCTAAAATGACAGAAAACTCCCATTTAGCTAAATTTAAATGGAACTTATAGCATGCAACCACAATCTTCCCCTTGCAGTCAGATGGACAAGTAGCCATAGGCATCATGTTCCTCTCCAGTACAGCCCTGGAGGAGAAGAGAAATTGGGAAGCTGGTTGTAAGAAATGTTTTTGCAGCAAGAATGGGGCTTCTTTTTTGTGATTCAGTGCAAAAAGTGAAGGGTTTTGTAAGTAGATGTGGCCACTACAGGTCAAGGTCTAAGTGCTGTGTGATAATAGATTGGCAGCTATGGTTTCTCTCAATGTCTACCTTGGTGACAAGCAAAAATTGTTCAACCCAGTGTTGCTTAAATACATAACCCAAACGTCTATTCTGACTCATTCAAAATGGTAATTTAAACCAAAACCTGATGGAATTAGGCGCCAACAGATACAATTTTTGGCATCTGTAAACACAAAGAGTGAAAAAATGATTAATTAGCATAGCATCAAAAGGGAAAAAAGGGGACCATCTTTAGTTGGAATGTCATACATAAGATGTTCAGAAACCACACAGCTCATGACATTGAAAATAAAACATGAAAATGCTCTTCACTGGAGGGAAAGCTGCAGCCACTTGGTTTAGGCTAATGTGGTTACCTTGTACTTGGACTTCTCAGCACTAGATGAACTGGTTCACTGAACGACACACAAAGGGTCTATGCCACCATCAGTCTGTATGGACTGGGAGAAGCCTTCAGCATGCACCAAGGGAGCACCTCAAACTCATGGCCCTGGAGGTGGAGTGAAGGACTCTGGGACTGTGTCAGCAAGTGGTATGGAGGCCACTAATTCTTCTCCATGTATATCTAATATGGGCTTGGCGTGTTGACATGGATACACAAAGTGGCATTTTTTTTTCTTGACACTCTTCTCTTTATACACTTTATTAAGGAGTGTTAAGATCAGTCACTTCCACCAGCCACTCTGGCCCAGGACCCCTCCTGGAGCCCAGTATAGACCAGTGCCAGCCAGTACAGTCCATGCGTAGGACTCAGATCACACAGCAGCACTGAGAGCCGTGTCCCCTCCTCCTCTGGGGCTGGCACAGGCAGGGGGTCACTAGTGCAGCGCACACACCACACTCTCACGGTTCCCACACACACTCACAGGTTTCCTGAGCCCAGGCCCATCACTAAAAAGACTCAGAAGCCTTTGCTCAAGCATTAATTCTGAATTTTCCAGGAAAACAACAGCCTTTTTCAGAGTGATACTTTTGGACTATTTGAGAGGTGCGTTCACACCAACGCCTACAGACACAGCTTTGCTCAGTCTATCAATCCTTTCCGTCTTGCTGCCTGGAGCTGGCTGTCTTTATATAAAGTACACGGCTAAAGGAATCTTTCCTTTACAATAGATAATTTAAAACATAAATGAGATTAAGGTATTGATGCTTATTTTATTGAAGAAATGTCTTGTTGAAATATGACTTGAAATTTAAAAAAAAAATAATAATCAATGCATTTTATGTTAAATGGTGGGGGAAAAGGCATTTGGCTTTTCTGTTTCTCTTTAGTCCTTCATTCTTCCCCTTTGGGAGGGGGCAAGAATGATATGGAGGAGCTGAACAAACCAAAAATGGTTATGCCATCAAAACAAAGTTTATTTTGTTTAATAAAAAACAAGTAAAACTGCTGTTTAAGCTAATCATTGAAAGAAGTAGGCAATAATTCTCAGTGCTTTTAACATTTCAAAATGCACAGCTGTTCAAAACATTATTCTAATTTTAAGTTGCATAACACTTCTCTAGAAAGGTTTCTTATAAGCTGCTACCAATGGAAGCACCACCAGAGCTATGATCTACATAAGCCACATGGCAGGGCAAGCCTGTGGTAGTATTTATTTTCACAGCAATTACTGATGGGAAAGCCACAAGAGGTAATTCAGATGATACCCACATCTCAAAACCAAGAATAAATAGGAACGCTGTTGTCAACAGATATCCTTTCTAGGCTTTATGCATACCCCATGTGCAGAAATGTCAATTAAATGCTTTTCAACAACCTTCCAGAAAGTTTCTAAGGGAAGGTTTTATCCTGATAAAAGATGACCCTGCAGTGATGATTTGCCCTAATCATTGTATCACTGATCCCATAAGGCCAGCTCGTGCCACCAGATACACAGAGACAGTATTGGCAGAGTAGTCACCCTGTTTCTGGAACGTATGGAAGCTGAATGGAAATGCTGCTTTATTCTTCCACCTAAGAATGCTTTCACTGCTTCTAAAGTGCATTGGCAGAGGGCAAGAAGTGATGCCGGTACAGGAGGTGATCAGCAAGGTGCATAGACATACTCACCTCTGTTGATTTTCATTGTTCAATTCTTCATTGCAATATTTCTACTCCACCACCACCATCCCCCAAATAAAAAAGCGCAAAGGATGCTGCTTTTTAGTATAGTAGCAATATAATGTTATAAACTGACTAAATTAAGAGGCATTTGAAGACAACTTACTTCAGTTTGGGTCTTTTATAACAAACAAACAATACTCAGAGAAGTACATTTAGAAAATGTGAAACTATTTATATAAGTATAAAGATGTCTAATGGATTTGGTTTAAACAAGTTTCATATTGGAAATCTTTTTTTCCTTTCATGCCCAACAATTCTATCTAATCATTAAAACCTACCGTGTTTCTCTTGTTGGATCTATACCTTAGGGAAAACATGCTAATCATCATGCTCATGCTTCCTCATGTTCTGAACTTCTTTCCCTCTGTCAGTTCCATGCATGATTATAATTTGACGATAAGAGAAACAATTTAAAACTTCAATTATGAAAGCATTTCTTTGCTAATTCCCTCCCGGCTAAATGACTTCCTCTCACACTAGGAAGTTAAACATCTGACAGCATGACTGAGCTTCAGGAACTTCAATTTCCATTCACAAAAGCCTGCATTTCTAGCTGCTTTTCACAGTCTTGTTGGATTTTATACTGATTTGCTCCCTCGCTTACTTATAGATTCAAGGATCTCCCAGAGACTCAACCTGGAGCCAATACTGCATCTAGGCTGGACCTCTGACTGTTCTAGTTGACGTTACGTTGTGTGCATTTCATTAACTGGGTAGATGAAGAATATAAATGGGGGCTGTTCCTTTGGGCATCGTCTAGCTAACTCAGCTGGTGAGACAGATCACAGCAGTACAGCACATGGCTACCAAAAGGATTAGGCAATAACAATAGGTTACATGTTGCAAAATAAAATGTTACAAACCAGCTCAGAATTTTTCCTATCAATATGGCAATATTGCAGTGAGAAAACCAGAAGGTAGAACACATGGTGGAATGAAATATTATGTAAATGTTACCTTCATGTAGGTAAAACAATGTGCCATGGTGATGGTACTGTAGTTCAAATACAGGACAAGAAGTGCAAGGATTTGACTGAGTTACTTTTTCTCCTTCTTTTTCCTCTAAGATCATACCCAAATTAGCCATAAAAGGGAATAGAGAACAACAAAATGCAAACACGAGTGCTAATAGGAAATAAAAATTATCCCCATTTATCTACTTATCTTTATTTCACTGTTGCAAGTGGATACTAGTGTATGATTTGCAACCAATATAAAATGTATATGCTTTCTGCTAAAAATATGAAACTTTGATTCAAGGTAATTTGTTTAAAAGCCTAATGAGGTTGACATTTGAAGCAGGTTCCTGACTTTTCGGTTGCTTCTGGCTACACTGAGATAAAATATAATTGTGGCAGGTGACTCATAAAATGAGTTGACCCGCCAGGGCAGAACACATACTCTGAAATGTCCATGTGGAATGATGTTATTTTTGAGCTTTATTGGATATAAGTTTTTCAGTACTGCTCGATGTGGGCCAAGGACAAGACAACCTGGAAGGACATAGATTGAGGGTCCTGTGTGGAGAGGATGGGATACAGGGGCACGAGGAGAGACGGGAGAGACATTGCAGGAGTGGCAGAAAGGGGAGCAGTTGTGAGGAATTGGGTATGGCACAGCATCCCTGCAGGCAGAGGTCACAGAAGTAGTCAAGAGCAGAATACACTGGAAGAAGATTGTAGAAATCAGTTGGGAGGCAGTTTTGATTTTCACAGTTGACCAAACCACACCAGATAAAAGCACTTCCAATATAAGCTTGGAGGACAGGAAGCTTCTACTGACCCGCAGTGGAATATCAGTGGAGGAAAATTACATTAAACTCAGCAGTATTGCTTCCTGGGACATCAGTTTTGTCCTCCTAAGATTCAGCTTAGCATTCTTATTACAGTAGAGACGAGAAATACCTGTCTTCATTTTTTTATTTTCTCTTGGGCACCATGATGGGAAGTAAATGTGTGTCTGCATGGTACGCTGATCCTAGTTATGCTTGGCATTAATGAATACCAATGCCATGTATAACAATTAAAATAAACCATTATCCATGGCTTTACATGCTTAGTTATTATCTCTAGATTTAAACTTGTTCACATTGAAAAGCAGTGAGCAAAAACAGTGGGAAATATATCGGCAACGGACTCAGATGGGAAGGTGTTACAGCAGTGGCAGACCATTTTATCAGTACCAGTTATCACAATTTGGTAAGTCTTGAAAGATGTTCAGCCTAGAAGAGAATGTAATGGCTCTCACACATTACCCTATCATCTTCCTAAAAAACAGAATGTCTTACTTTAGGAATTGGGATAATGGTGGATGAATATCAAGCCCTTCAGATCTGGATTGTCAAAAACTATCTTTAGATTAAGAGATACAAATTCTTCCATATATCAGAAATTGTAAGGACAGGCCTTAACAAAGACAGGGGAGATGATATCAGCTAATGAAGAGAGAAGTAAAAGAGAAACCTAAGGAAATGAACAGGGACATGTGAGCAAAAATTTTTCATGCTATAGAAGGATCTGCAACTTTGAAGGAATTTTTATTAGTAGTATGTATTTTATTTGGGGCTAAAACATTTTGCTTTGAATCTGTATTTCATTTTGTTTCAAATGTACTTTGATTTATATGATAAAGATATATTATTGAACATGCTATGAAGTGCAAACCACTGATGTAGAAGAGTCTATGGACAAAGTCTGTGCTAGCAGGAAATGACGGAAAACAGCTGAGGAAGTGCTGAGAAAGGCTAGATCAAGTGGTTTCAAAGGTTTTGTAAGAAACAGGATAAGAGCAGAGAAGTAAGAAATGCCTAACCTTTCTTTTGGAAAGAGAGCAACAGAGAAATTTTATGCATTCTGTACTAGTCCTGTGTTAGACTTGGTGTTAACATTAAGAGCAATCACATACAGTTGTCCTAGTTTCATCTGGGACAGGGTTAATTTTCTTCTTCATAGCTGGTGCAGTGCTGTGTTTTGGATTTGGTGTGAGAACAATGCTGATGGGACACTCATGTTTTTAGTTGTTGCCAGGTCATGTTCACACTAAGTCAGGACTATCCAGCTTCTTGGGCCCTGCCAGCGAGAGGGCTGGAGGGGCACGGGACACTGGGAGGGGACACAGCCAGGACAGCTGATCCAAGCTAGTCGTAGGGGTGTTCCATACCATAGAACATCATGCGGAGTATATAAACCAGGGGGAGTTGGCCAGGGCCTGGCAATCACTGCTCTGGAACTGGCTGGGTATAGGTTAGCTGGTGGTGAGCAGTTGTACTGTGCATCACCTGGGTTTTTTTCTTTCAGATTTTATTGCACTCACTCTCTCTCTCCTTTTCATAACAATTGTCATTAACATTAAAATTTATTTTATTTTAATTGTAAATTCTTATCTCGATCCACAAGTTTTACCTTTTTCCCAATTCTCCTGCCCATCCTGCTGTGGTGGGCAGGGGAGTGAATGAGTTGCTGCGTGGTACTTAGCTGCTGGCTGAGGTTAAACCACAACAACGGTGTAATATCTTATGTCACTTTTTCTTGTTTGTCTCATGACTATGAGCCTTAAAGGTAATGAGATCTGAGATAAGGAGGTCTTTTTGCTCGTATCTGTCTCTTCTCATCTCAGAGATTCCTGCTCAGAAAGTCACAATATAGATAGTAGTCTTTGCAATAAGACCTAAACAGTTCATTTGGGCTCTTCTTATTTTTTGTCCCATTGACATCTTTAACTATTTATAATGTGCTCTGCAAGCAATGCCCTTCTCAAATCAGCAGAGAGCACATATTCAAATAAGAATATTTTTTTCCCTATCTAAAAATGCTGTGTTCCAATTTGTTCTGATTTCAGTTTAAATTCATGTTCAGCCTATGTATACTTTTCGGATTTGTTTTTTTACTTTAATAGTGTTTGGGTCACCAGTTTGCACAAAAATCACACTTTTAAAAAGGGGAGGGCGGAAAAAGAATCTCAGTGGGCTGCTCCAGAATCACTTTTTTGCAGTGAAAAATAATCAGGGAAAAGCAGCTTTTAAAACACCTGATTTTAAAATGGTTTTCTACCAGTATTAAAATTAACTAAATTGATTAACACAGTGATTTCACTTGACTGAAGTGTGTTGGGAAAGCCAGGGTTACAAAAGCACCTGGATCCATCTCAGCATGATAACTGCTAAGATGAATGCATTAAACAGAGGTGTGCTGAAAGCAAACAAAATTGCAAAATAAATAAATCCTTTGTCAGAGTTTACAAGCTCTGAGCCACATTAAGCTTTGTATACAGTTTGGCCCAATGCTTAAATACCTGTATGATGACATATTGAGGTTAGAGTTCCCAGTGAAGCAATGTTGTGTATCTGACAGCATTTATATTGATTTTATCACCAGATAGCTGCAATGTGACAACTGATGGATTATAGGGAACACACTTCGTTAACTCTGTATGCCTGTATCTTGCAAGTAGTCTTTTTAATCTGCTCACTTTTTAACACCCCACTCAATAATTTCTCTCAAGAGCATGTGTGTCTGACTTGTCCTTTAATGATCTTTCCAAATGGGGAAATCAATGGTATTAAATACTCAAGGAATGGCATGTAAATAAGCAGATATAAATTTAAGTATATAGTTTTTATAGTATTTTTGATCCAATGATACAGTATAGAAGCCTGCATATTTTTATATTGATGACTGTTCTTCCCATTTATATAGCTCTTTTGAAAATTTTATTATTTTCTTCACTAGTTCAGTAATATATCTAATTGTAGTTGGCTTGAAGAGAAGAAGAAAAACGATGAACAGAAAAAAAGGGTTTATATTTAAGGAACCTGAAATTACATTCTGTGCTTAACTATTTTGTTAGATCACTTGTTACCAAACTTGAAACCAAGGAAATCAGCATCAGAGATAACAAATTAATAATCCAACTAATTGGCAACATCATCATGTTTTGCTAGGCATTGTCATCACGTTGGGAAAATATTCAAACTAGAGGCACCTGGTGATAAAACAGACCTGTGTCGTTTTCTATTTCTGGTTTATGTGTTTTTGCTATTTGAAACACATGCATTTAATTGCTTCGAACAGTGGGACTCCAACATTATTCTGATGACTACTGAACTGTTAAATTGATCAGAGCACTGAGAATATGTATATGTTTTTAAATCAACCTACTGGCAAATTTCCTTTGCTTTAATGCTTTCCCATTACCCTTAATTAAATCCTTTTCTTATCCATTGCCTCCCAAATTATATCAGTAACCCCTCTCTTTCTCATCTTGGTAGTGCCTCCAAAATTTACAAAAATTAATGGCTCCTCAAGCTTTTAAACACTTTGGGCAAAATTCACCACATGTCATTTCATTGGGAACAGATGGAGCTGCACCAGGAATGAATTTGGCTGCTAGGAGTTACTGGGTGACCTGAGGACTAAACTATTTATGCGTTCTTGTTTTGCAAATCTGATTTCTCCAGCAATGTTGAGAAAGATAAAGAAGCAAAACCAAAATGTTACAGATGTTATGATCTCTGCAAGGTGTAGCTTACCCTCAATTCACACGTTCACAACTCCCAGTGACAGTGATGAGAAGTCTGACATGGATCAGGGATAGTCATAAACCTGTGTGTGTTGGTTGGTTGAAACATCTATTTATCTAAATATATTTAAAGCTCTTTCCCTACAGACATTTTTACTACCTGGTATGTGTGTTGGAATTGAATTACTACTGCCTTATTTTAGTTTTATGCCTTCGTAATGACATTAAAAGCAACACTTACTCAACGTAAAACTAGAGAAAAGTGATGGTGAATTGGCCCAATTCACTCTTCTGTAGTTGTGCTCGTTAAAAAGGTGGGAAGTATCTGAGTACGAAAGAAGCAAACAATTGCAAAAATCAGCAGCTTTCCCTACATGTAGCTCTCCCATACATTTTCTTTGCTTTTTCTTTTGGCTTGTTTTTTGGTTTTTTGGGGGTTTTTGTTTTACTCCACAACATCTTGAAAAAATATTGGCTTGGAAACATAAAAACAATCTTACTGAAAGCTTTACTTTGACAATAAAATGTATGCATAGCACAATTCCTGGAAAAGCAAAATGACAGAGAAGAAGTATGCCTGATTAATTTTGAAACATTTAAAACGATCAATTGAAAACCTTTTAAAGCAACACCTTCTGATGAAACATAGCACTTTACAACATCAAAATAGCCTGTAGATACATTTTTGCACTGGACAACCTGGAAATGTTCTTGGTAAACTACAAACAAATTGCTCTGAGATTCTGGAAATACAGAATGACACTCATTATAGAAAGAACTGCATATTACTCAGTCTGGTCCAGGAGAAGGGGAAAAAGTGTGACAGCTGGCTTTGTGGGCACTTGAGCACATTTCCGTCCAGAAAGCTGTCAGGCAAAACCAACTTCCTTGTTATAATTAAATTACATGATATATTTTGTTGAAGAGTCATCTCTATTGGTTCTTAAACATAATGAATTGTTTTGAGGGCCCAAAATGCTGTCATTTTACAAAATTACATGTTTTCCACTTTGTACTTCACTGTTATTTGAAAAATTAATCATAGGGAAGATTCTAGCTTCATTCTGCCACACAAAGAAACCCGTCATTTAAGCAAATGGCTTGCTAGGATTGATTTATAGATATTATATAATATAACATAATGACACGTAACAAAATTTTATTACACAGTAAGGTTAATTTGAATTATGATTTGTTCTCCCTGGTAGACAATGGGAGATACTTGTGTTCAGTAACTGCTGCAGTACTTTACAACAGCATTTCAGTGAACTGTAGCATTCTGAAAATGCAACAATTAGCTATCCTAAAGATAGAAAGCCTAAGTGATCTACTAGGTTTTAAAGGTATGTGTTATTCAAATTTAATTACTACAATATATGCTGAAAATCTGCTACTTCACAGCAGACAAAAAGTTAGTAGTGCATAGAAGAGGAATTGAAGAAAAAACATAAGAAACAGAAATAATGTTTGGTATTTGGCGAGTTATTTTACTGTGTGGAAAAGCAAGTGGTGGCAAGACAACTGCTCTAATACAGATGGGCAACATCCCACAAGAGACCCAGATTGCTTCCTGTAGATAAGAGCCATAGATCACTCTTTTGGTTTTGAACAGACTCAGAAGCTTGCAATTGAGCCAAGGAGGTCTCTTGCTCTGCCTCCTTCCCTTACCTTTAAAGGGGATGAACTGTTTTTGAGCTTCCACAAGAGCGTTCTTGAAAAACTCCCAGCACTCACTGTCTCCATTATCCTCCATGGAAGATTCCCATAGAATCCCTCCCAGCTGAGCTCTGAGCAAGCTGAAGTCTGCTCTTCTAAAATCTAAAGCCTTTGTCTTCGTACTAACCTTCAGCGTGCTCGGCAGGATCCCAGACTCCACAATATTGTGATCACTGCAGCCAAGGCTGTCACTAACTGAGGCATTACAAAGTTGGTTTTGTTGGTTTGTGAGTAGCAGTTCCAGCAGTGCCTCATCCCTGGTTGGCACACCTATATGAGGGAGCAGTCCTCTACACCTTCCAGGAACTTGATGGATGACATGTGAGCTGCTGTACTCTTCTTCCAACAAATGTCTGTGTAGTTGAAGTCACCCATAAGAACCAGGTTCTGTTGACCCAAAGCTTGCTTAAGTGACCCAAATATTGCTTCATTAGCCTTATCGTCTTGGTTTGGATGTCGGTAGCAGATGCCTACTGTAAGATGCCCCTTGGAGACAACACCTCTAATTTTGACCCAGAGGCATTTGACCCACAGTTGCTGTAGTTGACTTTTATACATTCAAGGTTCCCCTTAACATAGAGCATGACTCCTCTTCCTCTTCTTCCATGTCTGTCTTTACAAAACAGCCTATAGTCATCCATCGTGGTCCTCCAGTCATTTGAGCTGTCCCACTATGTGTCAGTTATTCCTGTGATATTATAACTTTCTGACTGGGCATGGAGC
>JAVJGI010000032.1:2906434-2920335 GCA_035590275.1 Ibycter americanus
TAAACATCACCCAGCAACAACTAAAAACATCAGCACATTATCAACATTGCTCTCACATCACAGCCAAAACACAGCACTGTACTAACTACTAAGAAGAAAATTAAATCTATCCCAGCTGAAACCAGGACACTTGGGCACCAAAACTTTTTGCTTCCTTACACCCCCAGGACTTTGTGGTCTTTCCTGATCTTGTCGAGGTTCTGGCTTGCGATGTCATTCCTGTCCACATGAAAGAATATCAATGGATAGTAGTTTGTGCTCTTGACAAGTTGTGGCACCCTCTCTGCAACATCTTTGACCTTAGCTCCTGGAAGGCAGCATACCTCTCGTGACCCCCTGTCAGGCCAGCAGACAGGTGCCTCAGTGCCCCTTACAAGGAGTCACTCACTATGAGCACTCGTTTCTTTTTGTGGTATCCACTGTGACCTGCTGGTACGGTTTCTCCTTGCATACCTTGCTTATGGGTGTCTACAGCTGTTAAAGTTTTATCTGATTTCGGTTGTAATGTTGGAAGGTGGGGACTGAAGCAGAGTCCTGGTTTTGTGGGTCACCAGGGTCCAAGGTGCCTTATTCTCTGTGGTGTCCACCACAGGAGCATAGTTCTGAAACCACTTACCTATCTTCATCTCAGTCCCTCTAATAATGTGCAGTCTTTTAACTGCTGCAACTCAGCTGCCTGACACAACGGATCATCAACCTGTGTACATCTTTTACAAGTATTTACCTTTTCTCCAGGAGAAGGATCTGGGCATTCATTGCAACCCACCATCTGTACTGAAGTCTCCTTCCTTACCAGTTCCATCTGGGTGGACGCATCAGACATCTCAGAGGCTTTCTCTATAGAAACACTGGTTTTAATTCAGAGGCAAGTGTCCACCATTATAGCAGAGACCTTGAGTACTTGGAAGGACAAATATAAGAGCTGCCTTTCAAACACAGTTTGCTCTCACCTTTTTCTATTTTTAACTGCCTTCTGCATATGAAAATGGTAACTGGTGAGCAAATAGCAAACATTTTCACACTTACATCTAATTATTTGTCAGCTATGTCATTGCAGCAATATCTGTGACTTAACCGGTTCTGTGATAAAAGTATTTAATGATAATACACAGCCACAAGCAATTGGGGTATATTTAATTCTTAAAAAAAGAAATTTTGGGTAGATCGTAGAATGATGCATGAAATATGATTGAGAAAAGTAATTAAATAATCCTTTAGAGAAAGAAAGAAAAAAAGAAAAGAAAAAAAACCTCCCCAAAAATCCAAAACTAACACAGGTCTTATTGAAAATGGAAGGTTTATAGGGATCAAACTCAAAAATTAAAACACTTCTTTTCACTATTTACAGGAAAGTAATACTGTAGAAAAAAATATTTCTGCAGAAAAAAAAAAAATTAGCAACCAAACTTTCAATAAAAGATCTGGAAATCAAAGTGTATTTGAGCTAACAAAATGCTGCAATTAATTCTGAATTGAGCCCTTGTTTGGGAAATATCCCAGCACTGTGAAATCCTCCCCAGGCTGATGTACAGTAGATTGCAGGTCTTTGTACTACTGCATTTCTATTATCCTTTTAAAAATATACCTTTTAGTCAGGTCATAGTATCACACCCTTTCTAAGCAGGCAATTTCACATTCATACATGAATGATTTCTGCAGGCCTGATACGACATGTGTCGCATGCCAGTCCAGTCTCTTACAACATGACAGCCCGCCTGTCTTTTACATAGTTGACAGTAAGTCATTACCTAACTCACGAATTCAAGTCCACAGAAGTAGGTTCAAACTGGGCTGCTGGCAAAAGCAGCAGGGATGAGGAGAGGAGGGTCGGTCAAGAGAGAAGGAATGCTGGAATAGACATCCCCACGGATTCCTTTCTCCTCCTTACAACCTATCCTGTTACTTGTTTGCAGATCTTTTTCACATAATTTACATGTGTAAATGTGAAAGCAAAGTAATGACTATTTCAGTCAGATGCCAAATGAACAAGAAAAGGCAGGTTCTTAAAACCTGAGGAACAGTGTGAAGTAACTAAAATGATAGAGAGTGCTCAGGTGCAAATGGATCCTTGTTCTTTCTGTCACAGGATTAATATGTGGGAATATGTAAGAGATATATAAACGACTATTTCATTGAACACAGAACCACTTAGAGCTGGGGAACACTGATAGGGTCTCTACTATGAGGATCTGCACAGATTTTCTCAAGAAATTACAATTCAGATTCTCTGCTATGTTTTAAAACTAGATGTAAGGAATGCCTACTTGCTGGAACTCAGTAGACTTCTATGATCATAAAATTGGTGCTACAAACAGAAGCAGACCTTAAGAACCTGTCCTGAATATAATTAAAGTGACAAGAACTTTGAGATCTGAAAACAAAATTGAACTCTTGTCTTCTTCAATATTTCATTTTCCCTACAACGGTTTACAAAATAATCCAAACTTTACATTTCATTGTCACTATCATTTAAAGACTTTGCAAGACGAGATGAAATCTCTGTCTGCATTAAATGAGACATTTCTGAAAGCACTGCCACACATCACACGGGGAGGTGAAAGCCAACACAAAATGTGAGGTCTGAAAGACAGACTCACCCATTGGCAAGTTTTCTCATTTGCTTTTTTTCTTCTTCTTCTTAAGAAAGCACTAACCTTTCTAAATGTGAAATATATGAAGACTTCATGCCCTTAACAAATGAATGAGTATGAGGGAGAGAAATGGAAACCAGGCCTGGGGGAAAGTTTGATCCCTGGTTCTTAATAGATACACAGAATGCAGTGCCAGTATAATCAGACTGAGTCTGTTGGAGAAGAGAGATGTGTGGCACACCAATTACCGACAGCAGGGAAAATTGAAAGAAATTACATTCAGGGGAGTGTGAAATGTGAAAGTCAAGGAAATAAATTAGATGTTGTATGACCTCTAGTGTAATATGTGGAGAACTAATACATTTAACCTAGTTGTAATCATGTCATAGCTAGACTGCATTAGGAACTTTTTCATTTAAATTTTCCTCTCTACAGCTCTGTGTTCAACTTTTCAAAATGGAAAATAACACATCAACACACGCAGCTCCAGCGTTAGTTCTGGAAAGTGAAGCTACACCAAGTTTGCACTGCACAAAGGAACCAAGCTCAGAATTTGCTAATCATGCACCACTTAAATTTGATGACATTAAAAATTAGGGTCACTGGAGGTTTCCTTGAAGAAAAATAAATGACAATGTATCTGCTGCAAACTATGGTACATTGTAACAGCCAGTAGACTAAAGTATCTACACAGTAAAAATTATCTATGTAGAAATACCTTTACTAGTATCAGAAAATGGGAAGGAGTGGTTTAAATTGCTTGAAGATGTGATTGGGGAGCCTTAAGTATTATGAGACTTCTTTAAGGAAAGTATGGATTTTTGCTGTCATCTGTCTTACAGAAGACTAATGTCTAAAAACAGTAAAAACTCTGTCTAGAGAGAAGCAAAAGACTTTGGAAAGTATCTGATGATGTAATCATACTAAAGCTCCGAAGCCTGAAGTCTGCCTGATACCTGATTGAAGTATTTCAAGACAGTTTATATCCATTACTTTTTGTCCTAAGCATCACAGGCTTGGAAAATAGTGTCTTCCTCTTTGCAAAAACCTTTTAGTTCTTCTTGTCTTCAGGATAAACAACTGCTATTCTTTCATTTCTTCCTTATGATTTCTGCAAATTTTTCTGCTTGTGCCCCATTTGATCCATGGTCCTAATATGGTTAAGATGATGCAAAATGGCTTTCAGTAGATATGAAATCCATTTCTTAAGTTCCCGTCATGAATTCACCTCAGGCAGAATTGGGTTTAATCTGCCTGCCTGGAAAAAAAAAAAAAAACAAACACAAAACCCCATCGTAAGAACATTAATTTCTAAAGGTACCTGTTGGAGGTGGTATGTACACTGGGGGGGAGGAGGGGAAGGGTTAATAAAAGACACCCTATCCTGTGATGCTGTGACAATGCACAAGAATGTGTCTTTTGTCCACAGAGAGCTCCATCACAAACAGAAGCAAAGGCTTTGCTCCTGCAGGACAGTTGTGCAGGTGGGTGGGACAGCCCAGTTGTCTCAAACTTATTTCTGTGTCATTAATTAACTCCTTAACAGACTCATTACTATCTAGTTAACAGACTGGATGCAGTCACTTCAAAGATTTTACTATGTTAATGGTCGTTGTTAATTTTTATGGATATGTCTGGCTCAAAAATGAAATTTTGAGGACCTGTACCTTTCAGAAGGACTGGCACAAAAGATTGTTATGCATGGTAGTACTGATTAATTAGAGCTCCAACACTGCTAAACCAGACCTCACTAAAAGACTTTCTTGGCCCTGAATGAGTCTGAGCAGCCTGGCTCTAGTGGCCTGTTGTATTTAACTAAACTTTACTTGATCATGTTTAAAACAGGTAAAAATGTAATGTTTCATGTCTTTATAATTCTTGCATCAGAATATGTCTTCTGACATAGAAAATATAATTTTACTAAGCACATTTTGCATAAATTTGAAATAATTTTTATCTAAAATATGCCACAAACCCACACACAATATTCAAAGGATTTCCAATTACTTTTGTCTGAAAGTCTGCTTATATTATTTGGATGAAGCATGAATATGAAGTTAATACATCTTTGCCAACTGTCTCTTCACAGATAAGCAAGTAATTTTGGTCTTGAATTTGAAAATTATGCAGATTGCCTGTTTCTGTCCCTTTCCTTGAACCATGCTGGTTTTTTCAATGAAAAAAATCAAGTTTCACAATTGAAGAACAGACCAATTCACTCAGCCAACACATCTATTCTTCCATCTCTCAAAGCCCAGTTTCATACCAAACTGTTCTGTTCTCAAAGGTATGCGGTCTCTCATGTCCTTTCAGGAGACTTACAAAGTGGCGCTGGGTTTGATGATGAGGTGGGTGTGAGTGCTTTTCCCAGCTCCCGGCAGTGGCTGTTGCATTGGGGCAGGTTGCCATCCTCTGCTGACCCCCAAGGGCAAGGGACAGCCAGACTGTCCCCCTGCCCCGGACATGCCATGAGGTGTGTTCCGTGTCCTGCCCATCACTACGGGTCCTCCTGTGTGTCTCTGGCAGAGGGATAGGAGTCCTGAATTCTGGAAATATGGGAAAATACATATGACCTGCTAAACACATTTCACTAAAATGATAGAAAAAGGTCTAATATCTGTTCTCAGCTCTATTTATTTTTACACTATTTATGTTCATGCCGTATAGTACTGAACTTTTTCTCTGTGTACTCTTTTGTACAAACTTATCCTTATTTGCTGCAAAACACAATTTAACAACAGAAAAATCCAGAATCTAGTATATCTGTATTTCTATGTAACTACTGACCTCATTTGGAGCAGTTCAGCTGTCTATAATCTTGAACAGTGATGTACAAACTTCACCCACTCAGCTGCTAAATTCTTTTCTTCAGCTTTCAAAAGACCTATGGATAAAATGAAAAGATTTTTCTTGTGAAGACCATAACAACACTGTTTTCAGTAAGGTAGAGGCAGCATCACAGTAAAGTAAATCTACCAGAGAAAATAAAAAGATGGACATAGAGAACAGAAAGAAAAGAGGGCAAGTAAAAAATACAGAATTACATTGAAAGAGGGCTGTATATAATATATGGCTGGGCCATGGGAGACTATAATTTCACTGCAGCCTACAAATGGAAGAAGACATTGAGCTTCAGCAGTAAGAAACCCTTGAAAAAAAACACAGAAGAAGCTAGAAGCACACTTAGCTCATAGCAGGATTATTTTCCTTTTTAGGCCATTGTTTCTGGTCATTTAAATCTAATTCTGGTGACCACTAAGCTGTCTCAGAAAGACAGTCTGAGAGCCTGAAATTGTTTCCACAACGCATGATTAAACTGTCATCTGGATCCAGGCTTATGTGGAAGTAGCCTAGTGTAAAACCTGGAACAGGAGATTCGGCTCCTGCTTTTTCAGTTCTGCAGAAGGCAAGATTTCAAGCATTCTGTGAGATTCAGGTAATTCCTGGATATAATCATGTTTTCAGAAGTAAACTTGCTTATTAAACTATTTACATCGCTACTGTCTACTGAATCATTCTAACAATGGCAGTTTCTAACTTCTGTCATGTAATTTGGAAAATCTGCCCTTCCACAGAATCATAGAATGGATTTCAAACAGTACTTTAGTGCTGCTAATTAGTAACTTTTTTTCATGCTGCACAAAAGAAAGAGGACATTTAGAAGTGGCTTCCATGATCCCCTAAACTGTTGCTTGGAAATGTCCCATGCTGCATGAAGCTTATTGTAGTGACTCTAGGAGGAGGCACTGGAAAAGAAATAGCCTTCTGAGGGAATGATAATTAATCTGACAAGCCACTTGGTATCCAGTGGTGAAAGCAAACTTCACCAATTAATCAGTGTGACATCCAGAGGTCATTCACCAGCTCTTCATATGTCTTTGCATCTCTGGACATGAAGGTGAGAAAATGCATGAATTATAGATTCCCATAGAATGGTTTGGGTTGGAAGGGATCTTAAAGATCATCTAGTTCCAACCCCCCTGCCATGGGCAGAGACACCTGCCACTAGACCAGGCTGCTCAAAGCCCCATCCAACCTGGCCTTGAACACTTGCAGGCATGGGGCATCCACAGCTTCTCTGGGCAACTTCTTCCAGTGTTCTCACCACCCTTACAGTATAGAATTTCTTCCTAATAGGTAAGCTAAACCCACTCCTAGTTTAAAACCATTATCCCTTGCCTATGGCTGTGGAGTTGAATACCATGACTTCCTCCTTAGCACTGACCTCCTCTGGCACATGCTATGAGAAGGCTGTCAGTTGTTTCAGTAACATGAAGAACACACAGCAGGTGATGCTGTCTGTGCTGGCGCATTCCTGCCTACACACTGTCTCTTACCAGAGGAAATGTCTGTTCTCAGTAAATCAGTATTTCATCAGAAAGCACAACATTCTTCAGACAGCGCCACGGAGCTAACTGTCCAAGGGATAAATGTGTCTAAGGGATAAAAGTGAAACATCACAGAGAAAGTATGAAAGCCTGAGACACATTCACATGGACATTTGGAAAACTCATGCATACTTGTAGTGCTTCTTTCTGGTTCTAGATTTGTCAGCATCTACCTGCAACCTACTGCCGGACCATCTGCATTTCCCCCTGGCCAGGTAGGCTCAGCCCTTGCAGGAGGCTGGTCCATTCCAGCTGTGGGACTTTGCCTTTGTCCTTGTTGAATTTGCTGAGATCCCTTTCAGTCCATTTCTCCAGCCTCTCCAACTACATATAATAACTAAGTGAATGGCTTTTGCAGATTTTGTGTTGCTGCTCTGAACTCCTTAGATAATATTGATCCAAAGATGATTCTGATGAGTTACAGGCTAGAATTTTCCAAAGCTTATCAGCAGAGAAACTGTATTGTTACTTCAAGAAAGGGTTGAAAGAGTCAGCAATTTGCTCATAGAAATGTGTGAAACTGTTAGAAATGCAGCTCTTTAAGCTCGTTATTATCCCTGTCACACACAGAGGGGATGACAATGTGTAGCTATTTAGTGTTATATTAGAAGTCAACATAGGGGAGAGCATATTTTTATGACATTTTATAACATTTTTCAGTATGAGATGTAATAGAGCAGCACTATCTCCACTGAAAGGTCTGGATGCCGCTACGACTACTTGGCTCATAGCTACGTGTAAAGCTACAAGGCAAATGAAAGAGTTGTAGCCACCCTTTGGAACCACTGCCCTCTACCTTGTCCGCAATAATGTTGAGTGGATATAACCAGATTGAAAACCCTAAAATAATTATGAACAACTATTATTGTGAACTGTGGTGAGAACAGACATGGCAGCAGTGAAAAGAAGCAACATAAGATTACAAAGGATCCACACTAAAACATTCAAATTGCAGAAATATGAAAAATATGTAAAATATTTTTTACATTCACTGGGCATCTATATCTGTCCTTGTTTTCCTTAACTAAGGAACCTGAGTTTGAAGTCAGAGGTTGTGAAGGTGTCACTTAAAGACAGAAACTGTTAAGCAAATTAGAAGGTTTGGGAAGGGCTTTATATGGACATGTTGTCTTCAGGACTGAAATTTGTTGGCTGATCTTTTTAGCTGAGAGTTGCACGTGTTCTGTCAAAGGGACTGGTGTGAAATAAAAAATATAATTATAGACTATTATAGATATTTTTCTGAATTTTGTTAGTTTACCGAGTACCAGTGAAAATATAAGCCAGTTTCACTAATTTGAACTTTCTTGCCTTTTGGAAGTCAGGAAACAGGAACCATTCCCTGTAATACAGATAAGGAAAAAGAAAAAAAAATTAAACATAGTTTGGACATGTCTAATTTCCTTTACGTTAAGCTACAGGATGCTAAACTTATAAGTTTAGCAGGAAGCTTAACTTATAAGGGTATCAGGAAGCTGTGGAAAGCAGCGAGTAGGGAAGAGAAAGAACATACTATGGGGAGCCCTGAGGGGTTAGGATTTTTCAGTTAGGGGAGGATGTGAAAGATAATTTGAAGGAAATTTCTGAGTTTGAAGAAAGGATGTGGAATACCCTCACGTGAAAGAGCTCCCAAGAGACTTATCCCTTAAGGACTACCTAACCACAGATTTGCTGTAATGTGAAACAGCTATAGGGGAACTAGTAGGATATTGTATTAGGGGAGCTACTCTCCCTATGTCAAGCTTTTGTCAAGCTCCATCTTTTCTCCTCCATCAACATATGGGCAATCTAGAGACCCTTCTCCAACATTTTTCTTTTCCTCAGGGAGACTGAATATTGATGAGTAGTAATTGTGGGGTTTTTTTATCGTATGAGTAATAATAACCATAACTGCCACATTAACAAAAAGTTGCTTTGTTTGCTTATTACTGTGCTGACATATAATTACAATAAATGTGGTATAATAACAAAAACTTGACTTCCATATGGCCATTTTAATCTCTTATTCAATATTCTGATATAACCACCAGGAACAATTTCTGGAAGGGATCTTTTGTTTTCTTCAGTACTGTCCTTGATATATGTCCTTGTATATGTGGTAGGACTGAATGCAGCTAAAATTTCATAGTGAACTGGGACTACACTATTAAACATATTCCAGACTTTCTGAAATTATATTCTCTAATCAATTTTATGTAAGCCAGATAGAAATGTTTTCCGGTCTATAAAATAATTACAAACTTTACAGTCCTCTTTAGTTATGACTGTCTTCTGAATATTTCAGTACTTATTTGCTGTTTCAGCCAACCACTTTGACTTGTGGTAGGGTTTTAACCAACGCATAAAACACACAAACTGAAACCTAGGAAATTCCACTTAAACATAAAGGTTCTTTACTGTGAGGGTGATCAGATGGTGGAACAGGTTGGTCAGAGGGGTTATGGAGTCTCCATCTTTGGGGATACCGAACTGGACACAGTCCTGGGCAACTTGCTCTAGCTGACCATGTCTAAGCAGAACAATTGGACTAGATGATCTTCAGAGGTGCCCTCCAGCCTCCATTATTCTGTTACTTTGTTAGAAATATCAGATCTTAGAAGATGTCAATACTGGGTGTTTCTTCCAAGAAATCCCAAGGTCCACATTCATCCCACATAGTTTCGGTCAGTTCAGATAGAAACCTAGATGCTGCTGCAGTTTTTACCAATACAGAGAGAAGCACATCCAGAAGAAAGTTGAAATCTGCTTTAGTATAAGCACTCCAAAACAAGGGCAGGTACACCAAAAGCACCAATATTATGTTACAAATTTGGAATAGCTATTGCTTTTGGAAGAATATCTAGAAAAGTTACTTCTCATGAAATTAGAGACTGAGGTTTTGATCTCATATTCCTAGTTCAAAGCAAGACAGAAAAATCTCTTCATATTTCCATCTGCTCTGGATACTTTCTTGTTAAGGCTGTAGAGCCATGCCTTTAATGGGTACATGAATGCAAACTATGTATCAAGGCAACATCATGAACAAACTTCCAAAATGCTTCTCGCATTTCAAATTGTCAGCTTAATTGACAATTCATACCAAAAAAAATCATGTCAGACACAGATTTCCCGACTAATTCAAGTCCATGTGCAAGTTTTATCTACATAAGTCCTATAAGGGTGATCATTGGCTTATACAAACTTGTATCTTGACAAAAGGTCATATGGCTTTTTGAAATGTTTTTCTGGAAGTCCTTAAGGAGTGAGGCATAAGACTGACAGAGAGGATAAATATAAATTTTTTTAAATTATTGTGATACCACTGGGTTTTATACAACAGGTGTGAAGGATAAAATTAGTCAATTACTGGAAAATAATGAGCAATGCAAAGATGACTTGTCAGTGTTATAGCCCACAGCTGCTGTTGCACATCATGGAATATAACTATCTCAATCATCAACTTGGCACAAAGAATAATGTTTGTGAGTTGTAATTAAAGCAAGTATTTTGTACTGATTTTGCTGTGCTTTCTGACCAGTAACCTTCAGGTGAACAAGAAGTTTCACTTTTGAGACCTGCTTCATAATTTAAACCAGATTAACATTTAACATACTCCTCATGCTCCTTTGTGTACTTAGCAAAGACCTGGCTGCCTTGTTCCAACAGGCAGGAAAAATGCAGAAAAAAAGAAGCCTTCAATTTGAAGGGGAAATTTTTAGAGGCCTCTTGTTCTGTCATATTTATTCATGTTGCTTTTTTACTACATTCACAACTTTTAAAAGTCTTTGGAGCTACTTCACTGTATTTGTCTAATTACCTGCCTTTCTTTCCTGGAACTAGTAATATAAAACATACTCTAAACACTGGAATGAAACCATTAATCAAATTGTAAATTTAAATGTCACAAGGAGCAACAAAAATTGGCAGGAATAGATGGTGGGTGGTACGAAACTATTTCTGGCAAAACTTGACTTGTGCTGTTTTGCAAACAAGTCACTACTTCATGCAATCATTGTTACCATTCCTCATCTCTCAGGTATCTGGGTAGGAACAAAAAGGAGAAGATTCAGTCAACTGCCAGCACTGCCGAGTCATGGGAAGCTTGTTCAGGACTGGCAATGTTGCTCCTGCGACCCCATACGATGCTGGCAGAAGCTCAGGACTCACTTTAAAATTACAACAGAGCCCTTCCATTTCCAAAACAATTCTCCCATCTACAACCTCATGGGCTAGCAGCGATGCTCACCAGACTGAGAAACACATCTCCATTTTTCACTTTTCTAATGCTGCACAGAGCTCTGCAAGAGTGACTCTATGATGTCTAACAGTTATTTTAGAAAAAGGCTTATGATGTCGTCAACTTTGGATATACACACAGTTCTGCTTCCTTCAAGTTGCTAAAGATTCAGGGCCCCAAGTGTAAGTGCAAGTAGTTCCTGAGCCACAGAGCCAGCAAAATCTATAGCTTCCCTTGGCATTGTGCAGATTATATGCTGCCTCTCGTGGTTTGGGACAATAGAGAGGTGTTTCTGTCAGTGAGAGATATTAACATAATTTTTCTTCTCTTCATTTATATGTGTTTTTATAAGCTTTCTATTAATTTTAACTGGCTTTGAGGTGTTTGTCCTTCTGCCAAATTTGAGTGAAAATGGCCAGTAAGTTTAAGAGTTTTAGGAAAGTGAGAGAAGCAAATAGACGTAAACATTCTATTTTCTTAGAAAATTAGGCTAAAATTTACCAGTTTGATCCCACAAGTTTTATATAACCAACCACCACAAATATTCTTAATTTTTATTGTGTTCTTCTTAGTTCAGAGACATTCTCACTCTTCCACCTTTGCGCTGTATAACATCTCCTTCTCCCATAACTAAAACCTGTAAACTGGAAGTCTGCATATAGTTTAGCTTTCTGGTGGCAAATTATCTGTAAGAAGAAAGCAATCTTTTTCGTACAATACTAGGGAAATTAATCCTTAATATTTAGTCACTTTCCAGTCTGCTTTCAGATATCTTAGCAACCCACTCAGATAAAACATGTATTGTAATTTAAAAGGAAATGTATTTCAAGGGAGTTTTCATTAATACACACACTTCTCTCAACTAATATAGTGCTCTGAAAACAATATGTTGAGTAATATATGCCTATTCAGCAGTAGTGTCTTCATCCTTTGGGAATGGCACATTAGCAGTCTTGTTTAGATTGAATAGTCCTTGCATGAACATTATTCATTCAAAGCATGTCATTCACAATTCATGTCAGATATCTGGTAGCATCAATTAATGGGTACGGATTTGTTTAAAACAGAAGAGCTGGGTATACTATAGGTCATTTTCCATCTACTAAGGAAATGAAAATTATATCATAGCATGTCAGACTCCTCTAATAATTTTTAATCTAGTTTAGGCTTAACTGAATGTAACTAAATTTTAAGAAGATAAAGGTCTAGCAGAGTTCTGGAATCAGCCTACTACAACTTTGGAAGCAGGCTGATAGAAGATCCAGGCTTTGCATTTTGTTTTAATCAGAATATTTATTGCTGAAAAATTGGCAGAGTGAGATATTTCCCAAAACAAACCCTGACTCACCAGCAAGACTGAATCACTGAGGGCTTGTGTTGCTGGTAAGATGGTGGGCAAGAGGAAAGGGTGGAAGAGAAAGAGACCTTTCAACTTGGAAGGCACCCCTCCAAAATATACACATTTATTGTCCAAATGATTGAACTGCAGGCTGATCCTTGGCAGTGCCATGACACTTTTATGCATCAGTGTTATGAAAGATTCAAGTTACTTTGCCTGTCACTATTTCTCAGTGTCTAAAGCAAGCTGGCTTGCTTTAGAGTAAAATAAAAAGTAGCAGACAGGGACTCAAAGGCCTGTTGTCTGTATCAAGACCTGTTTTCAAGCTGAAGCAGCACTAACAGATGTGTGGCTTGATTCCGCCTTTGAACCAAGGAAAGCAGGAGTACCATTTTGAAACTATATCCAGTACTTGTTTCCCCTGAACAGCATCATAATTTTGGTTGCTCAGAGTGCAACCTGAATCACATTTAAATTAGGCGAAAAGTGGTGCTATGTAATTGAAAGTTGGTGGAATGAGTACATACAGAGAAGCACAGATTAAAAATAACATCACACAGGTACCAGTGGTGATCAAAGGGCAGAGAGATCTGCAAAAGATGATGGTAAAATAGAATTAGGATAAAGTGGCTAGTGTGATCTACAGCAGGTATTATTTATACAGTAACGTATCCTAGAGTAGTAGGACTTGCTTATGTTTTAGAACTGAGAGCCAGTCCTCCATTTCGCAGTGCTGGTTGGTTATGCCATGATTGTGCAGGAATTAGTACCACCCACATATGAATTAAGAGTGGTACACGAGGGAGCTTTATACCAGGTGATTGCACTGGGCTCATGCACTGCTTACGTGTCTTGTGCCTGGTGGGACGCTGTCCCCATTACATCCTGTAGATGTTAGTGGCTTCTGTCGTTAGGGGTCCGTTAGGTTCCTCCACTGCCTTAGGTGCTGACTACACGAAGGAAAAGTGCATGGCTGGAAAGAAACATTGCAGGAAAATAAAGGTCTGCACACACGGAGGGTAAGAATGAGACCAGAAAGGGCAGAAGAACTCAAATTTATGGACTTGCTAAAGGACAAGTGAAGTGGGGAAGATGACGTGCATGCAGTAACTAGTCTGGCACCAACTCTGCAACTTCTAATCCGCTTCAGGATATGCCTTTTTTATGATTGTTTGGAAATGTTTGATGCAACAGAGAATTTTCACAGTGGAGTATTTCTTTGTGATGTTTCATTGTTGTGGTTTGTGCTGGTTTAAAAGTAAACCGGCAGGAGAAATGAACCCAACTCAGAAGAGTTTAGAAGTCAGAACTACAGTTTAATTAAAAAAATTACAACGGGTACACTGATACACAGGAAAATTGGTTTT
>JAVJGI010000032.1:2921699-2936176 GCA_035590275.1 Ibycter americanus
CATATAATCAAAATCAAAATCATATTTTAAAAATAAAAATCAAATAATATTCTAATAATTAAGCTATTTTATCAGGGTAACCGTAACAAATCCAGTCATGCAGATTAATTATTATGGCTTGCTCTGGGATGTGTCTTAAACCTCACTCAAGTCCATTACAATGTAGTTGAAAATAAAATGTTAGATTTAGCATCAAGGCCATAATCTTTTTCCCCCCGTTTTTAACTAAAGCTAGCTTGCCATATGTTGAATTTCATAGCTATAGAGAATATTGGGGATAGAAAACCCTAGACTGTGTAAATAGAGGAAACAAAATGGCTCCCATTACAGATAATGGATGAACATTTATTTGAATTAAACATTTAAATGTGGCTAATTAACTCATTAACCTTTACATCAACAATTATATTTCACACTGTTCACTACACTGCTCTCTGCTGTGGTTCGTGGGATTCTTAATTAAATCTAAGTCCAGTGGTCTTTCAAAGGTTTCCCATTAATTCCACTATTATCATCCACAAACTGAGGGAAAATATTCCTCAAGACTTTGCCTTCTGATAGGCTTGTGGTTACTCTCATCCTTGCCAGAGCAGTGGTTCGCCTTTAGTCATTCTGTTGGAAACAGAATCCTGCGGTATTTAATTAGTAAGTCTATTTGAAGAGTTTATGAAGCAAAAGGCATAGGAAGAGTTTTGTGACAGTGATTAAGGTTTGCACTAGCTCAAGGTGCCTGCCTTTTCATAGAGCTGTATCTCCTTTGCCATCTCAGAACGACTCTTCTGGGTCCTGTTCAGAGTTCTGCAGTGCTCAATAGCCATTAAAATGCCTGTCTTAACTCCTAACTTCTATGTGCTTGTCTGCCTTTACTTTCTGAGTTAACTTCTAGATGAGGATCAGGATACTACTTCAGTATCTGGAAATCTTGCATTAAAAACCTCTTTTGGTTAAAAAAAAAGTAAATGCAACGGCAATTATTTGAGCTCAAAAGTGTCCAATGCTGTATGTATTAAAATTGTCGAATGCTTTGGCCTCAGGTAATTACACAGTGCCTGTTAGCAAATCATATAACTGCCCTTGCTGAACTAGTATAAATACCAGGTAGCTCAGCTGACCTAGCACAGCACTGATCAGCTTCTCCTGTGGGACATAACCCCTAGCAAGGTCTGCAGCACATTAAAGTACAAGGTTTTCCACAGGAACATAAACCAAGTTTATAATACTAACATATCGCGCTGTTCCTCACATGTGAACATTGTCAGCTAAACTCTCTAAGAGACAAAACCTCTTAAATCATCTTTTCCTGGAATCATAAAAAAGAAAGAAAAAGTTAATTACTGAAGCTCAAGATATATGATAGCTTTTTAAGTGTAACTATTCAATGACAGAAACAATTTAAGAAGCTATTGCAAAAATGATGACATTAGATTTATGTCTTCTCAGAGTTTGCTCTTTTTCTTTTGGCTTTCATCCAGTTCATCAGGTACAGTTTACTGCCAGATTATCAGTCTGTTTCATTAAAATATCTTCTATTGTCTCTTTTTTTCTGTGTACAGGATGAACTATAACATTTCAAGATTTGCTGTTTGTTGATCTGATTGAAAATATTGGACTCTGCTCCATAAAACACGACAAGCTTCCTGTTTCTGCCATTTAATACTCTTCCCACTTTGAATAGTTATCCAGTGATGCTTATTCTACCAGTTTATGAAGCTTCACATTCATTTCAAAGTACATTGTAAACAGTTCCTGAATTCAGAAGAGAGGAGTGTTGACATTTTTACCTTGCTTTTTATTACTTTCAGATTTAAAAAAAAAAAAAAAAAAAAGATATTTAGAGTTCTTCTATTTTGTTATTCTAACCCAGAATTGCAAGTAGAAAGAATATAATTTACTGGTAGAGAAACTGGCAATAATATCAAAATAAAACAATGCACTAAATTGTTCATAGAAAAACATAGACATGAGCTCAGTTTAATATTTCATAGGAAGAATGACAAGCATCTTTAATGCCAACTTTAGATATTGGCTTGGAGCAGGCTCCAAAGAAAACGAAATATCCCCTAGGAACAGCACTGATTATTCAGAAATGTTAAGCGCCAGTCCTTGCTTCCTGCAACACAGCTGCTGATGTTCCCTTGACCTAGTGTGACTCACCCAAGCAGAGTTACAGTACAGAAATACTGAAAAATAGAGATTGTGTTAACAGGACAGTGTAAACCAGTGTTTCCAAAGGGAATTTCAATTTTCTGTAAAAAGGCCTTTCTGTCGTCCATCACAGTGATCTCGCTCTGTTTTAATTTCGCATCAAGCTACTCACACTATAAATGAAATTTCACTTCTGTGCCTTTGTTCACTGTTAGAGGCCCTTCAGACATTACTATTTTTCCTCCATGTGACACCAAGCAGAGTGTAGTGCAATGGCAGAGCACGGTTACAGTCTTGTTTTGCAAAGCTTCCATAAGTGACCCACTTGTAGTTTTGCTAATCGACATATTCCCATGCTTACCTACCTCATCTTACCGACATTTATAGCCAAAAATTGTTGTCCATCTTGTACATTGCTAACAGGTTACTGAGCAGTACGTCACATCTCGGTGACACACTAATGAACTAAAGCCAAGTAGAAATACTTACGTTTATTCATATAGTATTGTCCCTTTTAAGGGTCTCATTCACTTTGTGTTACATTGATGAATGCATTCTGCATATAGAACTGTTGCCACAAGTTTTTCTTTATGAGGATATTATTTTTATTTTCAAGAGGTTGGAGAAAAGCTGTCTGGCGTGCTTTCAACTGGGGATTCTTTTTTTTTTTTTTAAATTTTAGTTCCATTTTGTCGCTGAACACCAGCACTGAAGTGTTGATAAGGAAGAAGTTGTGTTTTAGGACTGTTAGAAAGATTGACCTCTCTCTCTTGTAGAGAAAAAGAACTTTACTTTGAAACTGTGATAAACTGTTACCAGGAAAGACCATGGTGGAACTGACTTTGAGAGCCCACTGCAAGCTGACCCCACGCTGGTCATTATCCCAAAAGAGACAGATAACCTTCTGGCACATGACCCCAGATCTCCTATCCTTCCTGAGGAAACATGCTTGAGGTTTTTGGGGTAAGATCTAATGACAAAAATTCAGCCCAAACTACAAGACTATTGTAGTATTTCATCACCCCAGTCCACCGTTTCCATACCCTAAGAAGGTTAGAAAGTTAAGAAAACTATGAAGAAGCAGGTCTGGAAGGTTGCAAAAAAAGGTTTTGTTGCAATTTACTTACACAAAGGTGTAATCCAAACTTTTATTTTATTTACTCAGGGAAAAATATCTCTATGTTTTAGGTATTATAAGTTATTCTATCTACTGAACTTCTCTAAATGCACCTAAACTTGTCCTTCTGCTGTTTTGTTCTGATTCTCAAATGCAAGCAAAGTCACAGGATAAACACCTCTGGTTTGTCTTCTGTTTCCAGGCAGAGATGCAAGGTGGCAACAGCGGCAGCTGCCAAAGTCAGGGAGTTGTTGGCTCACTGTACACAAGGAGAGGTTTCTTGCTGCTGTCTTGGTCACTAATTAGGGCTTTGTTCCTGGGTAGTTTTACTACTCAAGAAATTATGTTCTCTACTAACCATATTTGTTGCACATTCAGATGACTTGCTGCTAAACAAGTGAATGGAAATGTTTTCTCTAATCAGATTATTATTATTATTTTTTTACATTCAAGAGAAGGGAAGAATATTTTAAAAAAAGCAATCAACTACCAAACACAAATAAACTCCAGGAAAGTCAGAGACACAGTTAGCGGGACAAGATGTTTCTCTAAATTCAAAGTCAGGCTGGTTTTATATTCCAAACAAACAAAACCAATATTTTTTTGTTTTCATTGGGTTTTCTTTTAAATGAAAAGCCACTGTTCATTATGCAAAGCTGAAAATAACAATGCTATGCCTAGATGAATCACAAAAGCTCATTAAAAATAACATTTTGGGGGGATGTAAGGACCCAAGAGTGAAAAGAAATGCAAATCTTCTGTCTGTATCAAGTTGTCTAGCAACTGGATATAAAAGAATCTTTTTGAGTACATTCTGCAAATCCGCTAGTGTTTTACATCGGTCTGTTCAGGCACCTTTAGCCAGCTAAGCAGAACCTCTGCAAGCAGGATATGTACAACTTCATACTCCAACTAGCCTCCCTGTTTGTTCCCATCAACACTTTATACCTTTCCACCTTGGGGATTTTCTTCTTGAAGTCTGGAGCTGCTAATACGTCCCATCTCAACAGTCCAGCCTGTCTGCAGTTTCACCTTTTCGCTTTTTCTACAGACTTTTTTCACAGCAGCATGACCAAGGCTATATAGTTGTGCCATATCAGAGCTGGGATCTGAACCTTCGCTAAACATAGAGCTAAAACTGTTGTGGGGTTTGGGGTGGGGGATTGGAGGGAGGGTGTGTTTATTTGGGGTTTTGGGTTGGTTTTTTTTTGTGGGTGGTTTGCGTTTTTTTAAAAGATCCCAGGAGTGCAGAAAAGGAGGCTCATATAATCTCATTAGCTTGGCTCCCACATTTTCCAAGGCAATTGTATTTCTTTCATTCTTGTCAACACCTTTTCCCCTTTAAACTCCATAGTAGATAACTTTCCTTCTTTCATTCCCACATCTTATTCAATAAAGGTAGTCTTCCTCCCGAGACTATGCATAGAAAATTTCCTGACATTCAAACAAACATGTGCTGTAGTACCAAAAGAAAAGAAGAAACCCATACTGAAACAAAAGAAACAACGTGTTGTACAGCTAAATCTGAACTAAATCCATATTTAGAGAACATTCATTCTTCTTTTGGAAACTGTACAGTCTCTCTGGCAGGACAGCACGTCAGAACCTCAGCCTCAGCTCCCCAGGTAGGTGCAGTTCCCCTGCCTCGTCTGCCTTCAGCCCCGGACTTTCAATTCAGGTTATTGTCACCTGCTTCTTATCACAATTCTCCCTCAGGGAAAAAACACACAGCTGCACTCGTTGAGGACACTAGTCTTTCAAGAAACAGACCTTGCAGGCTTTCCAATTATTTTCAAGATTGTAATGACTTGGGTAAACAGCTAAAGAGCTGGGTTTTTTTCCCCGTACTCCCTTCACATCCTATTTTCAAATAAGCACTGCTTAGTTTGAGAGCTTTCAGCTCCCTTGTTCTAACCTAATGGCTGTGCTTTCACGTGCCAAGGCATTAGCTGGAGGTATCAATCTGAATCTCGCTGTCTTAAAAAGGCAGGGCACACTTTTTATAACTCCTTCTAGACTGTATGTCTGCTTTATACCAGATATGATTTAATAGACTTTTTAAACCGAGCCTGTCATCTGCCTTCCCTGAATATGAAAAGAAGAGTATTTACAAGCTATGCACCTTAGAATGCCTTTCATTGTCCCAGAAAACTCTTACTGAAGCATCTATTCAAACATACATGCTTTTTGGAAATCTTAAAAGCAATTTTCTTTGCACAAATATCTCAAAGTTTGTTTGCTGTTTTCTGCTTTACTTCTTATCAGGTCTGAGAATGGTGTATTACGCAGGCATCCTGCTGTATGGGAGGATTTCAGAAATATATTGGTCTGCTCCAGAATCCATCATTTATTAATCACTGCGCCTGGTGCTGCTCCTGCCATCTATCCTCAGTCACAGCCTGAGTCTCTTCAGAAGCAGATTTTCTTTTTTTTTTTAATATTTTGTATCCTGCAGCAGGAGTGAAGTCAATCAGCTTCAATCAATGCTGACACTATGAAACACAAAAGCAGTACATCAAAATAGGAAGATTTGAGGGCAAGGTTGCGTTATGAATACACGAATAATAAACTCCAGCTGTGTCCTGCCAGTGGCTACATCAGCTACACAATTTGTTTTATTGGTTTGTTTGTTCGTTCAGGGCCTTTCTGTGTTTGTGTGTATCTGAATTCAGTCTTACATAGCTAAATCAAAGAGTTTGCCTATAGAAAGAGTTCTGTCTTCAAGATGGAAGATCCATAAACATAAATGAGTCTCTTTCAATAGCTAAGTGAGTAGCAGATATGTATTTCTTAGGAACAAACTTCACAAACAAGCCTCTACAAGTCTCCATTGAGGAAAACAGAAGCTTTGCAAAAGATCTAACGGTCTGCTGCTTCTGGACATAAAATGGTTTGGCAATCCATCAGCATTTTCCTTTTTAACAATTTATCTAGAATATGGCTAAATAGTGGTTTGCAAACCATGGCTTCTTGTGTACCAAAGTTTCAAGGGCTACAACTGGTGACCTGGTTTGCCTAGAGAGATATATTCCTTTTCGAGGAAGGTCTGTGTGTTGTTCTGAGTGTCCACTGTCTGAAAGGTGGATGAATGATTGCACATGCAGTTCTCTGCTAACCCCTGATGATCACAGAATCACAGAATCATAAAATGGTTTGGGTTGCAGGGAACTTTGAAGATCATCTAGTTCCAAGCCCCCTGCCATGGGCAGGGACACCTGCCACTAGACCAGGTTGCTCAAAGCCCCATCCAGCCTTGCCTCGAACACATCCAGGGATGGGGCATCCACAGCTTCTCTGGGCAACCCCTTCCAGTGTCTCACCACCCTCACAGTAAAGAATTTATTCTTAATACCTCATCTGAATCTACTGTCTTTCAATTTAAAGCCATTCCCCCTTGTCCCATCACTACATGCCCTTGTCACCAAAATCAGGAATAAGAAAACCCCTTAACACCAATGCGGAATTAAGAAGCAGGCATTCCTTTATTGCAGCGCTGGATGCACAGGGGATTGTTCCACCTAACCATGCCATATGTTACATTTAGGCAAGATTATATAGACCATTCATATGTTTATGTATTACATTTCTTAGAAGAGCCATACATATTCAGTCATTTCCCAAAATAAGTGGTGCTATGTTAATTAAGCATTGTGCATGCTCCTTACAGGTATTTAAGAAAACTTCTGGTGGTCTCAGACGATAGTTGACCTCTAGTTACAGCTGACAGAGAACTGAACCTCAGTTATCTTTCCCTATATGGACTTCTCTTGACCACAGTTCAACTTCTTTTAGGCAAATTTGGTTTCAGATCCAGCTTTGCAAGATGATCCTTTCTTTTAGCTCCTTCTTAGAGTTATTGATTAACCTTCCCTTAGCGATATAATGCTGCACAACTGTAAGGGCCCTTTCTGAGAAAAGGCTTTGTTCATTGCCTGGGTGCCAGGCTGCAGAGTGATTATGCCTTAAGATGTAGTGAGGAAGCAACTAGCACTAAATGTGGCTCTCTGAGCTCACCTGCAAATTCTGTGCACACCTGTCTGCAATGAGGGGCTGCCCAAAGCTTAAGTATTGGGGAAGGAGATCCCTCCTCAGATGAGCATGGAGAAAGTAAACAGCTTGGTGGAGTGTGAACTAGCTGCAAAGATGCTTTGCTGCAGGTAGGTGCATTCTGGGGCAGAACTTGGGTGGATAAGTGATTGTATATAACTGGCACATATGTATGCAATGGGGGATCTCCCTTGGGGTCTGTGCCTTCATACGCCACACACAACTACTATTTGATGGTAATAATCCATAATAATTATACTTGAGTGGTCCATAGTAATTATACTGAAACAAATAGTACATGGTGATGCCCTTGTAAAAAGTCCCTCTCCAGCTTTTTTGTAGGTCCCCTTTAGATACTGGAAGGTCACTCAAATATCTCCCCAGAGCCTTCCCTTCTCCAGGTCCAGGCTGAATGACCCCAACTCTCTCAGTCTGTCCTCATAGGAGAGGTGCTTCAGCCCTCTGATCATCTTTGTGGCCCTCCTCAGGACTTGCTCCAACAGGTCCATGTCCTTATGTTGGAGGTCAAGAGCTGAATGCAATGCTCCAGGTGGGATCTCTCAGAAGAGTGGAGTAAAAGGGCAGGATCACCTCCCTCAACCTGTTGGCCACACTTCTTTTAATGCAGCCCAGAATATGGTTGGTTTTCTGGGCTGCAAGTGCTCATTGTCAGCTCATGTTGAGCTTCTCATCCACCACCACCTCCAAGCCTTTCTCCTCAGGGCTTCTCTCAATCTGTTTTGTACCCAGGCTGTATTTCTTCTTGGGATTGCCCTGACCCATATGTAGGACCTTACACCTAGCTTTGTTGAATTCATGAGGTTCGCATGGGCCCACCTCTCAAGCCTGTCAAGGTCCTACTGGATGGCATCCCTTGCCTCTAGCGTGTCCACAGCACCATGCAGCTTGGTGGTGTCAGCAGACTTATTGGGGTGCACTCAATCCCACTGTTCATGTTGCCAACAAAGATGTTAAGCAGTGCTGGTCCCAATACTGACGCCTGAGGAATTGTCACTGGTCTCCCCTTGGACATTGAAGCATTGACCACAACTTTTTAAGTGCAACCATCCAGCCAATTCCTTATCCTTATGACGGTAGCTTTGATACATAAAGTATAGAATAGTGCTCTGGTTTTGGCTCGGATAGATTAATTTTCTTCTTCGTAGCTGGTGCAGTGCTGTGTTTTGGATTTGGTGTAAGAACAATGTTGACGATACTGTGATTTCAATTTTTGCCAGGTCATGTTTATACTAAGTCAAGGACTTTTCAGTTTCTCAGGCCCTGCCAGTGAGAGGGCTGGGGGCGGCACAAGGAGTTGGGAGGGGACACAGCTGGGTCAGCTGACCCAAACCAGCCAAGGGGATATTCCATACCATAGAACATCATGCTGAGTATGTAAGCTGGGGGAAGGAGGAGGAGTTGGGGGATGTTCAGAGTTAAGTAACCATTACCTGTGCTGGAGCCCTGCTTACCTGGAGATGGCTGAACACCTGCCTGCCGATGGGAAGCAGTGAATGAATGCCTTGTTCTGCTTTGCTTCCATGTGTGGCTTTTGCTTTACCTATCCATCTGTTTTTATCTCAATCCCTGAGTTTTCTCACTTTTCTGATTCTCACCCCCACCCTGACGCAGTGGGAGTGAGCGAGCAGCCGTGTGGTGCTTAGTTGCCATCTGGGGTTAAACCATGACAAACAGCCACCGAAATACTAGGGATGAGGATAACAGGAGTTAGTCCGTGAGTAAGAATTGTTTGTTTGGGTTGAAGATAGATTATTCACGTAGCATAGTACAGATAAAAGAACAAGAGACTGAACAGAACAGGAAAAGTCTCAATAAATTCTTAGCTGCTAAGTAATGGTAAATATGATAATTTTTAAAAACATCTTCACGATTCTTTTTGTCTGGGTTTGTCTAAAGATCTTTTGCTTAAATAGATGGAAAAATCAAGCACCTGAAATATACATTGTGCTCCTCAGGGATGTGGTTGTACCTCTTTAACAATTAGTTATTTCTGTTTCCTAAAGGTCCTTTTTCTAGCTGTCCTTCTTCGGACCAGAGGTTTTCCCTGTGCTGGCAAATGTTGGATTAGCTGTCAGACTTTGCCTATGATAACTCGGTACTCAATGGAAAAAGAAATGAGGTGAACGAAGTAAAAATCACTCACCCATCCTTATTTTGACCCATTAAAATCACTTCTCTATCAAGAACTATTTTCGTACCTTGAAAGCTGACAGGACATAGAAAGATGAAGATTACACTAAATTTCTTGCTACATGTACATTTTCTATAACATATTTAATCTTAGGGGATATTTTAAAGGTATTTCAGGGAAATATCTGATTGTGAAAAAATTCCAGTAGCCTTGCTTAATTTAAACCTGTGAAAGTGTCTCTGATATGATTTCCAGTGCTTTCAAGTAAACTTTTTCAGGGAAGCTAGCCATTTTGAGGACTTTTCTATCAAGAGACAAGAGCAATTGCATGGAGAACCTATATGTAAGGGAATACAAGGTGTACTTGTCCTATGATACTTCAAAAGTTGTGCCTGATATATATGAATGAGCACTACATTTTGGTATTTTCTTTGCTAAGTAATTTTACTAGAACACATTCCAAAGCTAATACTTTTACTAACATACTTTTAATGAGCAGGAACTCACAAAAACTGCTGCACTATGGCATGAAGGAAACGATCAGGAAATCTGTCATTTTGATGTAAAGGCCTACAACATGACAGCACCAACTCATGGTTTATGTTTTTGTATATACATGAGTTTAGATGCACTGCAGGTAAGGGGGCATCAATAAAGCCTGTAACATTTCATGAAGCTTCCTTATGCATGGAACTTCATCTAGTGACTTTTGAACAAAAGTACTTAATATTATAACGATTGCATCTCTCATCATATCATCCAGACTAAAATGTAGAATTTTAGGCCTTTTGGAGGTTGTGGCTACTAGATAAGGGTTTGGGTTTTTTTAAAGAAAAGGAGTATGTGAGATTTTTCCTTATTAAATTTGAAATACTTCTGGGTGGACAAAATATTTTTGAAGCTGAGAAATTAAAAATGTAACATTATACTTTAGCACAAAATAACCATTTTAAGCAGAAGTGTATTCACTGACAGGAATTTGATTTGGCTCCTTTTGGTATGATACAAGTTGCTTATAGTTTTGAGTAGTTTAGAATAGATCTTTGATTCCTCACCAGGAACTTTATGCTATCTACAGTCAAACACAGCCCTGATGTATAAAGACTGATGATGCTCAATGTACTTCATTGTTCCTCCTCAGGCCATTTGTCACCTGATGTGGCCTGATCAGACTGCACCACAGCCAGGAATGTTCTTCTTGAAGGCTTTGCATTATTTCATAGTGCAAAGCCCCACAGTTCTTCATATAGTTTTGTTGTAAAGACAATAATGCACTGCAAGGTGTGGTATTCTTACACCTACCAGATCTATCACCATTTATAAGCTGGTTGCAATAAAAAGTAGAAAACTTGACAGGTGACTGCCTTCAGTTATGATGAAAATTATAATATTAGGCTTTATCACAATCTCCTCAGATGCCTTAAAGCTTAAATAACACATAAATTCAACTTGTCTTACAACTGGTATGAATGGTAATTGCTCTTTTGTTCTAATTTGCCTAAAATATCCATGTAATGATAACTGTGCAAATGCTGATAAGCAAACACATTCTTCCTTGTCTATCTATCAACATATTATTAATGCTGATACATAAACAATCAAATTTCCCTCCTCCCAACAGTATTTCAATCTGTAGTCAAACTCTGTGCTATTTTCTTTATTTAGAGTAAAACAGACTCCCATATCAAACAACATGTGACATGAACAATTATTGTCAGCGTTAACTTCACATGTACACAGCAAAATTTGGCTTGAGATTTCACCATTGCTGAAAAACAGGAAAAGAAACATTATGATAATCCTTAGCTTTTACAGCATTATTCATTCAGGAGCTTCATAAAGGTTTGCTGTATGTTGAGACTCTCCACTTAACGTTCGTTATTTAAACTAAGCAATAGAGCTGGTTGAACATTTTTTTATTTCTTTAATTTCAATAAAAAATGGCTAACAGAAGTGTTTGAGAAAAATCTTTATTTCCTTCTAAAATATTCTTTTGTGATATTTTAGAGAGCGTGTTCTGGAAGAAATGCCAAAAAATATGGGTTTCATACTGAATATTTTTGTTTCATGCCTAATGAATAGTAACTTACCACTTTTTATAGATAAGTGGAGAGGCAGAAATACGCTATCTTTGCGTCACATGTTTGCACACTGAGAATTTTTTATTGCTGCATCATCCCATGTTTTTATGTTATAAAAGCAATTTACTCAGGGTCACTAGGAAACGCTATCTCAGTCAGGAATAGGACCTAAAACAATTGCTGTGCTTCCCAGTTGAAAGCAGAATTACTGGCCATTTCTTTCTTGCACGTTATATTAGCTGTGAAATATTCACTGTGATTAATAGTAATGATGGGTCTTTCCTATTCTAGCATGTGGTAGGGTTTTTGTTATATCCATTAGAAATTATAAAGAGATTATGTGAAAATAAAGAAAAAATTCTGAATAAGAGTTAAGGTTCATTGACATTAATTCTTGATCAGTTTCCTCTCCATAAACTTCCTAAAATAATTATCCACATGCTCCTATAAAACTCCATTTTATTACAAAAAGAAAAAATAATTTGTAGAAAATATAGTCAGCTGGGTAAAAATCTTCATTCATTCTAAATAACTCCACAGTTTCAGGGTACAGGAAAAAGGTGAAAGCATCTCAGGAGTTTAAATCAGATATTAATTTGAGTAAATTTATAATAATGTATTCAAACATGACATTTATAAATGGGACTATCCAAAGGTGCATATATCTGGGGCCATGTGAAAATAAATAATAGGGAAAATAGTTGAATTAAGCCTGATCTCTTCCCTTGAAATATCTCAGAACTAAATTTTCAGACTTGCACAAAATTACTTAATCTTACACATAAAGGTCTTGGACAGCAGAAAATGTATGCAGTAAGTTATGCACAGAATAATGCTCTAGCATCTGCTGCAGAAATAAATGACCTAAAAGTATAGTGTTTGTAACTTTACCTGTCTGTTTATTCTTTGGCACAAACAATACCTTTCCAAATATATGCTGTGTGACAAGATTTATTAAGTGGGAAGTTCTTCTTGTGAGAGTAATATTGATACCTAATTAAGTACAAAACAACATTTCTTTATTAAATGAAAGAAATTTTAATGATTATGAGGTGTGCAGAGACTTCATGGTTCAGATGTTCTGATTAGTAAGATTTCAGCCTGAATCTTAAATCATACACATGAGGTAAGAGTTGATATGCAAGAAAACATTGGATTTGGGAATTTGAACAAAAGCCCAGCAACTCTGGATGTTGGGAGACCTTAATACTGCTGACCTAAACTGAATGGCTTTTGTTGGCTTACTCACTGCCTATTCCTGAAAGTGGTCTTTTGGAAGCTTTTTTTATTTGGTGGTTGGTTTGGTTGGTTTTTTAGTGTTTCATCTTTTTTTGGTGGGAAAAAGATGATTCTCAAGCAAGCTGTCACAAGGTTTCAGAGCCTCAAGCCTTAAAATACTTTTAGTTTCACATCTTGATTCATGATAATAGGTTTTCAAACTTTCTTGGGGAATAGAAATTTGGATTTTTAACCAGCCATAGTGGTAAACACTCCAAAAGTGCTTTTGGAAACTGTGAATGTTCTTTATGATGGCTGACATTAGAAGTCTTGAAAGCTGGACACACTTCTGCAAAGCATCTGCATGACTGTGAACCTTGAGATCTTCCAGTATAAGCAATAAAATTGTGAGCACTAACATTCTATAAAATATAATTGATTTTAAAAACTAGTAACTATATAATAATAGTGATACTATTTTAAAGTCTACTATAGATACTCTTGTCTCCAGGCAGTGAAAAAGACCTAATTAAAATGAATTGAATCGTGTTTGACCAGCATGTGATTTGACATATTATACATTCATTCCCATATTAGAGAATATTTTTTTTGTGGTCCACAGATTAATAACAAGAAGGGGGGGGGGAAAGATATGAAGGTAATCTATTTGCTCTTTCTACAGTACTGACATTTTTCACCTTAATGAGCACTTAAAATGTAAATTATACAGTCAGCTTAAAAAACAGAAAAAAAATGTGGTCAGATTTGTTCTTATTTTTTAAATAAAAATTAGCTGCAATTATGATAAAAAATTTTCATTGTTCCACACCAGACTTTGCCCAAAAGTACTGGACATCATGAAATACCTTAAAACGTTGAGGGTTCTTGCTGATAGTTGCCTTGATTTAGACCTGAAAGTTAAGAACAAGTTTTTTTACTGTACTGAAGACAGAAACTGAATCAAGAATACTTTAAAACATTTCATTCAGTGTCTTGGGCTTTGGTTTTGGGTGAGAGTTCTGGCTTTTTTCTTTTTTTCCCAAATACAAATATGTTATTGAACCTAGGTCTGGCATCTTCTATTGCAATCTTGAAGAAGAGACCAGACCTCAGGGAAGTTGCTTAACCTCCCTGCTCAACCTGCCCAACTCCTTTTATTGACATCTAGTGTTTAATTACTTCATGGTTTCTAAAGTGCTTTCAGGTATTGAAGTGAAAGGCACTTTAGGAATGAGGTGGTATTGATAGTTACTGTTAGATACATTTCATAAGCCTCAGAAAGGAAAGGTTTGTTCATAGCTTTAGTATTTTTCACTAATCTGTACTTTAAATTAGACCTCAGAGCTCCATCAGTTGGCTTGCTCTCCTGACTGCTAATTCATGCTGTTCTATTAGGTGGCTTATGAAGGGAAAACTATGCCATCAAAGAAAATGTACCTTAAAGAAAATACTTTCCAGTAGAAACATTTCAGTTATCCTGCACAGGTACCTCCAAAGAATGATGACCAAGATTTGTTAATATTATATATATATTATACATTAATTCTTCCAATAATATGAAGGTTATTGATGCAGTTTTGTTTTGGGAGATGTGATTCTCTTGAAATTACTTGGAAACCGTGCTGCTTTAAAAGTAAACTGGCAGGAGAAATGAACCCAGCTCAAAAGAGTTTAGAAGTCAGAACTACAATTTAATAAAAAAGATTACAATAGATAC
>JAVJGI010000032.1:2945672-3014173 GCA_035590275.1 Ibycter americanus
CTGTCCTGGGGATGGCCGAACACCTGCCTGCCCATGGGAAGTGGTGAACGAATTTCTTCCTTTGCTTTGCTTGCGCATGCAGCTTTTTGCTTTACCTATTATATTGTTCTTATCTCAACCCTTGACTTTTACATTCTTTTCCAATCCTCCTCCCCATCCCTCTGGGTGAGGGGAGTGAGTGAGTGGCTGCGTGGTGCTTGGTTGCCGGCTGGGGTTAAACCAGCACATGGGTGCAATCAGAGAATCATAGAGTACCCTGAGCTGGAAGGGACCCGTGGCGATCATCGAGTCCAACTCCTGACTCCACACAGGGCAACCTAAAAGTTAAATACCATATGAATGTTGTCCAAACGTTTCTTGACACCACTTCCCTGGGGAGATGTTCCAGTGCTTGACCACCCTTTCCTAATGTCCAGTCTGAACTTCCCGTGATACAGTTTTAAAGCCACTCCCTTGCATCCTATCACAGGACACAGAGAGAAGATATCAGCACCGCCATCCCCGCTCCCTCTCATGAGGAAGCTGTAGACAGCAATGAGGTCACCCGTCAGTCGTCTCTTCTCTAAGCTGAACAAATCTGGTATCCTCAGCCCCTCAGCATCAGTCATGCCCTCTAGTCCTTTCACCATCATTGTTGCCCTCCTTTGGACACAATCTCAACATGTAGTTTGTACAGCTGCCTCCCAGAAAGGTCAGGGACTGCTGTAGGTTACCCAGACAAAGAGCTTCTCAGATGTCTATTATTGTAGGTAGTACACCATGCTGCATATAATTTTTAATAAGTGTTTGGGGACATTGTAAAGCTGAGGTGGCTTCTCCAAAATCTGACCAATGTATGAGGTTTACCTCCAAAACCAGGTTCTCAGGCTCTCAGAATTCTGGTTCCAGGGTCATTGCCTTGTCACATCATGAGCAACAGGCTGATTCATATCTGCTGCAATACTCACCCTAGAAATAGTAATTTACTGTCATCGTGCAATGGGTAAGGAGCAAGCAGAGATTTCAAGGGAGATGCTTATGCATTTGTAAACCTTTCCTGCCCCACACTATGCAAAGAAGGTGCTGATCCTTCCAGCACCTCAAAGAGACATTCCTAAGCACAAAGTACACAAAAATAAGCTTAGAGGCAAAGAGGTTGGAGATAACTATGCTAAGGATACTATCCAAAAGGAAAGGACCATAGCTGAAAGCAAAAAAAGAAAAAATAATTACAGAAGTTGTTCTGCTAATATCTGTAGAGTTGGAGATTTTTAGTACTGTTATCAACTTTCATCTGACTGGGGAGTTTTCCAAGTCTTTGGGGAGCCCACCAAACAAATCTCTTTGAAATTTATGTATTTCTGAAATGGCTGCATATGCCTACTATTTCCCACAAGTGATCTGTCAGTGTCTTGTAGCTGAGACTTCACTTAATAGAACCCCAAATAAACTTTCTGTGTACTGAGAGTCTTTCAAGTGTTGGAGCTTAGAAAATCCTGTGATGCATCCCTTCTTATTAGTGCTGCTATATTCCAAGTTTCACAGTTCACATTCATTCCTTCCATAAAACTCTCCAGCTGGGTCTTGAATTGACTTCATCACCATATTTTTTGAGTAAGTGGACAAATTTATTCTAATGATGAATTTATCCTCAAGGCAAATTTGATATTATTGCGTCATTGGTTATATATAGGCAGAGAATATTTTTATAACTGTTATCCAGAAGCTATCACTTATTCCCTTGGAGATGCCTTAATTTTCTGCCAAGTTGTATTCCTGTTTTTCAGGCATTCTCTTCACTTTCATTCTGACAAAAGTAACTCACACTAATAATAAAGAAGAAATCTCATGGTGGGGAAAGACGACATTTCTCTGGGCTTTTCCTAATAAGCTTGTTCACAAGGCTTTGCAGCTGCTGTAATAAACATACATTTCTAATTTATTTCACATCTGTCAGTAGGTCAAAGTCATTGTTCACAAGTTCAAATTAGTGAAGTTCTACTTATCCCTTGCAAGTGAATGCATTTTATAGGAAGACATCAGCTGTAGTTTGACATCTGCATCAATGCTGAGGGAGAACGCTACTGAAAAGGCTGCTGGGCAGGTGTGGTATGGAGTAAGACTGCAGATTTTCCATGCTCAAGTTATTGAGAACGTTTATGTGCACTTTTTGTTCGTGGGATATTTTAAAGATTGGTTTCTATTGCTCCTCACAATGTAGCAATTCGCTTCGAGGTATCAGTAACACACACACAAAACCAGCAAAACAGTTGCAGTCTCTGGGTTTTCTAAATCCAAGCAAAAAACTTTCTAATCAAGCCAAAAGTTTAGAAATTGAAAGGGGAGATTTTACACTTTCACTCTCAGAAAGTGTGAGCCAGCTTTTCAAGAAAGTTCAGCCCTCATTTATGGCATTAGGATGCAATTAATTAATTTCTAAAAAATCTTTTACATGTAATAAGATACTTTTGCATTCACTGAGATCTACATAGATTCTTCTAAACTTTGCTTTACACGTTCTGCATCTACTTTATTGTCATTGATGTGTGAGAAACTTCTTGCTTAAATGCATGTTGAAATAAGCCAGAAAGTATACAAACTGAAAAGATGCTAATGTAGAAACAGATTTATTTTCAGTGAAATTTGTTCTTCTAAGTTAGAAAATTTCTCTATCAGAAATCTGTAGACCTATGAAACGGAGCTGTTTTCAATAGCCACTGCTCAGTTCTAACTTATTCTTCATATTAGTGAATTTAATTTTAAGACATTCACATTTAACTTTTCCATATTTTTCATATTTTTTGAATTTTTCAAGTCGTGGCACTGCAAACACCAGAGCACCTCAAGTACTTCTTCATGATCTGAAAACTTCAACAGTATTTTTTATATGTGGATGCAGTCAATATCTGAAGACCTAGGTTTAGATAATGAAATTTCAAGTTGTGTGCTTCAGCAGGACAGGTGAAATTGGTTTTAATTGTCTTATGTTACAGACGACAGAGGTACATAAGTAGAGCAAAGGGAAATTTGCTGTTAATTAATGAAAATATTCAGGTGTCAAATCAAATGCTTTTACTCCTTTGAGAGTATAAGAACAAGAGGTACATGGATTTTCCAGTAACATTCTATTAGCATAGGCTGGACATAGTCTTACCAGAAAAAAGTCTTTCCAAATTATTACTGTTATATACATGTTCTCCTTCAAAGTTTAACATTATACCAGAGAATTTATTTCAACAGTATTATTTCTAAATGAAGGTTTTCAACATTCATAAAACCTTGTGTTTAAAGACAGTTTTAGAAATCAAATTATTGATTTGATATATATTGATTTGATATATAAAATATAACTACTCAAACATGATCGTTTGTCAAAGTATATCAGTATACAGCAGTTCATGTCAACTTTAATGACAGTAATTGAAAGTTTCAACACAAAATAGTTTAATGCTAATTTCTATTTTTATTTAATGGCAGTTCTATGTAAATGCTTTCTCATTTTAATAACTTTTCTCTACATTCCTTGTGATTTTATTCTGTAAAAATAAGGATGGGGGTTTGCTTTCTTTTGTTTTGCTGTGTTTTCTTTTAGGCTGGCATTACAGTATTGCATTTAGGCACTTTTGAATAAGGGATAATTTCCTGAGGTTTGAGAAATATTGAAGCTACTTTTTATTTTTACACATAATAAGAAACAGTCGCAGATCAACAAGTAGCTCTATTTTTTTAGAACACAGGTTGTTATAAGTGTGTCAGGTTTATTGTCTTAATCAGTCAAAGTCAATTTACTCTATAATGGAAATGCTGAAATTCAAGTCCCAAATTTTAGCTTCATTCAGGTTTGTTATCAGTTTACTGAAATAGGAGACAAACTCATCTTTCAGTTTACGTCTTCACTCAGAAGATTTTTAGAGGTAAAAAAGGGGAGACAGGGCAGCTGGGGGTGACCCAGGTATTAATCACTGACAAAGCAGGCTAAGAGACTTCCAGGTAAAGGTATGTCTGTAGAGCTGATATACTAAAACAGGGTGGCCAACAACAGTATAAATGCATTTTGTAACACTGTGATAGCATAGGCCAACAAAACATACATCCATTAGTGTATATATAGTGTATACACCCTATAGCATCAGCTCCACGGTATTACACACTTAACTAATTCAGGGTATAATTGCAAAGGACCAACAGTTTTGTATATGTAGTGACAGTAGTGGTAATGACCCAAAGAGTGTGTCATTAGTGAATTAATTTAATCACAGAATCATAAACCAGTTTGGGTTGGAAGAGACTTTTGCAGGTCATCTGGTTCGCGCACACACACATCCCGCCCCGACCCCTGCAATGAGCAGAGAAATCTCCAACTAGATCAGGTTGCCCAGAGCCCCGTTCAAACTGACCCTGGATATTTTAATACAGTTTTATTTTGAGTTGAAGCAGTTCCATGTAAACTTTCTCTTTTTCTTATTTTTCTTTCTTTCTTATACAAAAAACCACAAACACTAAATCAAATTAAATGCACAGTACTGCTCCTTCATACCGCTTGGAGAGAACTGTTGTCTCCATGTGTCCCATGTCCACAGAGCATGCAAAAAAGGATATAAATGAAAAATATGAAATGTGTTGCAGTGTTGTCACTATTCTTTCTTAATGTGACTTGAGGTTGAGGAAGAAACTGATACCTTTTGGTGAGTTTTCGTCCTTTATTTAACAGTCTTTTAGAGGTTTAAATGCTACATTCTCTTACGTATAAAAAGTCAATTAACAAGCTTTAATAATTTAGTCAAGTGACATACTAAGTGTCATATTTTATTTTTTATAGCTTAGCCAGATGGCATTACAAAAAAGTATGCAAAACCAACTAGTATTACACCTGCTGATTTTCCACACTTGTCAAAAGGATACATCGATTTTTTTGTTCAGACAGGATAACGTAAAAAACTAACCTTAAACATTTTAATGCAGAGCTAGAATAACTGCACTTTTATCTGGTTTATTTCACCTCCCTTGAGCAGATGTAGTAGGGTCTCTGACTGATACCAGCTCTTTCACCACTCTTCCAAAGCCATCCATGCATTTCAAGATTATTGAAACTGGATATCCATATCTGTATCTATCAATTGATAAGCAGATAGGTACATACATACAATATCTGCTAAGGAATTAGAGGTTGCTGCAATGGGAGCATAGCAGGCTGACAAATCTGGTCAGGTTTAAACTTCAAAACAAAATGTCACTCATTATTACTATTGCCATTATTATCAATATTGTCATGCATTGTTATAATTATCATTCATACCAGTGTTATAATGATATCATTCTATTATTATCATCGTCACTCATTCACTCATTTATAGCACAGCCTATGTTAACAGTTAAATCTTACATGCCATTGCCATCATCACTATGTACATAAAAGGGTGACTTTCTAACTCATATTCTAAATTAGCTCTGAGTGTGCCATAGAGTGGAGCTGGTGCCATATGGTTAGCACTGATGGCAGCAATCCTTGTTGGCTTTTAGTTTCAGTGGCCAAGGTGCTCAGGCTGGAGAGTACTTTGGCGAGAGAAGTTGAAATCAAAATGGAGCTGTCTTCCTCCTACTCCATTGTTCCTCTTCAGGCTGGACATTTTTATGTCACTTGCACCCCTCACAAAAGGGGGAGTCACTTCTGCTTCTGATGTTACTTGCCTTGGTTTTGTCTTGCTTGTTGTACCTCTTGTGTATTCCTGAGGATGCCCTATCTATTTGCAGTCCCTGTGTGTAAATAGTGTGAGAACTACTTCTTGCTCTTATATGCAACTACACATATCTTTCTTTGACCCTTTGGTAGTTACATTTCTCACACATGTATGTAAAGTTCTTACACATTGTGCCTGACTACTCCACCACAGCATTACAAATTGGGTAAAAAGTCAAGTTAACATTAATTACATTCTTATCAGTGCTCTTAAAATTTAGTGATAATTTGAGTATGTTTAAACAAAAGTGACAACAACAAAAACCCTTGAAAAGGAAAGGTGAACCCCAGCTTCTAAAAAACTGAAGTGATGTGTATCCAGTATGCAATAACTTATATAAACTCACTGAGTTTTGCTTTCAAAAGCACACAGCCAAGCCTGTGCTTTAACGTCATTATTTATGTATGATGTGTCAGCTGCGGCTCCTGTCCACCTAAGTCTTGGACAAAGTAGGCCTTATAGACCAGGATCATGCCGCCCATGTCTCACGTTTCGTGTAACATGAAAGCAGCACAGTCCAGTAATGTGTCCCAGCAGGTCTAGGAACATTTCTGCCTGCCTCTTAACGACTGTTGCTCTGCACAGGCATTGCACCTAATAGGAGCAGATTGCAGCACAGCAAAACACACACAGATGAGTTAAGGTGTATGCAATTCCTGTAGTAAAAGTATGTTAGATTTCACGTTGACTAACATCTACACAATAGTAGAAATCTTTTTTTTACTTGTGTAGTAAAGATTGTAAAGTGAGAGTAATAGAGATTGAGCCAGAGATTAGAGTAGTATTTAATAACACTGTGTATAAATTATTTTTTAAAATGGGAAATATCTTAACATTAGTCGAGCGCATAACTTCTATTTGTTTCCTTGAAAATTTTTCTGAAGAGTTGCTTTTTCCGTAGGAACAGATATGAGATCAGCGAATTTTATATGCTGGAGAAGTTGATACAAGACCAACTCTTCTCTCTCTCATTATATTGGAGTCAACAGCAAGAATAAATTTGAGCACTTGTGGAGACATTGTCTGATAACCTGTGAACTTTTGGATTTCAAAATTCCAAAGGGAGACAAGTCCTGAAATTCAGCATTGAATTTTATGCTAGTTAAAGGCTGATTCACACTACCTACCTCTTCTTTTTCAGTGCTTTCTATCAGCAGAGGTCAGTCTCTTTACCCTCATTTCACTGATGATAAATAATGAGGTACAGAGAGATAGAAGTGATTTGTCTAAAGCCATCCAGCAGGTGCAGGTGGTTTTGGAGCCTGAGTTCTGAAAGTCCAGTGACACCAGTTTGTTGCACCCAAGTTGCAGAACAGGCAACTTGAATTCCCACAATTTTCTTACATTTAGAACCTTTCTAATGACAAATGAAACACACCTGGAATATGAAGTCAAGGATTTATCGCTACTCTAAAGTCTTAAAAGTCTAATCAGCACTTTGCTACTTGTACAGTTACAATGATACTAAAACTGCATTTAAAATTATATGTGCATATACAGAATTCTTCACCTTCTTCTGATGTTATGCTCATTATTCCACTGTTCGTCTGAATCTTACTGTCAATGGTCTCAGACTGGAGCTGGGCTGGAGGGCATTCCAGTCAGTTGCAATCACCCCAAGTCCGTCATCAGAGGTCTGCTGTTGACATCTTCTTACTTTTTGCTATAGTACTCTCTGGAGTAATTTTTCTGGTTTTCCTAAGCTGCTCTTATACACTTTAACATCCTTTTATACTTTTGCTAACTTCGTTCTTTTTTTTGCTTGTATGTATATGTATATATATGTATGTGAAGGCCAACAAAGCTGGTGAAGGGTCTGGAGCACAAGTCTTGTGAGGAGCAGCTGAGGGAACTGGGGCTGTTTATCCTGAAGGAAAGGATGCTCAGGGGAGATCTTATTGCTCCCTGCAACCACCTAAAAGGAGGTTTTAGCGAGGTGGGTGTCAGTCTCTTCTCCCAAGTAACAAGTGATAGAATGAGAGGAAACATCCTGAAGTTTCACCAGTGGAGGTTTAGACTGGATATTGGGAAAAATTCTTCACTGAAAGGCTTATGAAACATTAGTACAGGCTGTCCAGGGAAGTGGTTGAATCACCATCCCTGGAGGTATTTAAAAGATGTGTAGATGTGGCTCTTAGGGACATGGTTTAGTGGTGGACTTGGCAGTATTAGGTTCACGTTTGGACTTGATGATCTTGAAGGTCTTTTCCAACTGAAATGATTCTATGATTCTATTCTAGGGCATGGGTAGCTCATTCTATGCAGAATATCCGATTATTATCAATATCAAATAGCTGCAATAATACAGTCAATGTCACACCACACAATTGCATAAAACCAGGTAAAGAAGATGTAGGCAACAGTCACCTCACCTAGCAGTTAGACAATTGCTGTTACAGCTAAAGAAGCTAAAACAAATCTTGAGGCAGACCCAGACAAGCTCAGGAGCCTGTGCTGTTAGCTTAACATGAAGTCTGCAGTCTGCTGTAAGAACCTGCAACACCATGCTTACTGGCTTATACAGCTACCATGAGTCCCAGACCTGTGGATTTCACTTAAAAAGATGAAGATGAGATTTTGCTTAACAACCTGTAGCAAAACTAGAAAAGTAGGCTATCTAACACAGGTTGTCGGTGCAAGTGAAGAAGGATAGAGAACTGTAAAGACAAGATGAAATGGTGGTGTCAGTGTCATCACTTAATAACATCCCTTAGAGTCCATGCAGAAAGCAGACATTTTGTAAGATACATGGCGGTAATTAAAGTCATGACAACAGCTTAAATACTTCAGTATCACTCTTATTTTGGACAACAATTTCATAAATAACAAGGTTACAATTATAAAAAATTACCAGTGTGGTCTTAGGTCATTGCGGCACATCCTATGAGATCTACAACATTCATGGAACTCTCACAGTTTTACTCTTCTTTTTACTGAGAAAATTATATTTCATCCAGACCATTTTTAAAGATCCAGCTTCCGTGATCTTTATTTCCTATCCTCAATCTGACTCTGGGTTTTGAGTGAAAAGATTTATTTAATCACAGTGCAATCTTATGCTATTTTTGTTTCTTTGGTACCAACGCCTGATGATGCCATTCACAAAATTCATAAATATAGGGTCTCTGATTAGATATTTGCCTGAATAATTCATAGTTAAACAAAACAATTCTCTGATATTTTAGACCACGATATTATTGATTTTTGAAAAAAATTGTCTCGAGACCATTCTGAAAAGACATCTAACTTCATTTGGGTGAAATACATAGTCTCAAAGACAGTTCGCACTGTAAATGACGTGTAGTATTCTCTTAAATGTATTTACAGCAAGTATAAGGAAATAAGGCATATCTCAGATACCTCAGAAATCTCAGAAATGTTCATCCAGCTTCCAAAAGAAAAAATAAGTTGTCTGATCTAAGCAGGATCCTTCAGAGGTATTAGCTCTAAGTGCTCACAGAAGTAAGCTGAGCTTCCCTAAGCCAAGTGCTGCTGTGCCCTTGGCTGTCCTGCTCCAATGCTCTTTTCTTCTACTTTTCTCAATTTATACTGTCTCACCACACCTTCAGCCAGAGCACCCAATTTCACTTGTTTTATTTGTCTTAGAGAGCCATCTGTTCACATGGCCCAGGGTGTATTTAATCTTGCCATGTAGAAATGTGATTTGGAGAGTGGCCTCTTTTTCTCCAGCTCCAGACAACACATGGTCCTGCCATTTCGCCTGGACTGGGAGGGCATCTCTTAACACCTACGAGTTTCAATAACATCTAACCCAACCCATGACAGAATATTATGCTCACAGTGGCTCATTACTTTGCAGCCCCAAAGTTATTGCCTTCATTGCACTTTATCAAACCACTCTTCGTGGCTAGTGGGAGTCTTCCAGGGTAATTTTGACTCAGCACTTCATAATGAAAATGGAGGGTTTTAATAAACATGTAGCACTGCCACTGAAACTTCAGCTTTAAAGGGTATTGTCAAGGCCAGAATTAAAGTTCTGAAGAGGAAGATGATGTAAAACCTGGCAGGCATGTCATGGTTCACCATGCCACACCAAACTATGCCATGCCAGGCAGCAGCACTCTGGGACCTGAAGCTTTAGGTCTTTTTTTCTCTTTTTTCTATGAGCCAGAGTGACTGCCCCCTTACCGGTCAGTGGACTATGGACTTTTTGGGGTAGGGAGAAAGGAGTATGTTGAAAGCTTTTTTTCTGAAAGGTTTTCAGATTCAGGATAAGAAAGATCTTCAACTATCTAAATGTTGCTGAGAAGAAGAAAATTTTTCTTTCCCAGCTCTCTCCTTTTTCATCTTGCTGTTTCAGTGTGCATGAGTTCTATTTGCCTTCCATTCAATTTTCTCTAAGCCTTACTCCCCATTTGGTATCCTACATACAAATTCTGCGATAGCCCAAGTGTGAAGAGGAATAAAATGATATAAAATATACATCTTCAAAACTTTCACTTCTCTGACAGACTCTATCTTTCCTTCCTCAGTGATAGAAAGGACCATTTCATATTTATTTTGCAAGTTGTGAAAGCTATAGTATATCAGGCACGCTGAACTGCTTACCACTCAGATTTCTCTAATAGAAAAGGGAACTTTAAAAGAGACCCAGTCATCCAGAGCTGGCTGGTAAAGACAACAGACGTTAGACAAGAATCGAAAGCAGTTAAAATAAATCTAAAATAATGAAACAAGTAGGATAAGGTAATAGTAAGGGAAGTAAATAGAGCAGATGAAGAATTAGTCCATCTCTTCTCCCTGAAGAAAGTTGAAAGTAGAATAGAAATAATCTTTTATAATGAAAAGGTGTGTTCAAGTTTTTAATGAAATATAAAAAGAAAAATATAGAATAAAAAATAATTAGACATCTAAAAAATACAGCCTACGAGGAAAGACTGAAATAACTGAGATAGTTTAAGCAAGGAAAGACTAAAGGGACATGTGGGAACAGTCATCAAGTATGTAATAAGCTGCAAAATGCAGGAAAAATATATTTTCCTAGGTGAATAAGACAAGAGTAATGGGCTTAATCTACAGCCAGCGATAACTAAGTTAGGAAAAGGACAATGAAACATTAGCAGAGAGAATTTGAAGACAACATCCTTGGTAGTATTCACTTACCTTAAAGTACTGGATTTCAGCCTATATAACCTCTTGAAGTCTTTGTTAACCTTATTTCCTGTGATTCTGTCAACAAGGACAGTAAATAAGGGGTTTCTAATGCAAAATAATAATTTGGCTCTTAGCTTGTTTCATCTGAATAGGATTTGAAGGATCTTCTTTTCTTAAATTTTTCTTTTCCAAACCTGTTGTAAGACTACATTTTTGTTCCTAAAATCTTTGAAACCAATATCTAGTTTTGTGAATGTTATTATGAAGTAAACTTGGATGATGCATAGCTATTGACTGCCAAAGCTGAAAGGTTTAAATAGTTGAAATAGGACACTTGATGCCCTTTCAGTGACTGTCGAGTTTCTCTCTTTACACATTTATGCATTTCAGAATAATCAGTACTACTGGAGTGATGTAGAACCAGGAAACAGAAGAAAAACTTTCTGACCTCAGGTTTTAGCAAAAGGCTCATTCTGTTTAGAACAGTCTGGTGGGCAGGTTAACAGCTGTTCAAGAAATATAAAATGTGGTCTTATTCAACATGTAGTGAAAGAAAGCAATCTCTACACTCCTATCTACAGCAAGGATGAGATATGATGATATTACTATGTATGAACATTATTTATACTCTGTTATTTCTCTAGTGTAGATTTAGCTTTTACTCTTGTATAATATTATTATGTTTAGCATAAATGAAATTAGATGCCCAAATGCATAATATTAAGGCTGCTTCAGGATAAGTAGAATTTTTTAATCACTGTGCGATAACCCATTTAATCCTTGACAGGATATACTGACAGTTGGCACACAAAAATATGAAGCCTTATTTGAAGATATCAGTTTTTAAATACTTGTTCATTCTGAATATTATATTGGGCTCAGCTGAGGAAGTGAAAACAATGGTAAACAGACAAGCATCAGGAAAATCTGTAAGGGCATTTACTAATTTATGAATTTTCTGTGGATTATTTTACTTCCCTTATCATCAGTATCACAGCAGGAACTGCACTAACAGTAAATAGCAAATAATTTTTTTCTTCCCTCCAATCAGCATACATAATGTCTTTCTGTTGTATATAATTCTCAGCCTTAATTAAAACAAAACAAAAAAAAGAAAACCCTATAGTTCATAAAAGTGTCTGAGAGATCCATTGGGATTATACTCATTGTACCATCACCTCCAAAGTTTGCTGGTTGAGCCCTGGAGTACAGGTCTGAAACAACAGCAGCTTCGTGAAAATTTGTTCACATCCAGCCAGGAGCTAATGACTGTTGATTCAGTAAACTTTCTTGTAGCAGTTCTATCCACTTGAGGAGGACTGTCTTGCTCTTTGTATGGATGTAATTTCACAGCATTTGTGTATCCCTATCCGATTGGGATCACATGGAATATTTGGCTAGTGCCGTAGAAGTCTGCCGGATTTTTGCAGCGCAACTGTAGCTTTATTTCCTGGGGTTTTATTTGGTTTTACCTTCCATTTATTTTATATTTGACTTGCTGTAAGTATAGCATCTCCCAGAGGTGTACTGAAGCATCTGCAATATTTTGCTGCCTAATACTTGAATTGCCATTTGTTCAAGAGCTGAAACTCTTCAAGAGTGAACTGTAGCTTTATAGAGGTCTGGGATCCACATTATCAATACTCCATTTTCACACCCAGAAGGGAGCTGTTTCACTTTAATATTCATTTAATATTTAACCGGATGATCCTTTCCTCTTATTTAAAAAGGAACATTTCCCCTGATATCAAGGTTCATTCATTTTGTTAAACCAGACTGAGCAATAGTGTGTTTTACCCAGAGCCATACTGAAACACTTCAGCTAAATTTAAACTTGTAAATTAAATATGTCTATGGGTGTTCTCTTGACTTAAAGCCAACTGCCACGAATATTTTGTGTCCATGCTAAATCTGTATCTAACTCTCCAAAGCAGCATGGCCACTGCTGAACAGCCAGCGGAAACACTGGTCTCAAGAGCTGCTTGCTCCATGCCTGGCAATAGTTGGGCACAGTCCTCAGACATTTCAGCCAGATCTGTTCCAGGGACTGCTCTGATAACTGGCTACTACAGACAATCACATTCAGTGCTGATCAGCATTTTCTGGTTCCTTTTTGTGGATTAAATAGTAATAAATACCATTTAATGCATTTATTAATATTCTATTTTTTTTCTAAAAAATTCTGTCCTTTATCCTCTTTGTTAAACTTATTTATTCTTGAGAATCCTTCACGAGTAACAGGATCAGCAGTGACAGGAGCAAGGGTTTTTATCTTCATTAGTATTCATTCTCAGGGAAGTGCTGGAGGTGACAGAAATTTTGGACCAACACTCATTAAACCTGAACAAATCCTAGAAAATTAACAGAGGAAGGTACATGGCACTATCCCAGATTCCTCTCTACCTGTCCCATCCTTAAAAAAACCCCACACAAATATCAATGACACTTTCAAACACTTTTAAAAAAAATAAAATACTATTTTTTACTTCAGATGATGGCGTCCTTTTTGAGATACTTATTATATATGTTTTGTATTGTAGCTATAATTCCTTACAGAAACAGAGTGGTTCAAATAAAACCCTTCTTTTCATTTATTGCATTCATTGCAAACACATACTTCGGTGGTGTTAATTAGTATTTACATCAACGATAATAAAATTGGATTCTAGGTTCATATCAGTCAACAAAGATTTATTTAACTTGAAAAGTTCTGGCTTGATATCAGAACGCGTTAATCATTTATTATTCCTCTTTGGTTGAAATATATACCTTCATATCTGCTGCACTACAGTGTGGACAATCACAACTAGATCACGTCCAGGATAAATACACACAATTAGCTTTGAGAAGCTGGAAGGATTTACTTTGCAATTTTTTTTCTGATTTCTAATCCTTTTTTGCAATAAATTAACACAGGTTTCTCTGCTAAATGGAGAGCTAAACAATACCCTCGACATTTCAAGAGTGACACTGAGTGTATGCCATAGCTTTTAATGTCATTTTATAACCAGAATATTTTCCAGAGGGTTCAAATAAGGTATTTGATGGAATTTGTTACCAGTCAGAAGGTTCCTCTTCTCCTCTATGGTTTTTTGACAATTGTTTTATGTCAAATAATTCTCATTTGTGTGAAATCGTCCAACAGCTGCACCAAGGCAGGACAAGAAATTGTACTGGTGTGTCCACCCATCTTAGCAGCTGAGTAAATGAAAAGTCATTTCATGCTGAATGTTCAGAACAGGGGGAAAACGATGCAGAGAGAAAACATGAAGGAAGCCGAAGAAAAGCAATAGCTGAGCAATAGCTCCTTTGTGTATTTGTCCGTTTTACATTCATATGAAAGCTGTATTTTTGCTTCTTTCTCTCCTGCTGCCTTTTAACACTTTTCTGATGCTAATCCTAAAAACTTTCCAATCTTTTATTGATGATCTGACAGCCATAACTTTGCTCATTAGTCTTCTGAAATCATGCTATAAACCCAGCACGTTCCAGTAAAAATGCACATGCATTTCATAGCCATCACTGGCATACATTCATCTGTTTCATTAATGCACTTTGTGGTAGGGTCTTTCTTTCACATTTGCCCTTTTGACCCCTTAATGAGCTGCGATAACATTAGTAATTTAGTAATTTCAAAATTTAACAAGATTTCTCTTTCCTTACTGATCCTTGTATTGCATATTTGTGTATCCCACCCAACATTCCACACATCCTCCAAATATCAACGTGGGCTCTAAAGCAATTTAATAATTTAATATCCATGCCCAGACCTACAACCCTAGTTACTGGGTGAATGCTCAGGCCACAGCATAGTCACGTGACCACATACCTTAATGCTGAACACAACACTTTATCTGATGATAAAACTGACATTACATGCACCTTTCACTAACATAACAAAGGACAGGGAATAAAATGAGGACCTCTTTCTGTCCTGCATCTGTTTCAAGAGCATAAGAACTAATGAACCTCAAATCAGAAAAAGATGCTACGGGTGGGAAAGCAGAAAAACTCTGCTCAAAGCAAAGATAACAGAAAATAATAAATTATTTTTCTGAGAAGGCTGAAAAATTTGTAGCATTGTCTCAAATCAATTAAGACAAAAATCTGTCTGGAACTGCATAGACAGAGGAACCTTCCTCTGAACATAGGAGTGAATTCAGTCACCACTTATGGTCCTATCCAGGTATTTCCCTACCATTCTATAGCAAATCCTTCCTTCTCTAACTACCAGCTTTGATGACACTGAAATTGCTCTGACAAACTGAAAGAATGGAAATTGTCTCATTTTATGCACCAAACCCAGAACTACCTTTCCTTTCTGAATCTATTTGTAAATAACTACAATGAATATAGAGTCAGTAGTTAGAAGAGGAAGCTGGATCTACAGCTCTGAATAATGCAACTTGGCAAAATTAAATTTAACCTCCAGCAGCCTGTCATACAAAATCACAGCAACATACTTCAACCTGAATCATGAAAAAAAAACATGCAGCAAACCTCACATATCTGCTGGCTAGATTTTCTGCTGGGCTGCCTGGTGCAAGGAGGAAGGATACAGCTGCAAGCTGATTACATATATCTGACACCAAGATTTGTAGACCTCTCCTTCTCCAAGAAAAAGCTCATCCCAAAATGGGCTGGTCATCCCTTCCCTCCATCAGCCAGCTATCACAGAAGCCAGATATACCAAACGGTGGGATTTTTTCCCCAGACACCAAGTCAGAGTCTTTTTGAAGTCCGTTGAGGTCTGTGGAAGTAATAATTTTAAGAATTCAGCAGGCTTCACATATGTCTTTTATCAACAGTTTAATTTAGCCTATACACTTATTATCATGTAGAAGAGCCTCTGTTCATAATAACACATTATAACTGGGCTAGTACCACATTTTAATCATTCTTTTGGCTATGAGCTGGCAGCTAGCAGGAAATGTAGGAGTAGCAATTACAAGTTGCACATAAGTTTTGTGTCTGAAAAAGGTTTTGAGATTTTGAAATACTAGTTTGGACTAGTATCTGGCTAAATTTTTTCACTTCTACACAATACCCCATCTCCCCAAAAAGAAGAGAAAGTTAAAGTAAATGCATAACACCTTCCTGATGAAATGTCAACATCAGATACACCACAATTAAACAAATCCTTCAGCCTTTTTTAAACTCATACCTCTCCTAAGAACTGTTTGATAAGCCATTTGCCACAAAATGCTGATTCATTCAGAAATTTGCTGTCATGTTTTAGCAGTCAATAAGTCCTCCTCAGACCGCCATAGATCACAGCATAACACTTTCCATTTTAAAAGCAATGTCCACCTGAACAAGAGAAGGGACCGTTAAGGCAAGTAAGGGTGCTACATCTACCTGGCCAGGTATAGAAGATGTGAGAATTCACTGACTGGAGAAGTATCACGTATCTTAGATTGCACTTCAAGGATTTTTTTCTTACATAGTTTTTGCCAGCATGGTGCTGTTCCTACTAGCACAGAAATAAATAAAGCTTCCTTTTCTTCCCCAGACAGCCTCTCTTCAATGGTATATTCTTTACTGTGATAGACAGTATAAGGGATTTACCTGAATGTTTCAGTCTTTTTATTTTAGAATATGGAGACTACTTGGAAAATTGAAGGGAGCATTTCTTGGCTTTCTTGAGTAAATTAAGCCCTTTGATCTGTCTCCAGGATGGCCTGAATCTGTGCAAAAAGCCTGAGATTAAATAGAGACAATATCGAAGGACATTTTGTGCACACAAGAATATTTTTCGTGTGTGTTGTGTCTGGACCTACAATCCCCATGAGCAGCTGAATCCCCACTCCTAAGCTATGAGCAGCGACTGAGTCAAGGCAAGAGTATGTTGAGGGAATGGTGAAGAAACGTTACGATCCATACAGTGATGACTGGTGGTGTTTGGGGTTTTTTTTCTCTTTTTCACTTACATTGGCAGTTGCAGAGGTTATTGCAAATGGTTAGAGTCTAGGGCACAATAATGCTTGGACACATGGCTTTTAAACAGAAAGAATATCGAGTGTTTAAGTGAAACAAATGATTTTGGAAGAAGGGTTATTAATAATAAATTTAAGACAATGAAATTCAAATTCTAAAATTATGCACAGAATGGTATGAGGTTTCCTCTATAATAATGCAGTATTTTATTGAGGAAACCTTGTAATGTGTTTGAAATTCTTATCATGTTGGACAACAGAGTGTTGAACTGGAAAATCTATAACTGTCCAGATCAGCCATGCATTTTCTATGCATGTCTATGATCTATTGATACTATCTCAAATCTTCAGCTATTTTTAAATGATTTGTTTTGCTTTTCTTCTGACAAATATCAAATATTTGTCTTTGAATATTGGGTGCTTTTTGGTGAGTACAGACCTTCTTGTCTCATGAACTACGTTAAAATTGGTCCTTTGTTCATATATTTCACATATTCCTGCCTAGACAAATGAACTCTTTGCCTAGATTTATCATTCAGGGGTAATGAACTATGTAAGTTTTTGTTATAGTGGCAATGAATATAAGCTCAAAAAAACCCCCATGGCAACAGCTGAACTTCCAGATGCACTTGTGGAGCAAAATACTTATGATGAGATAGCAGAAAGTTTGTACACAAGTTTCTGACACAACATGTTCTAGGATACAAATAGTTTATTATTAAATGGCATGGGCTTCTGCCTCCTGCTTGTTTTGCAGATGTCTGACAAAAAGCACATAAATAATTGAGAAAGTGAACTGATCAAGGTTCCTGGTCTTATGGAAAACACTGATGCCTTCTAGCCTTTAAAAGCAGACCATGCATAAATCATGTCAGGTGTTTAATGGGGCAAATGAACCCTTAATAGACTGTCATAAATTAGCCAGACCTTGTTCTTCTGGAATTCAGTTGGTTCATCCTGGCCACAAGGAGTCTTCATTCAAGGTTTCTTTCACCAAGCATAACCTCCTGAGCTAATGGATTCACTAATTTAAAATAAAACTTTAAATGTGTGAATCTCCTGTATTTGGAAAAAAAATTTGCAATGAAAATACTAAATTCAAATATATTATATAAAATTCATTCTGATTTAGAATTAGACGAAGTCACAATCTCACCAGCATGAGGGACTCTCCGTGTAAAACCTAGCAATGAAAATGGACCACAGAAAAGATGAAAATGTACAGATATTAATTCTCATACTAACACAAAATTTGACAATCAGACCTCTAGGGAATTTTCCTGTGAGCTCCTGAGGCTCACCTCTGTTGCAGTGTCTGAAAATCATTCCTTCCATGCCCATGATTAGCTGCTGCTTATTCCTTGTCCAGATTTCACCTCTCTCAAGAGAAAGAAATCAGGTGTAATGATTCAGGTTTTCTGTTGTTTCAGTGAAGAGAGATTTCTCAAATGTCTCTTCAAGACACCAGTTCAAATCCCTTCCCAGTCCTGCTTATTGGCTTTTCCACCTTGCTTTTACAACTAAAATTCCTGCCCGTTTCTGGTCTGTTTTGTCTTCGGTCCAATAGTTTTTTACGGTCCTGTATTAATGCTTCACAGCTCTAATTTAGCATGACTTTCCATCATTTACCAAATAAAACTAAACTAGAGAATCAAGCCAAAGTGACTCAGGAGTCCCAGAAGCTGATTCTTCAGGGACCTTATTTGATTTAATTAATTTTTACAATGTACAAGGCTTTGAGATCATCTTATATAAGAATTTGACTATATTCTTCCATGTGATAAACACTAGACAGATAATGCAATGAGTCTATAATTCTCACTCACCCATCTATAAATAGAAAAGGAAGAAAAGGGAGAATTAATATGCATCTACTCTACTTAGGTCTTCGTCATTCTCTCTTGTCTCCCAGGAAGGGTAATTTTCTAAACTGTTCCCAACAGCTGCATTGACATTTTTATTTTTATATTTAGAAATAAAAGGTCAAAACCTCCAACCACTAGCTGGTTTAACAAAGTTGAGGGCAAGGTGAATACCTTCCTAAATTAGCTCAGCACAAAGAAAGCTGCTGTTCAGCAGTTATTTCCCACTGGCAGATATTAGTGTTGCTGAGGAAAATATGTACAGCATTCAGGAGTGTGGATGAAAAGCATTTAACTAGACAAATACAAAAACAGGACTCAAACTATGGGAAAAACATCTTGAAAAAACAAAATCAAATAAATGAACAAACCCAGTGTAAATTAAGACCTTGAAAATTTGTTGGGGCTGGAGCGGGGAGGGGGGCAGTAATCAACTTAATAACACAATGCTTATTATTCTCCTTGTTGGATCCATTATAGCATTCTTCATGAGAATTAAAATTCAAGTTTTCATCAGTGGAAGAACACTGAATATGACACTTCTCAAAGGAGTTACAGTGACTCTAAAAAAGGAAAAAATGATGTGGTGGAGTGGAGAAATGGATATAAAAGCAAGAGAGTCTTCCAAGATTTTAAAAAAGAAAAAATTATGGAAAATGACAATGATTTCCTATGGGGACTGCAGAATGCACAAAGCTGCATCCATGCTGTTTTGAAGATATTAAAGTAAATATAGTACATCTGCTGTACAGCACCAATATAATATATCACAGTGTGAAGTTCCATGATGATTATGTGTATTCAGCTCTTCTTCTGTATATTCCAATTCTCCTTCCTCATTATCTTGCACACCAGACAAACTACCATTAGGAAACAAGTAAAATAAATACTTTACTCAAGCCATCCATCCTGATGATACAATAAAGAAATGGGAAAAATTCTGGTTTGACTGTTTCCTGTGTCCTATTGCAAGATGGCTAAACATTTGGGATTTGTAAACTCTCAGAGGCTGTGTTCATTCCCAAATAACTCACCTACACATGAGTATAACCAAGTGCTAATGATTCTTCCCAGTCTGAGGGGCAAAATGTTTGTTCATCTCTTCCAGTGCAAGAGTCATTCGCTGGCAGTGCACAGGTGGGGAAAGGCTTGTAGCAGGCATGTATACCCACAGGTAAAATAAAAGGCAAGTGATTACAAGGCTTTATGGAAATATGCTGTAGTTCTGTGCTGTCACATATTTATGATGCTCTCATCTGACAAAGATTCAGACTTCCCATATAGGAATCATATTTAAAAGAATTGTTATTTCTCTATTTGATTCAGTAAAGTTATGCATTGACTGGTTCAATGTAAGGCATCAGCTCAGTTAGATGGGGGAAAGGTGGAGGGAAAAGGAGAAGAGAGAAAACCAGAAACATTCCTGATGAGTGAGCTTATCTTTTTTGTTGCTAGCTGTCTACTAAGTGAAATAAAATCACAACATGGTCACCAATAGTGTAGAGAATGGGATGTTGCTTTGCATTAAAAAAAAAAACAAACCCACAATAAAAAAAAAGAAGGAAAAAACCCCATAAAGATTCTCCTCACTTACATGGCACACTAAAATCAAGAATTTCAAAACTTCCATTATCACAGGCAGAAGCTTATTATTAATGTGTTTTTCTTTTTTGAAGCCTCTTCACTGAAATAGAATTCAAAACCCATGCTGCGACTCTGCAATATTGTTCACTGCAAGAAACTATTTTGTTCTGCCTCAGAGGCAATACATTTTTATGTTTAATTTTGCCCTGGGTATATACAACACTTGTTTATGTCCTTAAAATGTCTTTTAAAGAGATTGATTTCAATGCATCTCCAGTAAATCCAGCTACGAAGATTTAATTCTCTCCCTCATCCAGCAAGACAGCATTTACATTTTATTTTGGTAGCTCATATGTCTACCAGGTAACCATGGACATGGTATCTAATCACATACATAGAGATATATGCATATATTTATTTCATGTTCTCAGTGTAGCTTTAATTATATAATTTTACTTAAAGTTTTATTACTAGCTTCAGATCACTCTTTAGCCTCAAGTGCTGTTACCAAATTTACATATACAGTATATCAGGTTCATGCAAATAGATGCTCTTTCTCTGAGAAAAATACCAGTAAATGGTGCATGAGCATTTCAGAAATATTTGTATTTGACCTGGTGCAACTCCTTTGGAAATGAGCATAACCTGAGGTTTAACAGATATGTATAGGAGTGATTGTGTGCCTGTACTTCTCTGTTTTTATTTAATATGGATGTGAGGAAAGCAGGAGCTGGGTTTGATTCCTGTGCCCACTATAAACAACAAGGACCCTAAAGGCAAACCTCCAGGTGTTTATCAGCCCAGACTATTTTGCTCAACATGAATGATGTTTATTACAACACATCTATTTTTAAAAAAGTATTCAAGGGAAAATAATGCCACTGCCATTTGTGCATTTCTCAATATTTTTCTGCTTGCTTCTCCAGTCTTTCAAACGTTAGTGCATTGAATTGATATTTTGTCATGTTAAATATACTTGTAAGGGCAGAAATTTTCCCCCTCACCTTATCAGGAAATCATTATCCTTTCCAAAATCTAAATCACACTTTATTCCAAACACAATGAGCGTGACCAAGTCACCCATCAACTTCAAGCAGTAAGTTGTATGTTAATGGCCCTATTTATTTAAGCATATGAAAATATAGGCTTCAATTAGTGGTGAATTTAAACTTGATTTTTTTATTTATGTATGGTCTGTGTAGTTGCTTAACAGTCAGGCAAAGTGCATGAAAAAAGTTGTATAAAATATTGTCAAGTGTAAATGACAATGTCTACTGATCATTACTTGGCTTTCATGGTGAACAGATAGGAAAGAGCACCTCCAGAAATTTAATGAGTCTAAAAGGTGAGTCATAAATAGAAAAAAATCAGGAAGACGATCAGCAAAGAAGTTTCTTATTTCACTAGGCTCTCATTCTGGACAGAGACCATCTGCTAGTGAAACTCTCAATAAAGGAAAGTTTTGCTTGGATAGCTCCATTATTGAAGATAAGCCCCTGTAGATGAAACTGCACATTTTAATTTTCCATTACTAGATTGCATCTCCAGATACTGTCTGATGCAAGGGATTACCATTTAATAAAATTAAATAAATATATTTTTTCAATTAAAATTGAGAAAATAGTCATTGTAGCCTTAAAACCAAAGTTATGTTAATATGCTCATGCTTTTGTTTTCTTTGTCTTTTTCTAAACAAGCACATTTATCTAATTCTATATATATTATGACCTGCAGACTGGAATTATTTTGCTATTCAAAACTGTTACCCATCACTAGATAAAATATATTTATCTGAAAGAAGTGAAGCTTTCCATATATGTCAAAACTGGAGCTGAATTGTGTCATTATAAAGTGATTTGAAATGGTTCTCTACTAGTAATTGTTGTTTTAGGATCTGTCAATATAATCAGTAATCAAATTTTACGTTTTACACTCTCCTATATGCTCATTAGTTCATAAAACTGTTATGAAAGATTATTGTTCTTATTATAGAAGGAATAATATGATTATCTATTATCAGATAATATATTAATTATGTCCAAATTTTGAACAGAATTTATATTCTCTTGGAAAAAACAGGTAAGCAGGAAACATTCTGTATCTATGTAGTATTACTCCCTATGCTCTCTGAAGAATGAGTCCAACTTAGCACTCAGTTTACCTGTTAAATTTTCTGATACATTTTTAAGCAATTGTTGTGTTTGGCAATTTAAGCAACAATACTGGAATTTATTTTGAGTACAACGGAATTTAAAAATTACTTTAAGGTGCTGTGAGTAGTAAAAATTGGGGCCAAGGATTGCAGAAGGAATTGCTGAGAATGAATGACAGGATAATTAAGCTGCAGGTGAAATTCAGTGTAAGCAAAAGTAAAGTAAAGCACATGAAGAGAAACTGTTTGACTTGACTAGTACAAAGAAGGACTGAAAGCTTACTGTTAGTACTCTGAAATGAGATCTTGGGTTATATTAGATAATTCCATGAAAAGCATCAGCTCTGTGCTCATTGTCAGAAAAGTAATTGAAATATTCGGAATAATTAGCAGAAGAGTAAGGATCAAAACATCATTAGGCTACTTAACAAATCCAAGGTGAACCCAATACCTTGTGAATACTGTGCCTAGATTTCTGATTTCTCCTCCAAAAATCCAGGCGAGAGAACAAGAATGAATAAAGGTGTGTATAAGCAATTACTACACAGGGAAAGACCCTACAGCCTGCAAAACAGATGGTTCAAATGTAGTATTACAGAACTTTACAGAAACATGAGCAGTTCACAAAAGGTTATAATAGAATCATAGAATGGTTTGGATTAGAAGGGAACCTCAAAGATCACCTAGTTCAACCACTCTGCCATTGGCAGGGACTTCTTTCATTAGATCAAGTTGCTCAAAGCCCCATCAACCTGACCTTGAATACTTCTAATGATGGGGTATCCACAGCTTCTCTGGGAAACCCATTCCCATGTGTCACCACCCTCATCATAAAATAATGTCTTTCTTACATCCAACCTAACTCTACTCTCTTTCAGTTTAAAACTATTGCCTCTTGTCCTGTCACTACAGGCCCTGGTAAAAAGTTCCTCTCTATCTTTCTTATAAGCCCTCCTTGTATATTGAAAGGCCAATATAAGGTCTCCCCAAAGCCTTCTCTCCTCCAGGTTGAACAAGCCCAACTCTCTCAGACTTTCATTACAGGAGAGGTGTTCCAGCCCTTTGATCGCTTTCGTGGCCCTCCTCAGGAACAGCTGTAACAGGTCCATGTCTGTCTTGCTACAGGGACTCTCAAACTGGATGCAGTACTGCAGGTGGGGCGTCACAAGAGCAGGGGTAAATAAAAAATGATTTTTCATGATCATTTTGAACACCTGAACTAGGGGACATCACGTAAAAATAGAAAAGGGCAGCTTCGAAATCAAGAAAAAGTGGTAGCTCTTCCTACAGGATGTAATGAAGTTGCAGAACATCTTGAAAGAGAAACAGGAAAGAGTGACAGAATTAAAATGTAGGAAAACCAGGACTTCTGATGCAGGAGGTCTTTAATCTACATATGAATGAAACATTTCATGTGGAGTAATGTAAGTACCATAGGGAAGTATCTCTATCCACTTACCTTTTTCCCATATTCATACCGAGCTACCTACTACCAGTTATTGGCAGAGACTAAGCTAGATCTATCTCTGGTTTCAGTTTGGTTGCTTTTGCATCTTACAGATAGTCTTGCAGATACAGTATGAAACTGTATGATGGATTTCTTGAACTGTGTCTTAATCTGGTATATGGTTTTGTTATGCTTTTCTTAGTCACTGTATCAGCAGGCACCTCTTCAACTTACTTTCACATAAGTTGAAGTTTTACTCCACTTACTTTCAAGCAACCTTCTTTGAATTCATGCTTTCATAGGTGGGTTTAGTACAAAGGGGGTTTGATTGTAATGTGTTTAGATTATCAGCTTTTGAGGCTGACTTAGTTTATTTGTTTTATCTTCTGATATCCCTGGATATTTTGATGCAAATCATGCATAGAATGGTTGAAGAAGAAAGAAAATAAAGCAGAAAATGTCAATGTCCCACTTTCTATTTATTATCCTGCTGAAAACTGGTGTAGTTGCTTCTCAAGTCAATGCATTTACAGTGATGTAAATTGGTAATAATAGACCCTGATATGTGGGTTTTAATATTTGCTGATAAACATAAAAGAGCAAGTAGTTTATGTTTTTCTCCCACGTGAATTATTCCTTTACTTTCATTGACTTTCTGCAGTAACAAGGTTGATATATTAGAAAAAATGCCTTTGGGAATAGATAGCTCTGTAAATTTTCATGTAGTTTGGTGTTCTACTAACTTGGAGAAGGCAAACTTTACTTACTAAGATGTTAATTCTCAGATATTTTCAAGTTTACAAGTACTCTGGGTTTAAAGTCATTTGGTGAAAATGAACCTGTTGAATGATTATTTGAGCATAGACATTTATTCAAAGAGAGAAAACAAATGTTCTTACCAATGTAGTAAATCCTCTGTATGTTATAAAAATAATTATGGACAGTAAGCATGTTATAAATCACTGACAAAATGTCTGTTCATATGATATGATAGGTAAACACACTGCAGTTTGAAGTTTGCTTTTAAATTCTTCTGTGGCTAAGTGGATCCATGGTTCCACCATTTCTTCTGTGAAAAACATTATTGGCTAAGTATTTCTTTTTTAGAATTTTAGATCATCTTTTCATAGATAAATGAAAATGGGAGTCAAAATACAAGAAATCTTTTCAACTCAAATGTTGTAAATTGTTCATTCTCACAAAATAAGGGGAAGGCTCTCAGGGAAGTCGTGGGAACCAAGTGTTTTGGGCTGACTCCTAAAGCTGTATGGATCAGCAAAACCCACAGAAATGAAAGGTGTGGCTAGGAAATAATCTGTTATCCTTTATGCATACTGTTAAACGTAGTAGGTAAGGTAACTGCATAAAATAACATCTTAAAACATCTTACTGTCCCATAAACTTAAGTCTTACTGAAGTCTAGTGGAAAACACTTCAGTTTCTGCCTTCATCTTTCTGGATTTCTCTAGACTTGAACGTGGGCTTTAATGTTAAAAAAAAATTACAATATGGGCCAAACCACATAATACTGGCTGAGAAAGAGCTAAGTAGGGGATTTGTCCTTTCAGGGTTTTGATCCATGTAATCTCTCAACACAGGCCAAATCCCAAAGTCCTTAATTATCTCAGCTTCACTGTTAGCCTGGCAAAAATTCCACTGACTTCAAGTAAGATCTAAATTAAAACTTCGGATTTGGATCAGAATAAATGAAACTAAAAAGCTGTCTGAGTATCATAAATTCAGCATAGAACATGTATATCAGTTCATTGGAGCCTTTTATTCTGTGATCTGACTTTTTAAATGCCACCCAGCCCATACAGCAGATGAGAGACACATTCCTAAAATATTTCTGTTGATATATAAAATTAGATTCTAACCTTTAAAATGCTTAAACTGTGCTTTTCCCAAGGAGCTTACAGTAGGTCATGTTTTTGTTAACCTTTTGCCTAATAATAGACTTCATAAACAAAATATCATGCCAAAATTCTATGGATTATAGCTATTAACAGCAAAAGTGCACATTACACTTCAGGTTCGCAAGGTTATCATTATGTCACACTTAGAAGAAGTGAGACATTTTCTCCCACAGAAAAGGATGTTAGTGGAGTAACACAAACCATCTCATTTAAAATTTCCACAACAATATTTCTTTCCTTCCTGATTTATTCAACCCCGAGTGCATCAGACAACTTCTGATGTTTAATTGGAGCTGGATGTTTGGAAATAAAAAATATAGTTTGCTTTCCAACTCCACATTGCATTCAAGCTCACAATAAAAGGAAAATTTTGGCATGAAAAGCCTTTAAAATTGTGTTTGAGATTTTTAATTCCTTTCAGACAGTTTTCTAGAAACTGCCTAACTTGGGAAAGCAGGATCTTTGTGTATGGTAGGCAACATCATCTTATTATCAGTATAATGATCTGTTGTAAGCTGTAGTAGATATACCTTTTCTGTGGAGAAAAAGAGGATATACCCTTTATACAGGTTACTATAGGTGATATGTACATGTCATGCATAAAAACATACACTTGGGGACGACTTAATAAATAGGACTCTGGCAAATAGACTAAGAATATTACTTTTCAACTAGAGTACATTAAGTTACTGAGAGACCATTCCCCTCCCCGCCCCCCCCAATTAAATAAGCAAGTAGCATTTAATATTCTAATTGTCCTTGAAAAGGAGTGTCCTGACGCTGGATATTAAAAAAATCTGGAAGTGCTGACATTAAAAGTAAGCATTAGATGTAGTTAATCCACCATGGTTTTCCCTGAAATGGAAAGATAGGTCTGTTAGGGACCCAAAGGTGGTAATTTCTTTGTGAATTAAGACTTTATTTTTAAAAGAGCATAATCTTCCTGAAATTTGAGCTTGCTATATGTCAAGGAAATTTTAGCTTAAGGCTTGGGAGAGGAAATCTTGGAAGCAGCCATTTGGGCACAAATACTACCAGAATAGAATCATTGAGTAGGCAATATTTTTCATAAATGAAACAAACTATAACCATGGGAACAGGTGATATTGTTCTGTTCAAGAATCTCCCTTTTTGTAAGTTAGGAGTCCATATTCACTTTTTAAAAAAAAGCCTATTTAGCTTTTGGTGAGGAGTCTAGGAGAAGCTGAGGCCAGATGAAAAATGGGGAGAACATTTGCAAACAATCCACATCACTGGGTTCTGTGGACATAAAAAACATATCTATCAGTCTGGCAATTCATTCCTTCCTAAGGCTATTAATGACTTGAGCTAACGAGAGACGTAGAGTACTATTTATAGTAGTGATGTGCCTTCAGTTCTTCCTTTATAGCACTAATGAGGCATTTCTTAGCTGCTGAAGGGAAGAGATTTTAATTCTTCACTTTAAAATCATGGCTGGGCTCTCTATCTGCAGATCCAAGCATCTGGTAGACCATTTACTATCTGTCAGCAGCAGAGACTATCTATTTTCTGGATCAAACCACTAGAATATCACAGCCCTTTAATTGAGGCTCTGAAAAAATAAAACTTGGAGGGTCATAAACTTTTATTCAGTTGCACTACAAAATAGGCTAAATGATATGCACGTCTGCACAAAATCAGGACAGTCTCTAGTCCTTTCCTTCACTGATTAATAGGCTCATTTTCTTTTGCAGATTTAAGGCATTAGTATAGGCAACTCCTGTAGCTATTGTGTGGCTTAAAAGACATTGGTTTTTCACATCATTTTTTCAATTGTAAAAGTCCCAGTAGGGAACAGTCCATCTGATCATTGTCTGAAGATACCATAAAATATTTGAGTGCTCACTGTTCTAAACCTATTCTGATGGAGAACTATGGCAAATTAATTCTTTTCTCAACTTTTTCCATGTTGGGTTTGCTCCTCCTCCCTTTTCTATCTACCAGAGGTCCAGCTGGGTTGCATCAGCATTAGAAGTGTGGGAAGGAAATGGAAGCTGTTATGTCTTGAGTAGACTAACTGAAAACTGAATAGCTGGAAATTTCATTTTAAAAAGTGATTTTGGTCTTGTCAAGACTGAAAGCAAGATTTTTTTCTGGTTTCTTTGGAAGCTTTCAGTGCTTGCTGGAATGGATCCTTTGTAACATGCAGCAACACTGACTATTTTCCACCTTCCCCTTGCAGATTCCTCACATGATGCACCCTCTAAATATCTCTGCCCTCAAACTGAGATCTGGGGCAGGAATCAGCATCCTCCCTGGCTAGGGGGAAGTTCTTCTGAAATCCAATAGATTCTGCCCCAGAATTCAAACACAAAATTTGGCACTGATTTTTTTTTTTTCTTTAGAAAATTCAGTATAAACTCTGTTAATATTACCCTTTGTCCTGTCCTTGGATTGCAACCTGAGGATGAAAGTACAAGGATTTTGAATGACTGTCCTAAAATATTCCCAAGAGCAAATTATTTCTCTACACATACTGGCACCTATAAGTCTTCATGTAACAGTTGCTCATAGAGGAGTTCATGATATTGAAATTCAGTAACTTAATATTCCACAAAGCATAGGACAGCACAGAATTGGTCAAATGGATCTCTGCTATCACACAAATTTGATCTCAGTGAAGTTTACTGTGGATGAATATTATGCGTTACTCCATTTGTAAAAATAGTTTCGTTATTTAGTTAAATGATTAATTATATTGTTTTTTATCAATAATTCGGCTTCTGTTTAGCAGAGTTAACAAATACACTATCACTTAGTAATATCACATCATAATATCAACCAACCTAATTTTCCCATACAAGTATTTACCATAACTTTTAATGCCTTTCCTCACTTAAGAGTCTTCTGTTGCATTAACCCACTGCCAGATGCTGCTACTCACTACAGCATCTTCCAGTACCAACTGTATCAAAAGTTTCAATTACAAAAGAGGGAAGAGCAGATCACACTCATTGACTTTGTAGTCACTGACAACAGGTAAAATTGCCTAGGATAATGTCATACCACCGTGCCAGGAAGGATACTTGCTTTCATTGCAAGTCAGTAGCTGGTGCTTGCTTTACTATTTAGAAAGGTACCAGGACTGGGCTTACCTGCTCTATAATAGAGAGAGCTCTGTGTGTGTGTGCATCCAGAAAGGCCACTGTTCTCAATTTTTAAAAAAATTCTAAATACTTTTTCATATACCTGTCCCAATGCTAGCTATTCTCATTTGTAGCAGAAAAGAAACTCAACAGCTTCTAAACCTGTCTTATCTTCTCATTCATACATGGCTTGGCTTTCTTTTGACTTTTAATTTTTCTTTATTTTGAATGTGAAGGAATGATCTCCTACTTAAAAACAGCAGAACACTTTGTTCGGGGAATAAACTGGTTTATGCAAAGACATTCTAGTTTCTGTTAGATAAAATTCTGCTCTAATTTATTTATATTACAAGTATTTTACAATAATTAGTAACACATACTGTTATTATCCTTACATGTTTGCAAGGAAAATACGAAAGTGTTATCACTTTGCAAGTATTTCCTTCTAAATTTTTAGCCTAAAGAGATACTTTGTTGTTAAACTCAAAAAAATGCAGTGTACAAGAGAAACTTATCGTCCATTATGAACCCTGAGAAGACAGTCTTCCTAAAATCTTGTTATTATTTGATCAATGTTTTTACTTTATAAAGCATGTTTTACTAATGACAGAAGATATGAGACCATTGTTTCTGTCAGAAGAATCCTATGTGCAATCACTACCCCAAAGAGCTTCAGATACTCTTCTATTTAATCATAATTTTTTCAGGTATGTATTCAGTTAAAATTTTCACCATAGCTGGAGAAAGATATTTCACTCTTCTCAAAGCAGTTTATCAAATATCCACTCGCGAAGCTACCTATTAATTTAGTCATCACCAGTGTTCACTTATGAGATTTGAATAAATAAGCATTTTCAACAAACTTAAGACAACCCAGAATGCAGGTGTTAATTTTGCACTCATGCTCCTTTGAAAATAATATCCAAATACATAGTTAAACCAGCAAAACAACAAAAAATGTGACTCAGTTATACTCTTTTAAGAAAGGCACAATTAATATTATTTATCTCTCTTTTAGGTTTTTATTAATACTTTATATACAAACTTACACTCTACAAAGTGGCAAAACCATGTTTCATTCTGTTTGCCTACCTGGATATACTTTCTGACAGTTAAGAAGTAATTATACAATTAAACAGAAGTAATTAAGAACTAGGCATATCCTTTGAAATGTCAGAATCAAAAAACATTAATTTTGGTTTATTTTTAAATAATGGGCAATTTTGCCTGGCTGTTCTCCTCTTTTAATTTACCTTGCAAAATGTAGTACCCTGTATCTGTCCCATCAGGGTGCTCTTACAATTTCACATTTTGTACAGGAAAGTTATGTCTCATCATCTGTTCTGTTGTCTCATTCCAATTTTGTGCCACAACAGGTCTTTCATCAAAATATCTCCTGTAACTTTTTGGCTTTGAAACAATTCTGTTCACCGTGTACTCCTGAAGCAGCCCACATGTGATAATCTTTATGAATTTCTGTCTCATTATCATCAGTCCATGTTATTTTTTTCAGCATGGGTATAGTCACATGACAGATGACCATGTCAGTTTGATCTAAACTTTCTAGTCTGGAAACCGTGATGTGACAAAGACAAACGACTCCTTTCCACTTTCTATTGGGCACTGATTGTGTTTATTTCTATATGGTCCTCGGCAAAATAAGGACTCCCGTCATGTTCATGGTGCCTGGGGTTAACTCTGAGGTAAGTAACGATACATAGTAAACATGAATAACACAATAAATTAATTGTGAGAGTCTCAGCAAATAGAAATTCGAGTTAGCATCCAGTGGAGAGGATGCTGCCATAAAGAAAAGATTGTTCCATTTATGTCTAGTAACAGCCATGAAGGGTTGAACCCAGCCCATGGAATCTTATTCCCAAGAAGCACATCACTGCGAATATGTGCTATGTAAATGTGCTGAAAAAAGGAACTAATTATCAAATAAGTTGCTTCCACTGAGTTGAATGGACATCAATCATGATCTGCAACTGGGGCAAGTCGACATCGGGCAGCCTTGCTCAGCTGCTTTTGTTTGGTGATGTGCTCCCCAGGTGCCCAGCGAGCTGCCAGCTGCAGCCTACTGCTTGGATTGCAGGACATGGACGTGTTTTATTTACTCCCTTGGTGAGTTGGGTGTTTGGGGTTTTTTTTTGCTGCAGGAAGACAAGCTGCAGTTCCATGATTAATACTGAATCTGTTGCACTTCCAAATCACCCAGCCGTACAGATATGATTCGGATCAAAGTGCTTTCTGTTAAATGAGCCATATCAGCCAATACAGACTTTAAGTCATGTTTATGCTCTTAAGACGACTTTGTGCCAGCTGCTGCAGGACTGGTGATATCTGATCTGTCAGAGAATCTGTTGACAAAAAGTTAATCCATTAAGGTTTTTGAACAAATTTGAACCAGTAGCGTGAATTTATAGCATACCAATGTGTTGTATCATGGGATCGTGGCCTTTTTGATCTGATAGCAAGGCCTTAGAAATGCACTTACTATTTTGTCAAATGGCAGACTCCGTACTGCTCACTGTTTCACTGCAGTGGCAAAAAGTTGTGATTGAGGAGCTGACTGACAGCATGAATGTAAAGGTACAAACCAATGTGCCTGAAATGAATCTCTGTCAATCACCATCCAAACATTAATCTGCGTATGTAATTGATTCAGTAGCTGAAGAGTAGTTCAATCCTGTACAGGTATTTCCCATGCAACTTAATATACTTTTCAAAAACTTGCTTGCACTCCTACTAAAAACTCAACCACTTCAACAGGAGCAGAAGCAGGCCTTGCATATTAAAGATGCCCTGCTTTGTTTTCCACTCTGAAAAGAATATATGAGAGGGTTACAATGAGCCATAATGAGCCATAAAGTGGGATTAGAATAGAGAAACATATCTCATGAAGTACAGCAAAGTCTGTATGTGGGCAGGTGGGTGTTTTTGAAGGAGCACTTTCTTCTCTGCTGCTGAATGGTTTCTTGCTCTACATTGTCATGCAAATTTCAGCTTGAGGTGGTGAAATGTCTAAACTGGCAGTAGAATATTTTTTGTGCAGTCTCTGCTTTTTTTCCACGAACATTGTCAGTGCCTGCTCACTCCATCACTTCTCTGTATTCACAAAAGAATGAAACCCTGTCAGTGTCTCATCCAAACAGCAGTGCCAGAATTTGCAGCTGAATAAAACATCTGCATTCTTTTCCAATTAGCCATTTTGAGATTGCATTTCCTAGAGTCCTATTCATGCATATACAGCTTAAGGGCAAACCTCCTTTTCTTCCAACCTATAATGAACCACTCACCTAAAGTAAAAATCTCAAGACATGAGATCCACACCTGTGCTTGCATGGGACTCCTGGTTTTACATGAAGTATTGACCATAGTCAGCTTCTGGGGAAGTTGCTCACAATGTGAGCCTAATTCTGAACTGGCAGCGCTTTTTTTTTTTCTTATTGAAGTGCATCCATGGGTTTCAGGCTGTTTTATTTTGTTTTAAGTTTTTACATAAATAGTTTATCAGCAACTGACACAAAACTGCTTCCCTCCTTACAGCCATATCACTGTTAAAGATATTCAGTGGCTTTGTTTCATTCAGCTAAGATAAAAACACAATGCTTTAAAGGCGTTTTTAAACAGTTACATTATAAATGTTTTCCTTTGTAGCAAAAGCAAAAAAGCAAAAACCTAGGAATTTCAAAAGATCTTTAGGGTCTTTTGTTTTTCTTGGCTTTTTTTCTCATACTTTCTACCTGCTAAACAAACATCAAAGCATTAAATGGGGAGGCAACATAAAAGTGCATTTTTCTAATACAGGATAAAATGCATATGAAAGGTACCAGACTCACAACCTGGAAAAATGACTTTCCAACTATCCAAGAGAAAAGGTGTGGACCAGACATTGGTGATATAGATAACATCTGCCTGCAGCACCAGTGCATTGCTCTCTGGACCAGGAGAACTGCCCTTTGCATAGTTTTTGTCTCTTCTGCCCTTCTGCTGAGACTGTTGATGCAAGTGCCTGGGTAGTTAACAGTGATGTGTTCATGTAGGTGTGTAAATCATCTCACTTCAGTCAGGTTGGGAAATGCCAATCAGATACTAAAATTCCTGTTGTTACGCAGCCAGGAAAGCTTCAGATTAGTATCCTACCAATGGAAAAAGTTTGTAGTCAAAGGACACAAAAGGTTATTGACGTGAGTTTCAAGTTTTTGTGAAATTCAGTGCGCTTAATTTTACCTTACTGGATTCTACTGGAACATTTTAGGGAGACACATGGGAGAAAAGGTTGAAAAACTGCCACCCAGCCTCCACGAAAGATAATTGTCTGCACTTTATGTGACTCATAACTACTTTTTCCATCCTACAATAAGAAACCTTTCATAAAATATAAGCAATTTCCTTTTTCACTTGTCTTCCACACTTGACAGATAAATTGTTGTTAAAATTCTTTAGAAGAAACATCTGATCATGTTTCCCCCTCCATCTTCCATTAGCAAAATTGTTATGTGTGCAAAAATTCCCAGAAAAGGAAACAAAAAATGCAGGATTAACTCTGAAGATAAAAAATCAATGTAAGAACACCCACAATTTCCTTATTTCCTAATTTCCTTATCTTCTTTTTTCTTTTATGGAAAAACGCAGACCTTTGAGTGGGAGATTTTTTAAGAGTCAGTAAATCAACTTTTCCCTTCCCTTTTATAGATCATTGACCACTGGAACTGCAATCAAGTAAAAGAAGATGCTCACCTACATTTTAATACTGCCCCCCCCCCCTTTTTTTTTGTGTCGTCCATCCCCCGCCCCCCTCCCCCCCCCCCAAAAAAAAAAAAGTTACTTTAGAAATACCTTTGGTGCAGTCAGCCAGAACTGAATGAGGCCATGGTCTCTGCTGTAGAACACTGAAAGTAGAACAGTGTTCAACTTCTGTCAGAAGCCAAACAAAATCAGGAGAGTCTCTTAAACCCCGACTGTAAACCATGAAACCACAATGGGTAGAGTGGAGTAATAGAGCAGAAGCTACTCTACCAAGCTTTTATTGGGTGTGTGGAAAGTCAGAGACAAAAAGTCTGCAACTGAGATAAATTGAAATCAGTGGGACTTGGTACATAGGTCTGCAAAACTAAGGGGAAAAGGGCAACAAGAAAAATTAATCCAATAGTTCTGTATTTTAGCACACCAGTCTGTATTGTTGCATGACTCTGCACAGGTCAGTTTTCCACAGAACGTGACTGCACTTTAATTAGGATTCTTTTATTATAATACTGAAGCACTTCTATCTTACAAAGCATCTCATCTTGTGAACTGCTTGCAGATGATCTTCTCCCCTCAAACCTTTTCCACAATTTTTCTGTGGTTTTGAAATTGTAATTGCTTAGAGTAATATAAAGAAGGTGTAAGAAAGTTATATTTTTGACACCAGAGCACCCAACCCTGATGTAAAATATTAGAAAGGTGTCAGAAAAATGAATGCTCACATTTTCTAAGGAAATGTTTCCATTTAGGGATCAAAGCTATCATCAGATACATAAAAAGAATGTAAACTTAAATCTATATTATTTGAATCCTACAGTGTTGGTGGAGAAACAATACAATAGACACTTCTGAGTTTGGATAATGTGTTATGCGCTTTGGGTATTGTGTTCAAAATAACAGGTAGAACAACCAGAAAAATCTCAAAGTTGAGAAGGACAGAGAGGACCTGGTTTTCCAAGGGCAGATGGCTTTGGAAAAGCGACGAAGACATCCATGCAGGAGGTGTTCTGAAGGGTATGCTGGACGTAGAGTGTCTGCTCCTTTAAGGACATCTAGCCAAAGGCCTTTTTTCAGTGTAGCAAAGGAAATTAAGAAAAGGGGGAAGCCATAAACAGGAACATCCATGGTCACAAACCTGACTGACAAATGATAAGGGTGTTGGTGATGAGAAACAAAGTTGGTCAGCCACACTAATTGACGAGGGTGTGAGAGAGTGTTCATTCCAGAGAGTTTATCTGATTGGGGACCTTGTAAATTGAGAAAAAAGGGGAAATGGGAAATGAACCATACAGAGACACAGACAAGCGTGGAGACTAACAAGAGCCCACCACTCACACTAATGGCTGGGCTATGGAGAAACTACAGGCACCACTTCCAGGAAGATCAGCCTGGATTTTTCCATTGATGTGACTGTGAATGAGGGGGTCCCAGTCACGGGCTGGGAGAGGTGCGGGAATGGATAGACCCGCACGAACCCATGGGGGCTGTGCCGGGGAAGGGAGACACAAGGTGGGTAGGGAGGAGGGGTATGACAGGGGCTGGGTGGGTGTGAAATGGCACTGGTCAGTGCGCTTGTCTGGTTGAGCCCTGCACCTGGTCCCCACAGTTTGTCCTGTCATCTGGCATCTTCTTATTAAATCCTTTCTTAACTGTCTCTGGGTGTGTGTGCTGCAGGGCCCAGGTGCCACCTACTGGGGGGACCAGTGGGAGTGGACTGGGTGGTACTCGTCTGTACCTGGTGGTTACTGGGCTCGAGTGACAGAGCAGGAGGGAGTCCTGGGACCAAGCAGCTAGAGGATGCAGCTACATTTTAACACCCCTTAACATCTGGAATGGAAAAAAGCTGTTGGATCTTGAGTAAGAGCTCTAAACAGTGTAATTGAGTACCTGAGTAATTAGCTTTATGGTCATGTTTAGAAGTTTCACAGTAGAAACTGTAAGGAAGAAGAAGACACCTGTGATATCACAAAAATATTTAGGACTATAGAAAAGATGTGAAAGGTATGATCAAACCAATAAGCAGGATTTTGATGAAAAAATAACCCTTTCAATGAAGCAATGTTGATGTTCACTGCCCAGGGCAGCCCCTCTGCTCTGTCTTCACATTATTTGTGAGTGCTGTTGTTTCAGTGAAGCACAACCTTAACTGATTTGGTGCTCTGCTAAAGAAGGAAATACAGAACACATGATAGACTACCCCAGGCAGAGGAAGGTATCATGGGTGGACTAACAGATCAAAATGAAAATTGCATGAGCTGAAACTTCCAAAGTTACCCACCAGATTTATTATTCCAATGTATATTAAAGGTGAGTGATAAGTAGAAATTCCAGTCCCTGAAGAAGTCTGGAAGATCCCATTCAGAAGCTGATATTATAATACTTCTTCACCGTGCTCAGCTGAATATGGAATTCTTGCAATCAGATGAAGGACAGAACTGCTTGAAGTAACACCTCTCTGTACGTTGTCTTTTTGCTTATGAAAAGAATTAGACCTTATGTTTCCAACAGGTTTCCCACACACTTTATTGAAAACCTTAAAATACATAGATGTGATTATAGAAAACACCTAAAAAAGGTCAGCCAACCACCTCTGAATGGATTGTGCAGGGGAGCATTGGAGCAGTTATCTGTGCAATCATTACATGTCTCATTATGTGGACAACTTGACTTCAGTTTTGTACAATTCAGCTAAGCAGCACAACATTATTTCCCTAGTGGTATCTTTAAATACCCATTTTAGCAAAACCGGTTTCTTAAAACCATTTTTTAAAAACCTGTTTCTTCTTTAGTCTTATTTATTTCAACCAACTGATGTGGTGGTGATTAAAAATCAGAGCTATCAGGCTTCATTCTCAAACAGCTGTTAACATAGAGAAATTAAGGTGAAGAGGAAGATAAAAGAAATATCAGATGAAACTTAGAAAATATGGTTCCTTTTACAGTGTTTACAGAGATTAGTAGTATCAGCATCCTGAAAACGTGAAGAAAAATAGCACTGCTAGACAAGGTTATGTTTGCATGTATATGTAGGTACACATACGTACATTTAGCATAAAATGATGCTTTTAGAATACTATGATTTTCAGTGCATACCGTCAGCAAGATTAGTTGTAAGGGCCCTTTCTGAGAAAAGGCTTTGTTCTTTGTCTGGGTGCCAGGCTGCAGAGTGATTATGCCTTAAGATGTAGTGAGGAAGCAACTAGCACTAAATGTGGCTCTCTGAGCTCACCTGCAAATTAATTCTGTGCCCACCTGTCTGCAATGAGGGGCTGCCCAAAGCCTCCCAATGAGGGGCTGCCCAAAGGCTCCCACAGCTTAAGTATCAGGAAAGAAGAGCCCTCCTCAGATGATCATGGAGGGAGTAGACAGCTTGGTAGAGTGTGAACTGCCTGCAAAGGTGCTTTGCTGCAGGTAGGTGCATTCCAGGGTAGAACTTGGGTGAATAAGGGATTGTATATAACCAGCACTTCTGTATGCAATAAAGGATCTCCCTTGGGGTCTGTGCCTTCAGATACCACAATCAGCGATAATCTGCCATTTAAAAATTAATGCCTGCTAAATCCATTTTCACTTCATGCACAGACTAAACAGTTTTCCTGTCCTCTGACAGACTGGGCAAAACTCAGAGATTGCTCAGCAGAAGACAAAATGTTCAGTATTTCTTAAATATGTAAGAATTCTTGATTTCTGAAAAGGTACTACATAGTAAAAGAATTGCCTGAATTATCTAGTCCAGCTCTCTAGCAGAATAGTGAATATGGCCTAATTTCTCTGTCTCCTTGGCTAAAAATTACATCCACTCAGAAATGGATGAACTGCCCCTGACTACGTTGTGTGATTGCAGGAGCTATCAATATCTATGAAAAAAGTTCATAAACAACTGCATTTTGACAGCCATAAGGAACTGTGTCACTGTATGTACAGGTACTTTAATTTATAATATGAAAGTTTCAAATCAGTACAGATTTATATATCATGTCTTGAGAATTCTCTATCAACATTTAGCAACATTTTTCATGCCTTTGAAGTTTTAAATGTTTATATTGATTTGGGTCAAAAAGACACTGTTAAAGTACCAAAATCCCTACAGATAGAAATTCTGGATTTGATATTACCTGGTACTTCAGAAAATACTTTAAAATCTCCAGCATCATCTCATTTGTAGGGATGCCATTGGGGAAGGGCTTAGGAAAGAGGAAGAGGATGTTTCTTTTATCTTCTTATTTGAGACTTTCAGCCTATGCTGCTGAGATAGAATTTACTTTGCAGTTTTCATCTTAAAAAACATACATTGGAGGAATAATTTCCCATTATGGACTCTATCTGAAAAAGGTGCTTTCTGAAATAAATGGAAATCTCAGATGTTTTGTGTTTTCCAAGGTCTTGTGTTTTGCTGACACAGAAAAGACACTCTGGCTCCTAGTGCAAATCAAAACAGTGCCACAGTTCAGGGGTTGCCTTTCCCTAGCCTTAAAAGGTCTGGAGAAATGGGCACCACTAATGGTGTGTCCTTTGTCAGCAAACTGGGGGGCTTGCACTGTTTAACAATAACTCTTCATTCCCCTTTCACCCCAAACTTACTGCAGGAACAGAAAATTCAGTGCTTGAAAACAAATGCCTGATGTATGCATTTCTGGTTGCTTATGTTTGCTGTAGTTTTAATTAGACATGTTAAATGGAATGTTAGAATGTGATTTTTATTAATTTATTATTCCTTAATTACTTAGTTAATCTATTATAAATTAAATATATATTCTGTGGTCTCATATGAAAAGAGATTGAGAAATAAACATAGAAGCTTTTTAGTATATGCTTCAATTTAGAAGTCAGATAATCAATAAAAGGGAAAACTAAATTAGGCGTAATTTAAAATACTCATGGCAAAGATATCGAATCAAAGAATTTGCAGGATTTTTCCAGCAGGAATTAGGCAATATTGTGTGCTCATTCATAAAAATGTCTAGGAAAAACCTTGGGTGCAGATACTGGTACAAACATAGTTTGCAAAACTACCAGCACATAAAATAAGTCACTGTGCTTGCACGAGCAGAACCTCCATGGTTTTTGTTGCAAGCAGTGTTCACGCACTGAAGGAGATGATCCTCTTGCCCTGTTCCCTGCCATCTCTGGAGGTGTGTGGTCTGGTGTTCAGCCCTGCAGCGATTAGGGTTCCACACAGTCTTGTTTGCAAAATCTGGGAATGGATGACCTATCTCCCTGGGAGTCAGGGAGAAAATAATGGGCTACAATTTCCTGAAGCACAGTGCTAAAGCAGGGTCACTGAGATGCTTTTGCTCATAGCTGTAATGGCTTTTAAAAGGCAGCTTGTCATAGCTATATTTTAGCATAAAAACTGTGATCATGACTTTCTAACACAGGACTGACAACCTGAAGAAAAGCTTATTATATGTTCTGCATTGTTAGTAGAGCAGAAAAGATCAAAATGCACGTTTTGCTGCCCAACAAAGAAAAGAAGGGATAGAAAAGTCCAAATAGATGTCTGGTGTCTGGTAAACACAAATTTGAGTTTGAGTTTGAGTTTGCTTGCTTCACTTAGGGCCTATGCAGTCAGAATACAAAAGATTTAGTGGGGACTGTCAGAAATAACTTGTTATAACAGGGTGTCTAAGTATCACTGGCTAAATTGGATTGAAAACCAGGTTTATACTTAGGAAATGGCATTAAAGGCAACACTTCTTATTCTGAAGATGAGGGAGAAGTCCAATCTGCCAAATACATTTTGTATATGTATGAATTACTTAAAGTTACTCAAATCACTTGCAATCTCCTACAAAATGCCACAGAAAAACACAACCAAGAAAATTATTATCAAAATAAAATTATTCCTTGGGAATGGGGAAGAAAATTAAGTAACAAATGGTTGCTTGGAAGGCTGAAGAAGTGGTTCACAGGTAGATTAAGGCTCCCAGCAGAAGGAAAGAAAGAAAAAGCAGAGTTAATATTGTTGCTCTTCCCTCCATAATGCCTCTAAGAAACAGAGTTTTATAGATCTGTAAAAAAGATTTTGTGTCCCAGAACTTAAGATGGTGGTGTCAGAAGTATAAGTACATTGTTCTATATGTGTAAAATCTAGAACTGTTTTCATATGGTGTATCATCTGAAAGGAATGATGTTCTGTTCAGATTTATACAGAAAAATACATTTTCTTAAGAAAGAGAAGCAAAACCATAGCATGAGGTAATAAAATGGCAAAATGATTCTGCGCACTATATTCTGTTCTCCCTTCCTGCTTTAATGAGGATATTAAGTGAAAATACCTGAGCTTTGGGAGGATTATGGTAATTTGTGTACACGAGATATATTTTCTAAGGTATTTTTACCCTGTGGGTTTGAATCTGTATGGGAACTGTAGTTATTGGGAGTTTTTTTCATATGGATTTATTCTGCAGGTAGCATTCAACTGTATTTCTTTAACATTTGCAACTGACCTGTAACCATCCCTTTTAGTGTTAGTTTTGTACTGTATCCTTCAGAAGGAAAATAGGACAAAAATAGCATGGTCTTTTTCTAGCTTTGGATGTATGCTGCTCACAATGTCGTTTCCAAATTCAGAGACTAACATTTCCAGTGCTGTAAACTTTATAACTATATGCAATATTACCCATCAATGCAAAGTAATTTCTTATCATCATGTGAAAGTGTTACTGAATATTCCACTTTGAACCACTTTCTTGAATTTTAACGTGAATCCTGTTCTAGTCTATCGGGACTGCAACAAATACTGTACACACAGATTCTCTGATTCACTCTACATTAGGAAATTCTTTTCTTCTTCCTGGGCCATCTACTTTTGCTGCTGATTTTATGTGGACTCAACATCTGTAGTTCTCCTGCACTGTAGTGGCCACAGTATTAGCATCAAAAAAATGCTAAAGTAGCCTCCTTTACTTCTCAAATGAAATTATTGTCATGGAGAAGACAGCAAGAGACTGGTTCCTACCCCATCAAGGTGGAAATCTCTCTGGTCTTAAACAGCAGGTGCTTTCATTAACTGTCACACTTCTATTACTATTCCTGCAATTTATGTATTAGCAGCATAGCATCCAGACTCCTTTTATCACCACCCTTTGGTATCAGATTGTACTGATAGGTCTGTCAATCACACATATTGGGTGCCCAACAAAACCTCCTGCTTCCTCCCACAAGCTCGCATTCAAGACATATCCCTCCCTTCCATAATGTTCTTCAGTGATTTCCAAGATCTTTTTCTTTCTACAGTCCAATATCAACGTTTCCTTTCCTTCCTTCTCTACTTAACTTTGTTGATTTGGTGCATTAAAAAAAAAATTAGTCAACAGGGAGTGGAAAGAAGCCAAAAAAGACAGAATATGCTACAGGAACTAAGGATGTTCTATGAAAAAGTAAATTCCTTTTTTCCCCAAGGGATATAAGAATTTCTATTTCACCACTGAATGTCTGATTACCTTTAAAAATCAGGGGTCTTGCATCACTGAATCTTTGTGATGCCAAGAACAAAATATGTACTGAAAAACTGCTCCCAAAGAGGAAGTACCTTCCAACAAACTACACACAATGTCTGTGTATCATTCATTTCTCCATAGCTTCCTGCTCAAGAAAAGAACAGTGCATAAAACATGATACTTGCATTGGAATGGCTTGAGGGTGTTTTGTTCATACTAGTAAACTAAGGCAATACAATTTAAATAAAAAAAACATTAGAATATGGGTGTTTAAATACTTCCAAAAGTAATAATTCTAGATAATAATTCCTATGAGGGTTTATGCCTGATAAGAATTCAGCAGTTGATAATTGTTTTAATTTTAGAAGGAAAAAAAAAATAAATAAAGGTTTGTCGTACCTGAGGAGTGAAATTGGCCATTGTTATCTTCATCTTGGAGACTGAGATGAGAAATGGGCAAGAGCACTGAGCTACTTTGAAGTTTTGAAGCAAACCCCTGAACTTGATTGAAAATCCTATAAAAAGTCAGATGAAAGACCAGAGGACAGGGGATGGTATGCTCACTGTAGTATGCGCTGTTTAGGAGATGTCATTTGAAAACCTGCACATTTACAATAAGGAATAACTTAAAATGCCAGAACAATGGTGATGAAGAAATCCTTTCTGATCTTGATCATGTCCACATCTGGTGACTAACTCCTCCATCAGGGATTAGAAATGCTCAAGTGTGGACATGCAACTCTTAAATCCTTTCTTTGTGGAGACAGTGGAGCTGGATATGAGCCCAGCCATAGCTGATCCTCACTGGTACGACTGTCTGTCAGAAACATTTTGATCTTTGCTCTCTTGATAGTCAAGATGATTCACCTTTCTTACCATAATCTAAAAAGAAAGTGTCCTGGAATTAAGCAACTCATAATAATCAAAATGCTGTTGCTCTGGAGAGAAGCTAGTATTCCTATGAGGGAAGCTTTTGAAGGGGGATGAGAAGCCAAATGAGTAAGTTTTACATTAAACAAAACAAGTATTTGTTACTAACTACTCCTTTATATTCATTGGAATCTGCTATTCTACAATAGAACTGTTTTAACTCTTTTTTTGCCCCCTTTATATCACTGCTGTCATGTATTTTGGAATACATTTTTCAAATTGTGTTTAGGTGAACACACATTTCCAAAAATTAAATATCTCTGTTAGTGGCTATGGGCATGCATCAACTTAATACAGAGGCATGGGAAAAAAGGCTTTGATTCACGCATTACATGGGATATTCAGAATGAGTAACTTTAAATAGTCTGCTCTTCCTTTGCTCCATCTGTGGTCAGTGCAGACCAACTCAGAAAAGAAGCTAAGTTATAGCAATCAAGAAGATGATCAGCCTGATTAATCCTCTCCATTCACTGTAGAGGCAACAAAGGAAGATGAACCTCATCAGACAAATGTTGGCCTTCAGGAATTCTTTCTTAACATATTTGCATGCATAAATTAAATTAACTCAGCTACATGAATCCAAAAGTTTCAATTATTAAAATGATGGCTAAGTAAAAAAGATACAGGAAATTACAAGGGATTGTTGTATAAAATATTAAGATTTTTTAGGTTAAATGCAGACTGTTGAGCTCCTTCCTACTTTTGCTACATGATTGGCCATAGAAGAACTTCTAGTGATCATTGTAAATTAACATAATGGAGGTTTCTACTCATATTCATCAACTAACAAATAGTATAAAAGAAAGGCGGAAGGTGAATACTGACATGGCCTGTACAGATCGCTGAAGTGACTGAGTCTAATCCTACTTATTTATTATTCATTATTCTTACGCTTTAATTTCTATGCATCCTTGCAGAACCAAACACATATCAATAAACATATAAAGTTGATCTGGGAAGCAGATAGAAAACAGATTTTCAGCATATCAAAAGCTAAGCATGTTTTGTAAACTGCAGAGACATAATAGAACACCGCAGTTTGCACGCTGAACATCCTTGAGTTATTTCATGTTTGAAAAACCAGTTTCGGTATGATGAAATACCTAAAAGAGCATTTCTGGAGTTAGGTGCTATTTAACATGTAAAAAAGAAGCGGAATTAAAGTGAAAAGTGGTTTTCAAGAGTAGTCCTTTGACAAGATCCAAATTTCAGTATCTATATATATTTATTCCCTATTTGCACATATTTGTCTATTTTTTAAAAAAGTACAAAAACAAAACCTGAAAATACCTAACGTCAGTAAGGAAAACCCTTTATTTTTCAGATTAGATGTGGGTTTTTTAGGGAAACTTTTCATAGAAAGTAGTTCACAAGTCATTGAAATCCAAACACTAAAAATCTTACCAAACTGATCACAGGAGAAAAGAAACTGAATTCTTTCAGAACAAGAAATAAATCCTTCTCTTTTACATCTTAATTTTTTTTTCCTGACAATATGTATTTTCTTGATGTAATTTCAATGTAAGTGAACAAGGTGCAACCCTATGGAGATCCAGAAAGTTTCATGCAGGTAAATATAGATGGAGTATTTTAAAGTTCATTTAGCGTTAAGCTTGTTGCATATAATAGAACTGATGGCCATTCTTTTGGCAGAATTAAAGTTTATTAACTGCTGTGGGAAAATTAGTGTCAGTATAATTCCTAATGTATTGGTAAAAGAACTAATATAAAGTGAACATTTCATATCTGATAAATGGATGATAGGAAAAGAGTTGTGCAGAGGAGATTATCATTCACAGTATTTATACAGAGAAAAGCAGGGGGGGGTGGGGGAGAAAGAAAAATTACCAAAATCCCGTAGCATGTTAGTTACACGGATGAGTATCAGAGTAGCCCAGGATTAATGCACATGTACCATCACAGCTTCTTAAGTCCAGAGTGACTGCTTGAACATGACAACATCTCAAAGCTTCACTATGAGATGACCAAGTAGACAAATTTGGCAGCAGGTGGTGATTATTTCCCCCACGAAACAGCCAGAAGTGCTTAAAACCAGTGGGTTATCTGCTTAACCTTGTTCTCAAGGACATATCAGAAAGGGAAATAGGTACTCTCTGTTGGATTATTGGGAAATGTTATATAAAAAATTTAAAGACACATGCTGCTCATTATAACTTAGCACTCCTTTTAAAAATGCAAGATATCACTAAGACCAACAGCTCTGCAGAATTTAAAAATCAATTGGATAATTATAGTGATCCATGAGTTGTCATAGCAAAGACTAAACAAAGACTAATTTCTTCTACCTCGATAAATAAACAAACACACGCCTTGGAAGGGATAATAAATTTTCAACCTTCAGGGCATAGGCAGCCTCTAACTAATGGGGTTTTGAAAGAAATACTTAGGAAGATATACTGTACCTAAAACAGACTTAATGGTTACTGGCTTCATGTAGAAATTACAAGTTGCTCAGCCATCAGGAAATCAGAGTTTGTAGCGGTACCTAGTGGTGTGCAGCACTCTCCATAGGTTGCCTCGTCACTGATTGCCTTGCACAGAATTTTTTTATCTACCTGGTAAAGGGAAAATTTCATTACATTTCCTACCTTCCTACCTAGGGCCCTTTTGAGATAGAAGTTCTCCCTCCTGCGTGGAGAAGCTGTATGAATCAGCGTCAGCACACTGTGGAGGGACAGAAATCAGGTCATTAATTAAAGTGAACTAGCATTTCAGTGTCTGTGCAAGAATGATTCTTTTTGACTGCAATATCTGCTGAGCGGTAGAGAAGACTGCCTGACACAGCCCTTGCCAGACACGGAGAGGAGAATGCTTCTGCTAGCGCGTGGACAGAGGCTCAAATCCTAAAGTTAATAGGAACTTAGCGACAGATTTAAGATTAATTGCATTTGATGTAAATAAATCTGGGGGGGGAAAGTCAGAAGGACCTACTTCACAACATTTCAAAAGATTATTTATGTTTTTCAACTCACCCCAGGCCAACACTAATCTGAGACTCTGCCTGGGCACTTTAGTTCTCCAGGGAGCTCCAGCTCCCATGTTTCATACACCTTCCTCTGAGGGAGATCTGCCAGGCTGGCAGCATCTCCTGTGAGCTAAATACATCCCATTTAGACTTTTTTTTTTTCCCCCCCAAGTGAATGCATAGGATTGGAAGTGACCTTCTATATCATCAGTGCGGTCCCCTCATCTCATAGGAAACCATTTAACTTCATGTTTTTCATAACAGGAGCAATCTCTGTTTGTATGATAGGAAACAGTCAAATTTATTCCTCCACAAACTCCTCTTGGAATTCTGTCCTTCTTCCCTCCACCCAGGTCTAATTAAAATGTAGATATGCAACATCTGAAGCTGTTATATGTGTGCACATGTGCATTTTTATATATATGTTTGCAGATACGTGTGTGTGTGTGTACAATATATATGCAGGGTTTAGAAAGATAATTGCCAGTGTAGGTGTAATCTGCAATTACCTTTCCAAATCTTCTTGCTTTCATCCTTGGAAATCTGAATGTTGCTGTGATCTGGTCTACTAACAGCAGCAGGAGTGTGTGCTACATGGTGCTCAAGGACAGAGAAATCCTAGGATGTGATTCATACCCTCAATGTACCAGGTTGGCTGGTTAGACTGCAATAAAGCTGCAAATGCATTTGGAGAAGAAAGAATGCAGGATAGACACATCATTTTTCCTTCCCATTTGTGACTACTCTGAAGAAGTGGGTCACCCCTCAGGTGCAGCCAGGAAATCAGTAAGATATGTTGTTCCTAATAATCTCATGGCAGCCTGTTACAGCCTGTTACTCTTGTGGTTTCTGTTACTGCAGTGAAACCTGAAAAATAAGCTCCAAATGCCCCCTTCAGAAGGTAGACTTCCCATTTATGCATGGTGCTATTAAAATTAATTACCTGAGAACCAGTTCATAATGTCTACAGATATGGAAATAATAAAAAGTAATTGACGGAAAGTATTCATAAAATATTTTGAGCAAAGGTCATTAATTTATGCTCACTGAAACTTAGAACTGCATGCTTGAATTACCAAAATACATGAGCAATAAGACAAAAAATAGGTACTTATAAAATAACTGTCTACTATTAAGACTATACACTTCCTGAGTTTTGGATCCCAGTTCCAGGAGGACAGTGGCCAGCAATGCAGGAGGTTGGTTATCTTGACAGCCTCCGTGAAAGGCATACCCAAAGGAAATAAAGCAGCAGGTCAGTGCTGTGACCTGAGCTGCTGCTGAGGCAAATGCTCAAACTTGTAGGCTACAAAATGTGGGGTTTTGTGGAGCAAGCCACTCACTTTGCAGCCTCTCTGTGATCTGTGCTGCAGAAAGTTTTTTAGATGCCTGAAGTAATTGCTCTGCTGATCAATTGATCACTGAGTTACAGGTGAAATCACAGAAGAATGTCATAGGGCATCTAGCAGATTCTGAAAGGGACTTTCAAAGTACTCTTTGTCTCAGATTCATTTCTTAAGAGAAAAAAAAAGACAAGAAATTAGTCATCATCACACCTTCAGCTAGAATATAATTTAAGATTAAAGCATAAACTAAAGGATTGAATTCTCTAATTCTTTTCCTACATTCAAATAAAAAGGTACTAATGTCAGAAAGAGCTACGTTTGCAGATTGGATTTTCTGAAGATACATTCCTTGCTACTAAATAAGACCTATGATATGAACAATTGGCAATGTTACTTCTTTTTGAATAAGAAGATTGTATTCTGATGTAATTTCACAACTCTAATGGAGGCAGGTATCTACCAAACTGATGGAAAATGTTTATTTTTTTTAATAATTTCCACTTCACAGTTAACATTTAATTTTTGTGAAATAAGAATAGTAGGATCTAATTTTAGATGCTGAAACCTGAACATTTTCTGCATCTTTTTTGCTGGGTTTTTTTCTGTTGTAATTGGCAGAATGTACATATTTATAGCCGTTGTCCCACTCCAATAATGCAACTACAAAAAAAAAATTCTTTTCATAGAATATTTTTGCCATAGGAAAATATCCTTCTCTGTTATGTCTGCTCAGGTTGTTTATAAGTAATGATAACTACATACTTTCTGGCTTATTATTAATTAATTTTTCTTGACTCCCAGTAGCCTGTATTTATATCTCCCAGAACCTAAAACCAGTTTTGCAGAGAGTGGTTAGTCCCAACTTCAAAGCCAAAGAAATTAGGCATTGCACTCTATACTGAACTAGATGGAATAAAACCCTATGGTTTTTAAAAGCATTTATGGCTTTCATATAGTGAATATGATCTTAAAGCACCAGTATGGTTTGGATTTATACAGTCACCACCTGATGTTTTCAGGCAATGATTTACACAGTCAATTTTAGGACACCAATTGTAGTACTTGTGTAAATTATTTAATCATGGCCACTTGAATAAGTGCATGCATCTCAATAAACTTTATGAATGTAATAATGAGAAAGGCAAGTCTTTGACCACAGTGACATTGAAACAGTAAATAAATCCTAGCATTATCATTGGATGTATTGTCAGAGGTTTATTATAGATTTTTTTTCTGAAGGTCAAATATCCCTGTAGATTTGGTTCTAGACTGGAACTAGTACAATCTGTGGGGTGATTGTAGGCAAGTTACTTCATTTATCTTTTATCAGTTGTTTGGTTTTGTTTTGGGTTTTTTTGGTCAGAATACTCATTTTATCACTTCATTCGATGAGGTTGTGTTTACAAAGAATTTTGTATATGAATGATGTAATGTTATTCTTTTAATATTATTGTTTATCAATAACACACTTTGAGTGCACAGTAATGGCTTTAGACTGCCACACTGACAATACAGAAGATAATTATTTGGAGATTATTTGTGTGCAGTATAACAATTGCACATAATTAGGACCAAAACCACTGCAAAAGTCTGAGTGAACTGGCTTTACTTGCCACATTCAGATTTGTAATTACCAAAAATAGAAATATATCTCGTCTTTAATTTTCTTCAATCTAATTTTATTCTACTGCTTCTTTTTTCCCCCCTAGTAACTAAATATATGTAATTCTAAAATAATTATACTGGTGTAGGGAGTATACTCGGAAAATGGAACTTTAAGGAATTTATTCCTTAAAGACAATCATATCCTGATAAATTATCTACATTTAATGTTTTCATGTTGTATTTCTCCATTGTGTATAATCATAGCTGGATCAGTGGATCTGTGTGTTAAGCTACTCTTTACTATTTCAATATTTCTTTTCTAAAGGACTGATACGAATATCCCTTTTCTTTTGCAGTTCTGTACATTCCTTCTTTCAAAAGAACCTCCACAATCTCTTACTTATTTCCTCCTATGTTCCTTTCAGATATTGCAGGGATAACCTATTTTCTTGAAGCTTTATTTGGCTTTAGTGATTTTTAACTTACCCAAATCTTCTTCTGCAATGATATCTTTTCACTTGTACCACTCAGCAGTTGGAAAATATGCTTCTTTTTATTTATACTATTTCACCTCACATTTCCCTCACGGATACTCAGAAGTGCAAAACTCATTTAATTTTCCCACTATATCCTGTTCACTTCGTATTAAGTTTCTCCCTAATCCCTTAGTGGGCTAATTATTTCAGTTTTCAACCCTTTATCTCTTTCCCTTTATATATTTAAAGAATCTTATATTGTTTTTAGGCACTCCCAAGGTAATAATTCCCTTTTTATTATATTTTTATGTTGCAGCATTTTTGAGACACTGACATCCATCCTCCTCTACTTCTTTTATTAATTTTCAGGGACATTCATTTACACAACTCGGATACATTTTCTTCTATTATCACTCCCTCTCTCCAGTGCCTCCTCCCTCTGGGACAGCCTCTTTTTTTAAAGTTGGCCCAGAGCAATTACCATACAATTAGAGGGGAGCCAACTTCAGTAAAATTTTAATTTCCCCAAAATATTGCCTGCCTGCCTTCCAAATCTATGGCAGAGATTTTTTTCTCTGTTTCCTTAGTAGGAGAAGACAGGTCAAAATGCTGAATTACAGGATTTCCAGGGTGTGTAGTCCCAGAAAAAGCCATGTGTCAGGCAGGTACGTGCTCTCTTTCTGCCCAGTGCTACTGCTGGGATCTCCCTGTTCCATGAAACAACCACTTTTCATGTATTATCTTCCATCTGCTACGCTTCTTGTCTGACTTCCAAGCACTGCACTTTAGGTTTCTTATGACCACAGATGTAATGTGCTCAGCATGCTACTTCTGCTTGCAGTACCAAATTTGGTCCAATAAAATATAAAATACAGTAACTATATGATGTAAATTTGCTGGTTTACTTTGATCAGTAAAATTAGGAATTTCATTCTGAGTATGTTTCCAGAGAGGTAAAACTAATATGGTTAAAGCATGTATGTCTTTCTGAATATATTTCTCTGTACATATTTATAATCGTATAACCATATAATTACGTGCATATAATAGGCACAGATTTTTCATAATTTTGTGTGTTTTCACCAGAACTAGGTTTGAACTTTGTATATCAGAAAGCTGAAAAGCAATATGAACAAATAATACATTCCCAATACATTTTTTTCCTTTCCTGTATTTTAGCACGACAAACACAATTTATATTGTAGTGGCTCGTCTGTCTTGCTAACTCAGCTCCACTGTTAATCACCAACTCATCCTGTTCCACCTAAAAAGTATACACAGTAAAGCAAGTAAACTGTGTTTGGGTTTTTTGCTTGCTGTGTTTTGTTTTTAGTAATGCCATCTTTCCTAGGGTATTCAAATTTTGTTGGCTGCATAGTTTGAGTTTGAAAGGAATTAGAGCAGGCGTTTTTTTGAGACAGAGTAAAGCCTTTGAATGATTTTGTAGATTGCCATTAATTAGTCTGGGTAGAATCCAATCACCTCCTTAATTTCTAAATGAGTGAGTGTTGTGTGGAGCACTACTGACATTCTCTATCTGCAGATATTTTCGGTATTATTATATATTTTAGCCCATCCAAATTAGAACAAAAATAATCTTAACCTCTGTTAAACAAGACTAATAAATATTCTTTAAAATATAGATTTGATTTCCACATCTCATTCAGTGTAGAATCCTAAGAATTTTAAATATTCATCACTGTTCAAGGCAGGTAATTGGTATAGCAAAGGAAAAGATCCCTACAGGCTTACTGTGCTTAATACCTGTATGATGCACACATGATTCAGGGCTTAGACTCCATATCCAGCATGTGGGAAAGAAAACGCATGGGAAAAGAGGTGAGAGGAAAGCATTATCACTTGTATCTCCTTTCATGCTCATGCAAGATTCTGGGTTTTCAAATTTTGCACAATGCTAATATGCATGTTATTTATTTACGTTTGTTGTAACACATTCAAGTGTTTCAGCAGATGGACTTCCAAATAATTAAAAAAATATAAACGTCTGTTTCTGAACTGTTCAGTCTTGCTCTGTTACCTAGTACAGGCAAGGTGGCTCTGACTGGAAGCCAGGTGAAAAATACTATCTGAGCTCTTTTTACACAGGGAAAAGAAAGATAAACCTGGCTTATAATGCTTCCCCAACCAGTATCATCATGTTTGTAACTGGCTTACAAAAAGACTTTAGGACTGTTCCAGGAAGGACTTAAGGTTGCTCTTTTAATCTGCACCCTGAGAACTGGGTTTTTATTGTATAAAATAAAGGCAAAGCAAAGAATCAGGAGATGCTTTGTCTATGAGCAGAAATGTTTTGCCAAAAAGGTATGTGCATCTCCATCAAAACCGAAGCAAGCCAAAACCATATAATCTGGTTGGTGTGAGATGTACTCTGTTTTCAGTATTTGGTTTCAGCGATCACAAAGAGTTCTGCACGTATTTCTGGAAGGAGGGCAAGTTGATGAGACTAAATAGTTATTTGAGTTATTGTCTATATTCATCCAGGGAGTTAACCAAGTCATATTCATCCAGGGAGTAAATCAAGTCAGTGTCATAGTACATATAATGATATTTTTTTCTTTTGTTTAGAACTGTTTTCACACAAATAAAAACACAATTTCTATAAATTTATATTTATTGTTCCTGGATAATACTGTGGATGCTTGCAATTAAAGAGCCCTATTGGATGGTGAACAAGGGAATTTCAATCTAATTCCTTGGAGTAAGTAGAAAAACACAGCTCGTCAGAACTCATGAGAGAAGTCTTAATAACACCAACAGCCCTAGTGAACACACTCTGGGATATGTTTCCCCAAATAAGATATAGATTACTATTTGAGGGTTTCTAATGGCTGATATTTTAAATGATTGATGGTGGAACGACTTGAGTCATATGTGATCTTTAAGAGATGTCATAGTGAATGTTTAGAAATCTGGATTTTTGCAGGAGTGTCTAAATTGTTAGAGGTGAAAAATTAGTACCTTTAAATAGGAAAACGTGATTTACCTTACAGCTGCACTGTAGGAGGACTATCACATGCAACTGTGTTTTTGTGGGTTCCAAAGCCAGCTTCATTTATGTGAGAAATTTAGAAACTTGTTTATTTTCTGGAGGAAAAAAACCCAATTTCTAGATATACTGGTGAAAGATGATTACAAATGATCTTGGTAGATAATATAATGCACAATTTTACCTGTTTAAACTACTCAGCTGGCAAAAAGGAGCCTTCCCGTATGATTCTAGAGGAACAAGCCCTCTGTAAGTCTATGTTTACAGAACATCCTGGTGGATGAAACTGGAAGTTTGCCCCAGGTCAATATGTAATTTGGAAACACCAGAAGGTTGTGCATTTTAATTAACTTTCTGCTCTTTCTCTGGTGCCTTTCCCCTCTATTTCCTTTCTGCTCATAATGATTAAAAGACAAAATCCTGCCCCAGCTCCATGCTCAGGAATGCTTCCTGATTTATTTTCATTAACTTCTACTATGCAAACATGTTTAATTATTTATCTGCTTATTTTCACAGGATATCCTACAGAGATGTAAGTCTTGTTTGTAGGGTTGCCATGTCAGCAGGAGCTAGAAAATCCAATCATCCATCGTTAAGGGAATAGAAGCAATGAATTCTCCAATTTGTTTACTGGTAGAAGAATACTTCAGTTTAGGTTAAGATTTGAGGGCCAGAAACATACTGAATCAGCTGGTAGCTCACATGTAAGCTTTACAGGGTGCTATTTGGGGAGCTGGAAGCTACCTCTTTAAAGATTGTGAAAGCATGTTGCTACAGTATATGGATGTGGTTGTCTGTGTTCGGGTTCGTGCATCACAAATGTGATTCTGTTGTATAGTCTAAGCAATTTGGATCCCAGTGGTTAGTGTGGTAGCCTGCCTTATCTAGTGATCCACAAAAACAAATTTTCTCCACCCAAAAATACACTCACAGTCTCTGCAAAAGATTTCATGCCTACCTCTGCAGCACTTGTGGGAAAGGGAAAAGATGTAGGGATGTTGCAGGTGGCAAGATCTTTGGGAAGTTGCCAGCCAGCACAGATGTATGGTTTGTCAACAGAACAATGTTTAGGATAGTCTTGAGGCACCCCATATTACATGCTTAGTTAAAAACCAGTTGAAATCAATAGGAATCGCTTTAGTTCTGTTTATAGGACTTTGGCTTCTGGGCCTTGAGTTTAGGTTTGAGTTCACAGAGCCAGGTGGTTTAAGACAATCACATCCACACTGCCCACCACAACAGCTTACTCTTCCCACGTCTCGGTTCAGTGTTCTTGTGCCTGAGCTTTCCTGTCTAGAGAGTGACTTGGCCTTCTCCAGACAAAAGCCACCGTGTGAGTCAAACTCTGACTCTGCGGACTGTCAAGGAGTTTGGCTTGGGCTGCAGAACCATGGAATTATCAGGTGAAGACAGTAGTGAATTCAGTTGGCTGTGGGTCAAGCTGTACAAAGGTTGGTTTGTCAATGTTTGGTAAATGTCTGCATTTGCTGACAAATCACCTATTTGTGATTTTGTTTCTTAGCAACTTTGTTAACATTACAATAGAGGTAGTCAGGATGAGGTATAAGTAACCCATCCTATCCTCATAGGCTTCAGAAAGAGATGAGATATTTCTAAAGATAATTTATAATTATTCATTGAGATCCTTTCATAAGAATGTTAAATGTCTGGGATTCAAAGCTTCATGATGGAGACCTTTGTCTAACACAGGACTGGGGAAAAAAAAAAGGAGTCTTGTGGCTTATCATCTCATCCCACCATGGCATATCATGTTGCTTCATGTCCTAGGCCCTCTGAGAGAAACCCTGTGTGATACTGAGTGCTCTGTGCTGTTCTGGCACACAGTGAAATTCCTTCTTCAAAATACTCTAACTGCAGTACAACTATTGCTCTTTTTCCTACTTGTATTCCCAGTTCTGGTTTGGACCCAAGCTAGGACACTGAATATGTGGAATATCATCATAAACAAAAGCAGCTAACTGACTCTCTCCAAATTCAAGAGAGGTCCTGGTCTAAGTTTCAAATAATTATTCAGGCAGTGCTCTTGAAGTACTTTATCCTAATCATATAATCAGTTGTAATTACAACCTGCAGTAGGCTTTTTAGTCAGATGTTGTATTCGTATGATGAGGTTTAACTGAAGGTTCCTTTCACCATTAACAAAGCAGAAAATACATAGAGGTTCCTCAAGACTTCACTAGAGTATTGTAGATGAGTTAGATCTGGGTCAGACAATCCGAGCGCAGACAAAGCCAGTTGCACCTAACAGCCCGTAACTCAAATATTGGCAGTCGGAATTAAGTTGGAAACTAGTTGCAGTACATAGAAATAAGCTGTTTAGTGATTCTGGATTAGGACATGTCCAGGAGGAAAATGGGTTGGTTCTTTGGGAGTAAATACAATGAAAGAAAGAAAATAAAAGACAGACTTAGACTACAAAACTGATGGCCATCTATCCTGAAACCAATGGTGTACTTAAAGTTATTTCCAAAATGGAATGAGAGGAAGAAGAGAGATTAAACTCTCTGCAGTGTGCAGTATTGACTTTTTTGTGTGTGTGCTGTGAACTTTTATGAAAGCAACATCTGCTCCCATTTGTATGTTAATTTTTTTTGGCATTTAAAATTTGGCTTTTAAAAATCGTTCTCTCTGTTTTCCCTTAGAGTGAGAAGCTGAGATATAAAGCAGGTGCTGTACAGAACTCTGAGAGCATCTGAGATAAATTAGAAATAAAATTATCTCAAATGAATAACTTCAGTCCTCATAGAGAGTGAGTGTCAAATGCCAAGCTAGGGCACGCTAATAAAATTTGAACCCATATTGCCAGACTAAATATCATTGTGTTCATTTTGTTTATATTTGATTTTTGAGATGTCTGTCCTTTCCATACTCCTTATCATGTTCTATATTCCCTCCCAAGGCAGCCATTTCAACAGCAGAGAAAGATCTGATTTCTCCATCCATACTGCTGATACCCCCAGCACCTGAGACTCAGAGCTAGAATCTTTAAATAGAAAATACATTAGAATTTCTCTCTTCATGTTTTCAGCTTTCTTAAAAGAAAATGTCTGCAGTGCCTTTACAGGACTTGTTTCCATGTGTTCATGAAGATCATAAGATCACAGAAAAAAATGTAAGTTCAAAGGGACCTCCAGGGGTCATCTGGCCTTACTGTTGAGGTTTAGTTATCTCAAAAGCAAAGATTCCACAGAGTCTCTGAGCAACTGGAGTTTGACCATCCATACAGTGATTTTTTTTTCCACCTAATTCAGACTTTCCCATGTTCCAGCTTGTGCCCATTGCCTCTTTTTCTGTTGTCATGCATCTCTGAAAAAAATCAGCCTCCATCTGCTCTACACCCTCCCATTAGGTAGCTATGGATGGCAACACGGTCTCCCCTTCTCCAGACTGAACAAATCCAGCTCCCAACCTCTCCTTGCACATCATGATTTCCAGCCCACTAAAAATCCTTGTGGACTGCAACTGCACTTGATTTGATCTGACCAAGTCTCTCATGAACTAGGGAGCCTAGAACTGGACATGACTTTGCAGATGCAATCACAGGGTTTTATTTGTCTCCTCTTCTATGTCAGCTGGTGTCTGCAAGATACTTAGGTCCATGCTGGTCTAACTTCTGATATTTCCACTCTTGGCGGGATCATGTTTTCACTTGGTAGCTAATGTTAATATTTTGCATGCTTGTTTGAAAGCTTGGAAAACTTAATTCCTCATTTTAATTAGAAGATAAACAGTTAAATCCACAGCTCAGGTGTTTCTGGTACTGTATTGCATAATAGTCCCTTGCATCCTCATCTTTCCTGTGCTCATCACCCCTGTGCACTGGGTACCTGTCTCAGAGCCCATCTGCAGAGAACCCCAAAGATCACAAATTAAAGGTGCCTGTGTTCTGAGTGGCAGAAAAATGTTTAAATTTCTGTTGTTTTTCTGGTTGTTTCTCAAACAGAAAAGATCTTCAGTTCAAAAGAAGGAAAATACAGATTAATGTCTTAGAGCTCCTGCAGGTGCTTGAAGATACTATTTAAAAAGCTGTTGACTAGTCCTAACACAAATATAGATTAAATGTGTTTATGTCCTGTGAGAGTGAAACCAGTTACATAGATCTCTGGATTGCCCTCCCTCTGGTTTAAGACAATCAATGCTTTTAAATTTTATATGTCTTTTTCATTCCACTTTTTTTTTTTAGTTTAGTTCTGTTTTGTTTGCTTTTTTTTCGTTTGTTTGTTTGTGGTTTTTTTTCTGTTTAAACACTTAGGCCAGTTAGAACTTTGAGTGTATAACATTCTGTGATGTGCTTGGGCTGGTAGGCCAGAACAGCCCTGCCTTTCATTGCCAACCACCTTGATTTAAGCCTAGAACACAGGAAAAGCTTTCAGAAGACAGTATTATACATTCTTTTCGGTGTTTACTACAATAAAAACAGGAAGGTTCTACCTATTTGTTTTGAACCTTACTTCTGACTTTTGCTTCCATAGCAGAAATTCACTCTCTGGGATCCTAAAGAGGAGTACTCATATAGCTGGAATGCATGAGCAGCAACAATTCTACAAATTTACTAATCTGTATTTATTACTTCCACATTTGTAGTAATCCATTATTCTGTTATGAATTGTAATAATTTTCTCAATCTGCCTTTCCATGGATTATTTTTTCAATTCAATGCACTTTTCCTCTTTTTTACAAAAACAAGCCACAGTAAATAGGTTTGAAGAAAGGTTATCAAATTTAAATAAAACCCAAGCTGTTCTGTAAGGAAAATGTGCCAGAAATCTGACCATCTCTGTCTTACTATGACCATCGCTACCTCAGTGCACAAACACTTCATGAGCTACTGGCTTTCTGCATGAGGAAAGGAACAGAGAGAGGCACGCTTCCTTCACATCCAGATTTACTGATCCTGGGGTAAGAGGTGACGTGATGATGATCGAAATTAATTCACCTCCCTGAAAATATCTTCTGAAGTTTACATATAAATCAACCTCTGATCAAACTCCCTTACCTAAGACCAAAAATCCATTACAACCAGCATGGGATGAAACATAATGTTGTGAATCTTAAGGAGCTATGAATTATTTTAGTCTGAATTTCCCCCTTTTCTCCGTGTGAATCCAAACATAATTGGGTTAAACCCATAAAACACAACATCAGAGTCATCAACTGGAAGTACTGTTGTAATATAACATTCCCATTCACACTGCTGGAAAACCAACTTCATCCAGTTTCAGAGTATCCACTTTTTTTTTAATAGATTCCAAACTTCTGCAGAATGAGGTTATCCCTGCAAGAAATAAGGGTGTTTACAGAGCAAAAGACTGACTGTCGTACAGAGAACAGAGGTGTGTCTTTTGTGTGTACAGAACTAGGCCCTCAGTATAAAGTGACCAACCTAATTACCAGACTTTTCAGAAAGTGTTTTTTCAGATGTGTTTTCCAATATTATTTTTTTTTTTAAATCTCTAAGTATTAACCATCTTGCACTTTGCCAGCCTGGTAGCGTCTTGGCTATTCCCGGCTAAATTTGAGGGAAAAGTCCCGTAGATTGCTATGGGCTCTTCTTACTGTTTTGCTTTGGTCCCAATGCATATTCCTAATCTACCTCACCTTGAGCCTCTCACATTTATGAAGCCATGAGAGCTTTATAATTTCTTCACTATATAATGAAATTCAGTCGCCAGAAAAGGAGAGGTGCAAGGTTTGACATAACTTTAATAAATGCCATAGCCAGCTGGCACTGATCAGAAAAAATTCTGTGAGTTGTGGAGGTGTAGGGGGTGGCATGCTAGTGGGCAATAGAATTATAGCACAAATCTTATGCGGATAGATGTAGATTCAGCTATGCCACCCTGACCTCCTTTCACACCTTTGGGTTATCCTTCCAAGGCTTTCATGTTGCTTCCAGGACACTACTGTATTTTAATAGGAGCAAATAAAAGAATATATGGAAATTAATGTCGTGTAACAGGCAGAATTTTTTAGCATTTGAGCTTTAATTGGGAAATAGTATGGGGAAAAGTTTTGCTTTCAGAATTCCTACTGAACAGGATTTCTTTTGTTATTAACTCTTCAGTTAATTAGGGATTTTCTGTCATAGTAAGTTTTGATGATGTGCTTTGATGATAAGTGAGAAAGCCAGATGTTGAAGTAGCAAAATTAAAATTTAACATTTTTGTTTCATTTACAATTGATTTTTTGTTTGCTTGTTTTGAAAGATTTTGTTTCTTCTCAGTTGAACATTAATCTGGGTGATGAAGCTTGATGAAAATGTAGTTTGGAATCTGTAGTTTGGGCTCCAGCCTGCCCCACACGCTGAGCTCACCGCTCAGCCTGCCCCTCTGTCAGGTTGTGGTGAAGGATGGTGGCTCCCAAAGGGACGGTACTGGGAGCCGTACCCTGTCACTGCACATCCCTCTGGGCTAGCAGGGTGTTCCGGGCACCCCAGCTCTGACCAGCCAGGCAGGGCAGAGGGGACAGGGCTGGTCTGAGGCCAGACTGGGACATGGCCCGACAGCTCAGGCCTGACTCAGCTGTGCCCAGGAGGGTGCTGACATGGGGCACTGGGCCAGAGCCAGAACTGGAGGTCTGGGGCCGCTAACCAGGGCCAGTAATGCCTGCCAGTGCCCCCTGGGCCCTGCAAATCCCTCCTGGTTTGTTGTAGTCCTCATTTCACTGAAATTTTTTGTGTTACGAACGTCTTATGGTGCTAGTGTATGGTAATACAGCCTGGACTGGGAGTTCTTCTTATCAAAGAGGTTGTAGGCCTCAGCCAAAAAACAACCTCAAGGTGAGGAATCTAAAAGAGCTTTTCCTGGAAGAAAAACAGGAAATTCTTTCTGTTTATGTTTTAATAAATTGAGTAGTCTCTAAATAAATAATTATTGAACTCCTCAATTTTTTTAAAAATGGAAAAGTTTGGAAATCTATCCTGATTCTAGGAAAAATGTTGATTCCAGGATGGTAGGCTGAATTACACCTGTTACAGCCTTGTTAGCCAGTATGGCAATAAGACTACAGACACCTTACAAGGAAGGAATTACCTACCCCTCAGTTTGTATAATGCTTTTCTCAACACAGTCCTATTCTGGCTGGTCATTAGATGTTTCTATAGGATCATGTTCATTAATAATCTTATATCAATATTTGCCCTTAATAGTCCTGTTTTCTCTTCTTTACTTTGTACATCATATTTATTTGGAGTAAGGGCTTCCATGGTGAGCTAAAGGACCCATTTCACTGCTGACATTGTACTTGTGAGGTACTTCATGAGGGAGAGAGAATTCACTGCTTGTTCTTTGGCTGTTCTTGCTATTAATTAAGCAGGTTAATTTTCTTAACTTCTAAACCTTGAATGTCTATACCCTGTGTGGCCTAACTTGCATGAGGCCGTGCCTGTTCTGAGTTAGTCAGAAGCCTTTAAACTACAGCTTCACATTTAATAATCAAGCTTCTGGGTTATGAGATCTTAGCCTGCTTGAGGTATCAAATCACTTTCATGAAATAAAAAGGAAAGACAGCAACAAGTGAAAGCAGAGCCAGTTTTGTAAGCTGCTCCTTACTGCCAAACTGAAGTGTTTGCTTTCGTATTAGTATTTTGTCATATATAAACTGGAGTGTATAGGGAGAATATACACCTAGCATTCTTTGTGTAATTAAATGACAGTAAGACTATTTTGAATGTTTCACAACTGTTTATATGAAGTTGACTATCTAATTCCCTATTTAAGCACTTCAGATTCCCAGAAAGTGAGCATATCACATCTTCTCCCATCCCCCAAATGTCCATAAATCTTGGGTGGTTTTTATGTGAAACCATCCAGATTTTGTGGGTTTGTCATCATCCAAAAGATAAAGTATACCGTTATCCCTGACAGGGTTTTAAAATGCACAGTTGTATAAAACCCAGTAGAAACAGCTCACTCCTCCTCCTATTTCTGCAACAAAGTGTTTTGGGGAAGGGCTATGACTACACATTCCTTGATATATTAATCTAAGCTCTGTTTATGTACAGAGGTTTCAGCTACTTTTTCTTGTGATGTTATAGTGATAAATCTTTGCATATTCACATTTCTCTAAACCTTCAGTTTAATTCTCCTCAAATTCCTAGGCCACTTCTGCACTGCAATTAAATCAAAAAGGAGAGAAAAAGTTGTTTTGAAATAAGTTTCTAATAACACAGATGCTGGTTTTATTCCCCTTTGTTGATATATTTTTTATATGATAACATCACAAATATTAAATTCACATCATCCATCATTATGTAGAACACAGTCTGCAAAGATTTTTATTTGCATCTTATTTGTTATTTTTAAGTACATGTTAAGGTTTATAATTCTTAATTAATATTGTACCGTGAAATGTTGAAGTATTTCTTCAGGAGAAATTTTCTGGAAGTTTCCTGTGAAATGTGATTTGTTTCCAAATAAAAAACCAAACCACCTAACCAAAACTCCCCTCCCATCTGGTCCATTACCTATGTTAAATAAAAATGAACCCCGTCAGTTCTCCCAAAATGAAAACTACTTTGGAAGGCTATGCTCTGAATTTTAAGTGCTAAGGATAGTGCTGAAAAGTTTGTGATCCATGTCTCTTTAGAAAATCAACATTTTTCAGGCTGATGTAAACAAGCACTTCAGAGAAAATACGGTTTATCTCCTTCATTTCCTTTAAAATGAATGTACTGAGTTACAATAAACCCAAATGTCTGATATTTTTGAATTGCACTGATATAGTTTGAAGCTATTAGAACTAATGTGGTCTTTTATATATATATATATATATATATTTATATACAAAAGTGTACTTCAAGCTGTATCCTTTCACTCTTTCCAGAGACAACACGCTACATCAAGCCTAATACTTAATTTTTTTACAGAAAGACAAAAGCATACAGCACAGCAGAGGCTGGCTTATATTTAACTCTTTCTTAGGACTGGTCAAGGTTTGAGATCTCTGTACAAAAGCCAATAATAATTTTCATGCTTCCTAAGAGAACCACTCGGTTACTATGGAGGGCCTGAACCCTTAGAGGAACGTGTTCAGCAATTGTTACACCCAGTAACTGCGGTAGGTGTATAGTGGGTGGCCAGCTTTAAACTGGAAGTGCATGGTTCATTCATACTCCACAGCATGCATCATCACTAACCTCTACACCAATGACTGTGCATGCCACTGTTGTGTTTGGCTGGTAATACAGGCTACTGAGAGCTTGGCAGATTAGCAGCTCTAATGTTTTGGGGACTAATATCAAAGCCTTTGTGAGGTCTTAGGAGCTGTCATTTTCCCTTTCTAATTTAAGTGAAGAGACTATGAGTGCATTGACTGGTTAAACAGTTCTACTCCTACATTTGCCAACTAGGTCCTTAACAGGTGAGCTAATTTAACATGCTGAGCAAACACCAACTCAAGGTTCCCTCCTACTCTTACGCGGAGGGCAACTTCACTCTGCCTACATCTTCAAGGTCAGAGCTCAGGCATCTTTGAGATGGTTGTTCATTGCTTTGACCTCTCAAAGCAGAACTTGTTTCAGCAATTTCTGTCGAAGCCCACAAAGATCAGGAAGAACACATGTTGCATGCAGTAAATTTAGCAAGGTCTGTCTGGTGGCCTATCACTATTTTCAGCACAAACCGCAATAGATGGGAAAACCTGTGGGGTTGCATGGTCTAACTGGTAGCTGAAAGCTCAGTATTGAGAAGTTTTAAATTCTTATTTTCAGGCCCTGTAATGTTTGCTGTTAATTGCATTCTCTTGCTCAATGAGGGGCATGCATGTACATTTTCAGTATGGCATTGCACTGAAAATGGAGCTGGGTAATAATGAGGGCAGATTCAAACTGTACTTAAAGTGTCTTACCATGCTTTGCTTTATGTCTTTGTTTTATACCTTGTAATGTCTAATCTAAAGATTAAAATGCATTTTGTAAAAACAGAGTTAACACAAAAAACCAAAATCCTCTATTTCTGATTACTTATTAATTATAAGTTCAGATTCAAAACCAATGTAACAAGTCATGGGAGAATGTTTTCAGGAGTCTGTGGTTTTGCCATAGCTGCTTTAACATTAGTCCTGCACTGCTTCTAAAAAAAATTTGCAGTGTTGTCCAGAAATATCTAATGAGTGTGAAACTGCTAAAGTATGTCATCAACATAATACTGCGAACCCCAAGCTGCTGTGCTTTATCTAGACTGTTGGGGTGCTTTAGGGCTAATGGAAAACATACATTAATTGTGAGATTTGCTTTATGGCAATGTGCTCTAAAAGTAGCAACTTATTTCATTTTAATTTACTTCTAGTGTTTGATCTGTTAAGACTCACATTTTCCAACTTTCATCTGCTGCCCTGAGGGATACAAGTGCATTTTAAACCAAAATGATGTCTGGATTTTTTTAATGCAAACCACAAAGCCAGGTTTCAATTAAAAGATATGAAGTAGCTTGAGACTAAGAATAAAATCACAGGCATCGGTAACACAGACCGTCACCTGGCAGCCCAGAGAGAACTGTACATATTATGACACTGGTGCATTATTCTGTTGGGGTTGTGTGGCAAGGTTTTGGCAGCAGGGGGGCTGCAGGGGTGGCCCCTGTGAGAGGAGACTGGGGCTGCCCTGTGACAAACACAGCTGGTTCCAGCCATCTCTAACGGACCTGCCACTTGCCAAAGTTACGACCATTGGTGACACTGGTGGCACCTCTGTGATAACACATTTAAGAACAGGTAAAAAACACCTGACAGAAGCTGTGAAAGAGGAGGGGGAAAATGTGAGAGAAACAACTCTGCAGGCACTCAGGTCAGTGCAGAAGGAGGGCAGGACGTGCTCCAGCCACCAGAGCAGAGACCTCCCTGCAGTCCATGGTGAAGACCATGGTAAGGCAGGCTGTGCCCCTCAGCCCATGGAGGTCCATGATGGAGCAGAGATCCACACTGCAGCTTGTGGAGGACTCCACGCCGGAGCAGGTGGATGTGCCCTGAAGGAAGCTGCAGCCTGTGCAAAGCCCACACAGGAGCAGGCTCCTGGCAGGACCTGCGGCTCATGGAAAGGACCCATGCAGGAGCAGGTTTTCTGGCAGGACCTTTGGCCTGTGGGGGACCCACTCTGTAGCATTCTGTTTCTGAAGGACTATTTCCCATGGGAAGGACCTCATGCTGATGCAGGGAAAGAGTGTGTGGAAGAAGGAACAGCAGAGTTGAAGTATTATAGACTGACCACAACCCTCATTCCCCATTCCCTGTGCTGCTCAGGGGAGGAGGTAGAAGAATTGGAAGTAAAGTTGAGCCTGGAAAGAAAGAAGGGGTGGAGGGAAGGTGGTTTTAGTTTTGTTTTTTATTTCTTACTATCCTACTTTGTTAATATTTGGCGATAAATTAAATTGGTTTTCCACAGGTTGAGTCTGTTCTGCTCATGACAGTAATTAGTAAGTGATGTCCCTGTCCTTGTCTTGACTCATGAGCTTTTTCAGGAAATTTTCTCTCCTGTTCTATTGAGGAGGAGCAATGAGAGAGCAGCTGGGTGGGTATCTGGCAGCCAGCAAAGATCAAGCTACCATAATCTTCTATTTTCTCTTTCTTAAGAGTGACAAAATTTAATCTCGCTGAAATGCTGAGCATCTGGTTGCTATTATCCACGTGACTAGCTGTGCATGGTAGTGCGTGCTTTCTTACTTATTTTCTGTTGGTGTTGCCTTTCTTGAGCTAGGGTCATTTCTTGCAGACATGACGTGAGTATCATGTAAGGCGGAGTCACCTGCAAAGAGAGGTTTGCTAGTGGTTGGGGTTTTTTATGATTTCCTGCATTACATAGCAATGCCATCTGGGTTACATCAGCCCCTGCTAATTTTCTTTTCATGGAAGAATCCATCTGGAAAGGCCTCAGTCACCAGCAGAGAGGAAACATTTGAGTATGGGAGATTGGGGATGGCTTGTGCAATCTTCAATTTCAATTGCAAGACTGTGGCCTGTAATTTTCAAAATGCACGTATTCAGCTATTTTAAAATACAGAAAATAACAGCAAAATAAAGTTTACTTATATTTTTGCGTGGTATGTTTTTTTAATATAGAAAATAATGCAGTGAGAGGTGAGAAATGGAGGAGGATAGAATGCCTTTGCTCTCACTACACCATGCACTGAAAAGCTGCCCATCCCAGATTTTTACCCATCCATTGATAAAGCAAGATGCAAATCCTGTTGTTTATGATATAGTTTCACAGAATTTGTGCCATAACCCTGCAGCTGGTTTTGGTTCTGAATTTTCTCATTTTCTCTCCTTTTTACAGGATTTCTATTTATCTCATTTCTTAACAGATCTAAGCAATTGTTTCAGAGATATTTCTGTAGCTTGAATTTTAAACTTCCATGCATATTTTACATAAATCTTGCAGTTCTTAGTATGATGTCCAGTGGTTTGTAGTCTAGAGACAGTGGCCCATCAGCAAGGTTTACTTAGTAGTGATTTTTCTAAGTTAATTTAATTAACTACACAGATCTCCAAAGGCTGAAAAGACTGGTACCTTTGAATGAACCCACCATGCTCATTGTGATTAAATTGACCACTAAGAAGAAACAGTCAGCCTTTCAAATACCTCTTTCTCTATAAGCTGTTGGCATAACTTTTTTTTTCCCCACAAAGTGGTTTAACGTGAACATGTTTAACGTGACCTAAATTAGCACTGTACCCACTTGTATGTTGCCCATACACCATTTTTTCCCAAACACTAGCAGGTACTTTTTGAACTGCTCCCTATATCCATTCTCAGAGCTATAAATGAAACAGTGGTTTTGCTACAGTATAGAACAGAGTGTTTAAATTAAAGGAGGTTGCTGAGAAATCAATCTGTATGCTGTCTGATGGTTTTTTGCTAGCTTTCACTATCAGTTGATTCTTCCAGTTCTCCTCTAATGTCAGTAAATGACACTGTATAGCATCCTTAACAAGTGATCTATACCTTCATTTCAAGATAGTGGAATTTATTACTTTTAATTAGTTTAACTGTTCACTCAAAAAGCTTCTTTCTTTCCAAGATTTTTTTTCTTTCTAGCAAAACAATAAATGAAATAGCAGAACCAACTTTTCATTTTAATTATGTCAATAACATGCAATTTTCTGGTCTTTTCTCCTTCCCTGAGTTTAATTAATTTTGAGCAAGTAATAAATTGTCACAGCTTTCAGTTCAGTTCCTACATTCAAAATGAATACACTGCGTTTGATGAAATTAGATTTCAGATCTGTTATCATCTCCATGAGCTCCAGTTCCTAGATAGAAATCAAAATGCATATATTTTACAAGGAAAACAGCTCAATACTTTGTATTAGTAGTGATCAGTGTGTCCTGTGATATTGCTGCCGTTGGACACGTTCTACTCATGCCCTGATTTATACCATATATTTCCAATCCTGTCACTACCATGATATTGTCCTGAGTACTGCTCCAGTCCATTCTTGTAGGGAATAGTCTTCTCTGCTTCTTGCAGCTGTACCTGAGATTAAACTGAGAATTCAACCAAAATAAGCCTTTGTCCTTCATAACAGCTAAATTGAGTAAATTGTGGTGACCACTCTAGAAGATCTGAGGTAGGGTGTGCTTTTCCTTGCCAGAAGATCATCCAGAGATGAAACACACATGCCAATGTCACCTGGAGGTCTGTTTCCTGCTTAAAAGCCACCCTTGTGAGCAGGTCCAGCTGCATGAGGCATTAAGATTTTTCTCTAGGGAGGGATAGAAAAGAAACTACAGCAAAAGTTGTGAGGGACTATTTCCCAGAGTATTCCATACTTTGATGGGTGTCTCGGGATGATGTTTCAAAGGAGCCATCTGTCACCACCTTTTGTTTCAAAAGTCACTTTTGCTAGGGTTGCCAGACACAAGCTGGAAGAAGCTTCATAGGTTCAAGCTCTTTATGTGTTGTTGTTTTTTAAATTATTGCAGAAAAAAATTAATTTGCAGGATAAGGTTATATGAACTACATGTTAGTCTTATTTGCAGTGAAAACCTCTCCCCACCATTTCCTCCCCCTTCCATCCCTAATTCTATAATGTTTACCAGTTGCAATGGACTGTTTCACACATATGGAAATCTATTCAGTCTTTCAAACTTTTAATAAAATTATTAGAAGATGTAGTTAAATTATTAGAGATGCAAATCTATCATCTTCCATTAGATACTAGTTCATTTAATAGAAACCAAACCAATGAATACAAGTACCTAGCTGTTCTGTAGCAAACACATAACAAAAATACAACTTAGGAAAGAAAGAGATAACTATGCATTGATGTCCAGTGCAGATGATTTTGCACTAAGTTTCTCAAGTTTGGTATTTAATTTTGTCATATGCAAGAAGAACAATGTCTCTTAAAGTTTTAACTTTAAACATTTTTCAAGATTTACTGATACAGTAATTACGTTAATAGTGAATTCATTCACTATTCCTAGCAAGAGGGTTTCAGGAAGACTTAAAAAAATTAGTAGAGTGTACTATTATTTTTAGTAAGCACGAACCTTCAGTAGTCCCTGACAGGGTAAGTCTGCAGCTATATTTCTAAAAACACAAGAGATTATTTTATATGCTGAGAGCCAAGAAAGTTCTTCTTACATCTAGAAAGAAGAGTCATTAAATTGGAGGTGTGAATCTTGGAATGTCAATGTATTCATTTTGTGAGAAATTTCATTCTCTTTGTAAACTTTATCAGAAGAATGTATTAATGTTGGCTCGTCTTGTGTGCTGGGAGAAAAAAAATAATAAATCATTATCCCAAATAAGCAGTGTAGCAATTGTAATATGTGAAATATTATTTTGACCTTTTCAATATTCATAATTTTGAGTGACATACCTTTCCTGCTAAAAAACTTACTATAACTGGTGCATATGAGTCCTGGAATACTGTATCAGGCTTTTATTTGTGGAAAAATATTAAATATGTTATGAATACTGCAATTCTGAGCTGTAATGGCATAAGGCCAAAATTCAGATGTCACCCACTCACACCTTCTGCTGCTTTAAGTCTTATATTTTTTCCTGGTTTTGGAGCCTCTGACAGAGACAGACCTCTGTCAAGGTCTGACTATTTTGCTCTGGTCCAGGAAGAATCGGGCAGGCATGTAAGTCTGTACTGGTACAACCTAATAAGACATGCATAACTAGATTTGCATTTGGCAATCATTTCTTCTGATGGCAGCCTCCTTTAAAAAAAAAAAAGGTTTAAGAGACAAATGTGTTAAACTGTGTCATCTCAATAGGTTGGAGACTCTGAAATTGTGGAGTATAACAATGTATAAAATTAACATGCTAAGTTGTAAGAAATAATGAATCCTAATTGCAAAGGGTGTAAGACTACCGAATTTAAAATTAGAATATTTACTCCACTTAGTAGCATCCCCTAGTTTTCCCCATGCTTAAGATGTATAAACCTCCAAGCAGTTTACAAGTGAAATAAGTGTAATCAGCATGATTATAATACTACCAGTATTAATTTATTATAATAAATGCTATCATGTTATTATATATGCCATGCGATACTACAAATAGAAAAAGGTAGAGAGATGTGAAGTGAAAAACTTGGAGCATGGATCTCTCCCCAGTCCAGCCAGATTGAATGCTGTGCCTTTCACCTTGCACTGCTGAAGCAATTGGGCTTCTGTGGGAGAATTGTCCATCCTAGATCAGACTTACAGAGTAGTGCACTTCCTAAGGTCAGGTAACTCTTATCAGCAGGGCTCCAATACTAGTTGTACAGCTCTGTTTTACCGTTTGACTGATAATGAGACAATTTGTAACAGTGAAATGAGTAACATTGCAGCCTGCCCAAGTTCTAAAACTACAATAAAACCTACTTTACTGAATAGTTGTGTTTCTATAGTAAAGAAAATACATTCTGTTCAGAACATGTTGCAAAGGTATTTTGTTCGTGTTTTTGTTCTCTCACAGTAAGATTGCAGGCAAGCCCCATTTTATTGCAAATGGAGTTACGTGGCGTGTGGTGGGGTTTTTTTTTTTCCCCCTTGCTTCTGTCATTCCTAATTTGCACCAGAAATCTTATTTCCATTTCTTTCCATCCAGCAGGACAGTGTTATTTATTATTTTGCTTCCTGCCAATTATTGATTCCACTCTGTAGAATAGATTAAAGTTGCTGGCTGAATTATTTTTTCCTCTGGGAAAAGAGAAAATCTTTATAAAAAGAAAGTGTTTAGTAAGCTTATCTGCTGGTCCTTTCAGTTTTAAGATTCAGGCAATACCTAGCTGAAAATTCCAGGCTCTTCTTGTTGGACTTTATTTCCAGTGAATGTACTGATAGCTGAGTGAGGAGTGCATTTCATCCATTAACTGGAGCTGCGGTAATGCATATCTTTCTGTAGCACCCTCAAAGAATTTCTGATTTTGAGTACTTTATCCTTAGTCACAAACGCTTTGGAGAGGTTAGCTTTTTTTTTTTTTAACAAAGACATTCTTCAGCATCATTTTTGGAACAGAGAAGCACAATTAGCTCAACATTTTTTTATTTTCATGTCGTAACAGGAGATAAAAATGGTGAAGTCTAGTTAAAAAGCCTTGGAAATTGTAAGTCAGGAGTCAGCTGTGCTGTGTGTGTGGAGGTAGTGTATTGGAGGCAGATCTTGTGAAAAGAGTCTTGAATATCTGAGGTTAATGCAGAATTCACCTCGGTGTGCAAGGACAGGAAGAATGCTGCTGTTACCAACGATAAATATCATATATCCAGTTTTGCTGTAGCTATCAGCTACCTGGGTGTAATTCAAGTCTGCGTTATGACTCTGGTTAGGGTTAAGATTTGAGGAAAGAAGATGTGAAGGACACATTTTCTGTTAGATTCTCCTTAGCTAACACAGATAAGACTTTCATGGGGAGTCACTGCCTTAAGTTGCATTTTGCTGTAGGTGCTGCCTACATAGTTGTAATTTGTGCTGCTCTAAAAGTAAACCGGCAGGAGAAATGAACCCAACTCAAAAGAGTTTAGATGTCAGAACTACAATTTAATAAAAAAAGATTACAATAGATACACAGATACACAGGAAAATTTGTTTTAGCCCACAAAACTCAGTTGTACAACTCAGCCCCCTGGGGCACAAACAGAATGGTGTTCGCCAGTCCCTGTGC
>JAVJGI010000032.1:3014273-3035934 GCA_035590275.1 Ibycter americanus
AGAGGGTATAGAATACACAGTTCCAGTTACACCCACACAGTGATAAACTGGTCCCAGCCACTATAACTAGGACATAATTATATCTTTGATTTTGTACCCTGACCATGGCTACATGCTGCAGGGCTCTGAAATTAGGAAAAGGTTCATGGGGTCTAAGCCTTGTCACATCTTTCAACGTATGGGCACAAAATTACTGGGTGAAATAAAGGCCAGAGCTTGGATTATGGGAGAGCTTAGGTTTCTAGCAGTTAAGGAATCCACTGCTGAGGGATTGTGGGCTCTTCAGTTTCTAAATTGTCTTATCTCAGTTGACATCTATGTTGCTTCTTCCATTTATTTTCTACATGTCACTGTCTATTGTATTGATACGATATTGCTTAGGGTTACAATGAAGGTAAGATTCAAGCAGCTAACTACAGAAGAATCAATTTATACTGTTGGATGCTGCATGACCATGAGAATTACGAATGGCTTGGATGAAAGTCAAATCCCATTTTTCACTATATTGATGAGGTTGTTGGCTCTACATTTTTTATGGCAAGGGTTTTAGAATTTAAAGATTGAGGATCTCATGCTAACTGTCGATTCTGCAAAGCCCTCAGTGTTCAGTTAAATCCTAGCATGGATTTAGGAGAAAGTTCTACTATAGGTATGCAGATCTGGACTGTGATACAAAATAGTGTTAAGGTTTAGGGCTAGGATATAGAAAGACCCTGTAGCCCAGTTTGTTCCTATATGCTTCCAGATTCCCCAAGGCAGGGAAGGGATTAGTAGAGAGGTTAGTGATGCCTCTCAAATCTGATCATCATTAAGGTTAGATTAAGGAAAATCAAAGATTGGAGGCTTATTTCAGCCTTCTGCAAGGGAAGTGTGGGGGAACTAGTTGGTATATATTAGGGGCCAAAATATGTTTTTTTCTACTAAAGCAAAGTGGCCTAATATTCCAGATTGAGGGTGAGGGGGCTGGCTGTTATTGTTTTAAGACAATACTTTATCTTAAATTTCATTTTATTTATAAAGATAAGGTTAGAATTTAGGGTTTGGACTCAAAATTTTGCAGTCAGTTTATATTGCATAAGGAAAAAGTCTCAGAGGCAGAAAAAAGATTACTGCTGATTATCATCAAAGCCTTATATTTCTACTATAGCATGGTAGCATAGGAGATTATCATCCATATTTAGGACCACTTTTTTTTTAACCAGATGCCATTGGGCCCTGAAAATGAGGAAATGGGCTGTGCCAAAAATGGTTAATGCCTTATGTTGCCTTTTATTGTAAGTTAAAATTACCTGAATATAATTCTGGTTGGATTAGGGTTTGGCAATCTAACACTATAAAGTCCCATTTATTACTGAATTTCTTACACTCAAAGAAAACTGTTTTCAGTAAAGAACAGACAGATATGTAGTCATTTAGCAGAGGAATATTACCTTGATGCAAAAATTTTAAGGTTTAGATTTGAGTTAGATTTTCACATTTAGAGTTGGCTTAATTTTGTGTTTTTATAAGACCACTGAATGAGGAATTAGATTGCTGTTTGTACTGGCCAGTGCCTAATTATTCCATTTTAACCTAGGCCCATGTTATCTCTATATGATTATACAGTGAACTTTGTGGTGAGAGTGTGGTTTCAAAAAGAAACGCCAAGAACCCAACCCATGACTGCATCCTCCAAGGCCTACAAAATGAGGAGGTGAGCAGAGGCCAAAAAACATAAATTCCTTTTTGTTACCCTTTAGGATGGGGAAACATTTCTTGCATTTTAACTGGATAGGGATTAGCAACTGGAAAAGCGAAACCTCAGGAGCCCAGCCTGCTTTTGGATTCTCCAGTGACCATAGGGGCAGAAAGAAAGCGAGTTTCTGCAGAGGGTTGATATCCTCTACTTGTTCTTTTGTTACTGTGCAGATTAGGTTACAGCTGGGTTTGTGTCCTGGTTTCAGCTCAGATAGATTAATTTTCTTCTTCGTAGCTGGTGCAGTGCTGTGTTTTGGATTTGCTGTGCAAACAATGTTGATAGGACACTGATGGTTTTAGTTGTTGCTGGGTCATGTTTATACCAAGTCAAGGACTTTTCAGTTCCTTGGGCCCTGCCAGCGAGAGGGCCGGAGGGGCATGGGAACCTGGGAGGGGACATAGCCAGGGCAGCTGACCCAAACTAGCCAAAGGGATATTCCATACCATAGAACACCATAATGAGTACATAAATGGGAGTGGGGGTTGGCTGGGGCTGCCAATCGCAGCTCAGGGACCAGCTGGGCATCGCTCAGAGAGCAGCTGTATTGTGCATCACTTGTTTTCTCTCTTTCTTTTGGATTTCATTTCTCTCCTCTTCTCCCTTCCTTTCCGTTATAACTGTTATAATTATTAATGTTTTTATTATATTTTGTTTAAATTATTATATTGTTCTTATTTCAACCCTTGAGTTTTACATTCCTTCCCAATTCTAGTCCCCATCCCTTTGTGGGGGGAGGCGGGGAGTGAGCGAGCAGCTGCGTGGTACTTTGTTGCTGGCTGGTGTTAAACCATGAGTTTGGGAAATTAAAGCTTCACGAGCTCAGCTTATTACTTGATTTCGTACTTCCCACCCACTAACTTAGATGGAGAGCTTATACGGGGAATGTTGGACTGAAGCCTTTGGGAAATAATCTTAAAGGAGTGAAATTGTTTGGGTTTGTTCAGTTCAATTTTGTATCATTGCTAGAGACAGGAAGAGGCTATTGGAGCTGATGGTTTCTAGTGGCATAAGGCTTTACGGTGCCTTTTAGTGTTACAGCCAATGTGATAATTTTAATTAAGATTAGGGTTTGGGAATCTAAAACTAAGTATTCTACAGGACCAAAAGAAAAAATAAGACGGCCAATAAGATCAAGTACTTTTTGTGGTCTTTTTGTTGAATATAATGAAGTTTACTGTTAGCATTCCAGTCAGGAACAGGGCTGGCGAGTTTTAAGATGTTACAAGCCTCTCTCTTACTGGATTCTCCAAGTCCCTCCGTGGTTCAGTAAGAGAGAACAGTTTAGCCTTCCTTACAGCAGGATCTGGAAGCCTGAAATCAGAGCACCTGGAACTGAGATTTAGGAAGAGGCTTAGCCTGGGTTGTTACTAGATTGTCCTGGTGTGACGATGCAACATAAGGTCACTTGTGTTTGACCTTCCCATGAATATTTTTGCCTTAACTGTGATGCAACCGGGAACTGTGATTAGTGTTAAGGCCTTTTTGAACAACATTTTAATGTGAATCACCAGTCTGGGAAAAGACTTGCTTCTATTGACTCATGTTTTACATTCAACTACCTGTAGTCCACAGTCCAAGAATTTATGACATAAGGTTATCCACATTATAATTCAAGCTAAAAGTTCTTTTCTAGTAGTTTCACCATATGCCATTAGAGTTAAATGAAAACACTATGTGTTTAAATGAAATCTGTTTGAATCTATAATATTTCTTAAAAACCCAGAAGATGTAAAAATATGTAATAAGATTATCCTAATTCATCCACAGTGCGTATTTCCATAATATCAATTAGTACTATGAATGGTGTATAGTTAGGTGTAAAAGAAAGGTCAGAATCGTCGTTTTTATGCCATGGTCTCTGACTATGCTATATTGAAGGGTCAGATGGTAATTTGAAAAACTCATCACAAGAATGTACCCTGTAGAACATAACCTTCCTTCACTACCGGTATGATAGATGCCCGAACTAATATGTGTATCAGTACACTTAGTTGGAGAGAGGTTGTTCAGGAAGACATTTAGGCTAATATTATAACTGTCATAGAGTCATTTAGGTTGGAAGGGAACCTCTGAGATCATCTTGCGTACACACACCCACACACACCCATACCCCCATGCATACACCCTGCTCAACAGTGTCACTTAGAGCAGGCTGCCCAAGACTGCATCCAGTACAGGTTTTGAATATCCCTACAGACGGAGACTACACAACCTCTCTGGGCAACTTCTTCTAAAGTAGATCTAATTTGTCTGAAGATGACATAAAATTAGTTTCCATTCCATAAAAACCTGCGATGTTTAAATAAAGTATCACATTTAATACATTACCACCAGCTATCTCATGGCTTCTTGTTTTCATGAAAACAAAATCTATCCAGAATCATTACCCTCAAAGGCAGTGGATATATCTAAGAAACTCCCAAAAGAGTGGGAGAATGCTTTGAGGAATACAAGTTCTATTTTCGTGTGCTTCTTTAGGCATCCACTAATGTCCGTTTTCAGCAATAAGACATATATTGAACCAGGGAGACCTTTGATCTCACCTAGAAGATGCATGGCAATTCTTATTCTCTTATGTTTAGGAAGTAAATTTGTAGCTGCCTTCCAGTCGAGTAGAAGGTAATGGGGAAAAAAGCCAGATATTGACCCTGACTAGGAAGAAAGAGGGAGATGAAAGTCTAAGAATCAAAATTAATTTACTCTTGAACAAGGTGATTATAGTCGTGCTGGTAAATTGAAGCAACCCTGATACAACATTTTGTAATTAATTTCTGTTCTAAACAGGTCATTGTTTGGGATTTTGTTTGGTTTTTTTGTGTGTGTGGTTTCTTGTTGTTGTTACTAGGAGTATTTGAGTGTATGAAGAAGGAGTGAAGGTCTGCATTGTCTCTTGTATACGCTGTTGGGAGGTGAGTATCACAATCTACCCTCTTAGGTTTCAAAGAGAAGAAAATATTCTACCTACTTCTTCCTCCCTTTTTTTCCTCATCTTCCATGTCTGTACAAGTTTGTTTCTCTGCCTGATCCAGTGAGGTGAATATTGTATTGACAATCCTCAGTTAGTCAGGAAGCACTTGCAGGATGCAGATAGTATCAGCAGGGATATAAGGAAGACACATGGACCTGGCTCCAGATGCTTAGGAGATTTACTCATAAAGATGGTTGTTGCTTTGAAACACTGCATTCTTTTCCTCCTCTGCGTCCTTAATTTATTTTTCCTGCTGTGCTGCATACTGAGGAGTAACAGATACTTTAAACTCTCACACACCCTGCTTTAAATCTCCATTCAGGTGCTATGTTCATAAAATCATGCACAATATTATTATGAAATAATTGATCTTTGAATAAAGGATGGTAAGATGAAATGAATTGGAAAGGATTTTTAGCGTGAAGCTTTTCCAAAATTATGTTTTAATTATTTGCAAATCCACACTTTTGTGTAGAGTCTTTTATCTCACAGGTGTACAATAAATATAGCATCTTGTGCCATTTTGTCAAGTGAGCTGGAGGTATTTGTCTTTTTTACTAAATTAAAGATTCAGAAAATCTATTGTGCATTAGAATGAACATAGGCTATATATTTTGTAAATAACTCCAACTTATTAAATGTTTTAAATGACTACAAAGTCCAAAGTCTCTCCAAATCAGCACATTTCAATTTATATCCTCACTCTGTCTCTTCTTTTTGTCATTTCACTTCTAGTTGTCTAAAAATATAACCTGCAAGTAGTTAACATGACCAAGGGGCACTGCAGGACCACTTGGCTGAAATTACACAGGGGACATGTCGTTAAGTACATTTTGGCTTAGGGTTTATACTCTGTGTTCAAATCTTTCAAACTACATATTAAGAGGCTTTTATTTTGCATGTGTCACTCTTTTCAGCAGCAGTGAGCCATTAACTTTGTGAACATTTGGCTTCTCTCAGGTTTTCTGACATGCCTATGAGTACTTTGGGGACTGCAAATCATCACTGTGTGTGGCAGACATAGGGAACAGTCATCAGCCTATGCACACACACATGCATGCTGTCATTTTTATGTTGTCAAAAAGTCACAGTCTTTTACTGTCTATATACAGACTGGAAGCCCTACAGAGTTCAAGGAAAAAGAGCATAAAATTCCCAAACTGTGTGCCACTCCCCTTTGCAGTTAATTGTACCTGAAAGTTTTTGAGGTTATTGTCCAAATTTGTTACCAAGTTTTCTTTCACTACTCATTATATTGACCTTCTGGCTTAGAAAGAGTTGAGATATCTTTTTTTTTTTTTTTTTTTTTTGAGGGGGGGAGCATGTGTATGGGAGGGAAAAGCATTTCACTCTATTTTTCCAGTGCTACGCTGGCAATACATTTATATTGCAAGTTATCAAAGTAATGCACCTAATTTTTGGTATTGTTTATTGTAGCTTATTGAAACATACTAGTCTATCAATCAACTGAAATAAAAGAAGAAAATAAAAAGGTTTTATGGAGGGGGAACAAAAAGGAATGTAGTGCATTCAGATGTGAAGCCACTAAGGTATATTTTATCTTTTCCCAAGTAATAGCAAACAAGTTTTATGTAGTTTTTAAAAATATGTCCTTTAACATATCAACTCTTTCTATGTGATTCAAACTGGAATTGAAAGCCTTAGGGAGTAGCTATCCCAGAACTCTTAAAACATATTATAGCACTTCTGCAATATCATGAATAGATGAGGAAACTTGTATTTTATTTCATGGTTTTCAGATTATTTAGTGTAACTCAAATTAGACTTAGAATAGACCCTTGTTACCACACAGATCATGTAGTCCCCAGAAATAAGATAAAGGAATCAGAAATTCCTCAGTTCTCTTCGCTGACTGCTCCTCTGCTCCAGGTGACTGAAATTTGCAGGTGAAAATTGTAATACAGGAGCTTACTTCTCTGAAATGACTTGAATGCTGTGATATCTCAAGGGAAGTAAATGATGCTCATTATGAGTTTGGACAAGCTAATAGAAAACTCTCTGACTGTATGCATGCAGCATGACGGGATGGATTCAGCAGCCTATGCTCACAAGTAGCAAAACATTTTTTCACTGACACAGACCAGTTTTAACGACTTCTCTCACTGGACTTAGCTTGGACACTGTGTACCAGTGCTGTTTCAGAGTCTGAGCTGGCATGAGCAGAACTCACTATGGTGCCTTTTTATTCAGGGTATACCTAGACTGTTTGATGTGTTTGGATATATTGTCCTCACTGTAATTACAAAGTCACTGTGGCTAGAAGGGACCTCAGGACATCTTCTAGTCTATCCCCCCTTATCAGAAAGGACCAGCTATAACAGGATGCCCAGGACCACATGCAGTTATGCTTTGAATTGTCTCAAAGAAAGGATGGAGACTCCACAAACTCTCTGAGCAACTTGTTCCAGTGCTTGATGACCCTCAAGGTAAAAAAGTGTTTTCTTATGTCCACACTAACTTTTTTTTATTATCATTATTTTGTGCCCTTTACCTCCTGTCCAGTCACTAGAAACCTCTGGCTCCATCTTCTTCACTGCCTCTCCCCATCAAATATTTATACACAATGGTAAGATCCCCACTGAGCTTTCTCTTCTCCAGGCTGAGCAGTCCCAGATCTCTCAGCCTTTCCTCATATGAGAGTTGCTCCAGTATTTAAATTATTCTCACTGGACTTGCTTCAGTAAGTCTCTTTTGTACTGGGAAGACCACAACTGGACAGACGACTCCAGGTGCGGCCTCACCAGTACTGAGTAGAGGCGAAGGACCACCACCTCTGACCCTAATGAAAGTATTACTCTCTCTGAATGATAAGGGCAAGGATTCCACCTCCCCTTCTTTCTTCACAGGGCATCATTTTTACATATTTAGATTAAAAATAAGTGGGGTTTACATTCTTATTTTCATAGGTGACAAATAAAGCAAATGGGAGTTTTGCTGTTTAAAGCCTTTGGCACAGCTGTGAGAAATTTACCTACATATTGAGGTATATGATGACAATCTTGTCATGCAAAAGCCAGGTTTTGAGCAGCTGGACAATTATTCGCAAAGATTTTAGATGATAATTTTTCTGGCTCGTGGATTTGCTTGAGAACTGTGATCCTCTCTAGTCCCTTTGCAGTCTTCTGCACTGCACACTTTTAATAATCAGTCCATGATGGGCTATTGATATATTCAAAATGCTGAGGGCACTAACAGACCTTAATGGTCCTGCCTAGCCTCACATGAGACCTCCCACCTCTGCCCATAGCCTGGAAGCTCCACCCAGGGCCCTCAACCCCTGCCCAACCAAGACACCTTGGCAAATTCCAGAGATGGCTGATGCTTTTGGCTTATGCAATCACAGGAGTCAAATGACCAACCATTTGCAGCATGGTTGACCCTAAAAACAAGACTATAACTCCCGCCAGCCAGCTCCCAAAGCAGACAGCAATAAAACCTTTAAGTGACTGGCAGAGGCAGCCTTGTGTCAACTGAAAACATCTTTGAAATTCCAGCACTGGTAGTTTTATTGCTATTTTGAGTAACCTCATCATAAAGCAAAATAAGCTTTAAAATCTAATGGATAGGTGATTCAGCCTGGTACTCAGTGAGTGAGGTAAATGACATATTTCAAACAAAGGGGGAAAAATGTTAGAAAACAAGCTTAAAATTTAAGGAACACATTCTTCTTTAAGATTAGCCTTCCATCCATAGTTAAAAGTTGGTATTTGGAAGTAGAACACCTTTAACATAATAAATACAAAGGTTTTGGTTGTTTTCTTTCTTTTTTTGTTTTCTTTTTTTCTTTTTTTAATCTTTCTTTGCTTAAACAATAATCTCAACTTATTTTCCCTCAAAGGGCTATTTGTTTCATTTCAAGCTTTAATCAAAATATTTTCTGAATAAGGACCCACTGTAGCAGCCAGCTACTTAGTCACAGCTCAGAAAAGCAGAACCATGAAAGTACTATAATTGATGTCTATAAGAATTTTTAAATTAGGTATGTTTAGTCAGCATCCTCTGTGAATATTTCTTGTATAAATATTTACAAAAAGTACCTAAATTCCCAAAAGCTTCAATATGAAACAGAATTAAAGTGTGTGCTTAACATTTCAATGGTATGCTTAAGTGTTTGGCTGGATATTGCTAAAATGAGCTTAAAATTTCCTTATGTCACCTGAATCACCTCTACAGGCAAATTTTTGCACCCGCTGTGAGCAAGTGATCTGAAAGAGAGCTTTCTTTCAGGATGTTTTCAATGAACAGACTGAAGTGTATTTAGTAGCTATGAAAATAACACAACTACTGAGGGAAATGTATATATGAAAGAAAAAGAATGAGAAATAGTGGTACAAGACAGAGACAGTGGCACAGACATAGAGGTAAAATTTAAATTAGGCAAGCCTGGTTGCCTTTTCATAGAATTACTGAAGTAATAGATCAAGGCAATGACGTACATGCAGAGCTATAGGAGACAAAGTGAGAAGGTGAACAGGGAATTTTACTCGAAAATGAGCTCTTATCCATGGATTGAAAGGCATGTGAAGACCTTGAAAAAAGTGTTGTGAAAAAGCACTGAAAACAGTCTTGGATAATATTATCAAATGATGGGGTTTTGGACCCATCTCACAGAAACAACATTGATGAGGGTTTCTGCATTCATCTGCAGGGCGTTACAAGGCTTGCTATGCAGTTTACTGAACTCAGTTTTTAATGAGTTGAAATGATTCAAAAGACTGAAAAATATTTTGTATTTTCAGTGCATTTGGCTTTTATTTTCTCTGTAAGAATTGTAATGAAAAAGCACAGCTGGTATAATGCAAAAAATACTTTGAAGACGTAATTTGTGTATGAAGTAATAGTGTAGTATGTACAGCTTATGGGATCACTGAAAATCACAGTGCAAAAGAGAATTAAATTAGATATAATTTATTGTACCATTTGGAATATGTGCATTTATTAAATTAAATTACCACTTTATTCCCTTTTAATATGTTTTCAGAAATGATACGGTTTCTTTGAGGGAAGTTAGATATATGTTTCATATCAAATCATGAACTTACAGAATTTTTCTAGTGTTTTGGGCATGTAAATAGAGAGCCACTTGTTGGTTTTGTTTTTCCTCACTGTGAGGTTGACCTGGGCCAAAATTGTACTGCTGCTTGAGAAATCCATCTCAGAAATACATTTTGCTGCAAGAGAAGGAACCAGGGCACAATGCAGAGGTTTAGTTCACTTTTCCTTCCGCTGTCTCCCACCCACTGTTTGAAATAGGTAAAATACTTCAGGGACAAGTGAATACACGCACAAAAAGAGATGCATTTAGATAAGCTAGAAGAAACTTTCATGTTACTTTTAGAGGTCTTAGTAAGGCACACATTGCTACGTGAATCCACCTAGTGCATAGCTAATCTGTCACACAAAGTGAATAAAACCAGGCTCTCTGGAAAACTTACGCTGTTGTTCTGTAAGAACGCCAGTGCATAGATACTAGATGGTAATTTTAGTGCCTCTCGACCACAATCAGAAGTTCAAAGTCTTCCAGCGGGACAAGAAATTTTGCAGGTTCTGCCAACATAGTAACTGTAAAAAAACCCGACATTTAACTTGTACAAAACAGACTTGCCGTCTTTGTTTCTATAAAATAGGGGAGAAAAAAAAAAGGCAAAAAAAATGCACGCTATTCTTGCAGTGAAAATTTAAATTTAAATAAAATCATCCCTACTGCTGTCTTTTTATATGTTAGATCTACCTGTCCATTGACCTCCTAACTGCAACCTAGTTCTCTAGGCATAACTTGCAAGGAACCCTTCAGGGTACTGCAGCTCTTCAAGGAACTGATTAGGGTGCAAGCATTCACTCCCATTCATGGGTTTCTTGTTAAGCAGGTGGCAAAGTGCTTCCCTTATCACAGGGTCAGTAGGTTAAAGTCTTGACACTTTTGAGAGAGGTCATCGGTATCTATAGTCCTTAGCTGTCAGTTCATGATATAGAAATGACCTTTAGAAATTAAACTGGATGTCTGACTCCTTCTTAACCTGTTCGCTTTCTCAGTGACTCAGTGCGAGGAAGGCTGCTAGATGAAGTCTTTTCAATCTGTGCGGTTGTCTTCTTTTCTCAATGTGTACTGTGCTGCCTGCAACTCAAGGGTCTGCTGTTTTGGTCAGTTGAATAGAGAGCCTGCAGTATGCTCTGAAAGCTTGCTAGGCATCAGTCCCTAAGCTAATTGTATTTAAGTCTGCTTATTGCAGTACCTATTGTTTTCTTTTCCTTTGTGCAGGCAAGAACCCCACAGTCTTGGAGCATAAATATTACTGAGATGTTCATCTATAGCCTTTGTTTACTTTCACATCCTGGCAGTTTTTAAAAACCTACAAAATACAGAAGACTACATTTTCTTTTGCCAAGGGAGTGAGGGCACTTTCCTAATGCATGTGGTGTATTTAGCTCCATTCTCTTTCTTACTCCGGATTAATAAAACTTTCCCCCCTTTCTTATTTGAATATGGATAAATGGACCTTGCATGAGAAAGTGTTACTTATTGCAGAAAAGGAAAACTGCAGCAAGTAGGTGGTCAGGAAAGGATGACATTTCAGTCCCATCAAACTGGGGTCCTGGTGAAATCCATTAGTCCCATTGTATTGCCTCGGCCACTGGCAGCTGGATACCCCTTTATGAAAATATATAGTATTAAACTTCAATGTAAATTCTGCTATAAATAAATGAGGAATGTGTGTGCATTTTCTGTGTGTTTTTACCCCCTTGAATGAATGAATAGGAAGGCACCAATATGGAATACAGTATTTACCAGTTAAAATCAAACTACTGTTAGGATAGCCTGAAGTTCACTAAAATTCTTCTGTTGCTCCTCTGAAACAACGTAGAAATTTATGGTCATGTTTTAGCAGGCAAGAGTCTTTGCTGAAGTATTAGGTTGAAATAACTGCCAATTAGAAGGGAAAAGGAATGTAAAAGCATATAAAATTTAAGGATGAGCATGACAGAGTGGGAGAAGAAGATTGGTCTGGTATTCTCCTGGATCTGTAAAAGTCATTTGCAAAGTTATTTCATTCATATGAAGCATTACAGATTGTAAGGTGCTGAGATACTAACAGTCTGGGTTATAATAGTTAGTATGGGGAAGTTTGCACAACTGCAGTCTGTGATATAATGGGAGATATTTTTCATCTAGAAAATTGTCATTTGTAATGAGCTATGTATCTCATGTCCTGACTCAGAGAGAGAAGAGAAAAAAATGTGAATAAATATGTCTCACACCTTTCACTGGCACTAAAAGCTCATTTAAAAATAATTTTGAAAAATCCATGTTGGTAAAAGATTAAAGATCAACTCAAGCACTTTTACAGAGGCTAAGGCACTTCACTCAGGAACGATATTACCTCACACAGGCAGATACTCAGCAAGGAAATGAAATATATTGGGATCAACAGAGCTCCAACAAGCTGACAGAACCCCAAAATTATGTTGTTAAAATGACAGCTAAAATGGGAACTGGTATATTACCAGTTACAATCATTCTCATCTTCTACTCTTATTAAAACCTTCATTACAAGCATGAAACATTAGCATTTAATGCCTCTTTAAAAGATAACTTTTTATTTTTGTTTGCTTTCCTTTGCACTTTTTTTTTTTTAATTATAAGATAAGGACTGACTAGCCTAATTATTTTGTTAAGCATACTTTCTGATAAGTATTTTATGATTTTTTTACTATTATTCCCTTCATTGTACATCTTATGCAATACCAGTAGTTAGGTCACTTTGCTTGGTTCCTCAGAACCTTCCTTAGAACCTTTACCTTAAGTAGTATTATACTGTACTATCAATAACGTACAGAAATTTTGCTTTACATACATATGTTTGAGACTATATGTATTATATTATGTATACTGTATGAGAAACCTGCCTTGTAAACTAGGAAAAAATGGTTAATCTCATTAAACACAAAGACATGGCAAGGAGCAGGGGAACAGCAACAGGCAGCCTAACCAGGGAGAACTTGAGCCACTGGCTGTGTCAGTTCAAGGACTGTCTAAGAAGGATTTACCTGGGGTCCTGATGTGAGATGAAGCCAGGGAAATAAATTTTCTCCCAGAAATACAAAATAAAGGGAGTTACAGCCTACAGGAGGACAGGACTTATGAGATTCTAGGGAAGACCATTTGGAGACAGCATAATATTTATTATGGCATGTTTTAAAAGGATTGTGGACATGTGCAAGACTTCATACAGGATGCTTAGGGGAAGGACCAAAGGCAGGGAAAAAGAGAGATCAAGATGGATTGGGGAAGGCAAGTGTGGGAAAATAGAGGGGAAAGGGAATAAGAGGGGACAGTTTTGTGTAAACAAGTGCTGCTTGGCTGAGCCCTGTTCCTGGTCACTGTGGCGGGTCCTATATTCACATTATATCCTATTTCCAACTATCTTCTGTGTGGTTGTGCTCCCTATTCCAGACCTTTGAGACTGAATGACAGTAAACTCTAGATGGGATGATATGATGAGTAGGGAGGTCTCAGGGTGGTCACAGGAAAGAGAGAGGATTGCAGAAGGAAGGGCTCTCTGAATCTGGGTGACAGCAGAGACCAGGGCCTGGGGACATCTACTGCATAGACTTAAGTGCCTAAGACCACTGGACAGACCTGTGTGTCTCTGTGTGTGTGCCTGCTTGGAGTACATGCTCAGTCTTGTTGCTGGCTGGACCGTCCACTGTGCTCCCCTTATCCACCAAACTCATCATCTCATCGTTGAGGGCTGCTAGATTTAAGCACACTATCCCCTTCATAAATTCATACTGACTGCTCTTTTTGTCTTCTATATGTTTGGAAATGGTTTTCAGAATTATTTGCTCTGTCACCTTCCCAGGGTTTGAGGTCAGGCTAACCAGACAGTCATTGCTCAGATCCTCCTTCTTGTCCTTCTTGAAGAAGTGATGTTTGCTTTTTTCTGGTCATCCTTCCCCAGTTGCCATGACCTTTCAAAGATTCTACACATATGAAACATAGAAAATTGATACTAGCACCGAGGTAGAACTTCAGAAACTTAGAAACCTATTTCCTTTTTAAATTTTAGAAACCTATTTCTTTGTTAAAGTTATTCACACCTAACAAACTCAGTAATTCACGGTGAGCCAAATTAAGATTCTATCCAGCAGAGAAATGTTAGACACCAGATCCTTCCAGTCAAGGATGTAAACTGTCTTTCTCTTTGTTCTTTTCACCCTTTTCAAAGAATGATGTTTTCATAATTATTTCATTACTCTCTTCTGAGTAATGAACCCAAGTAAGAAATAAGGACTTAGTTCAATTACTTGAGCTCTAGCTGGTGGAGGATGAAGTCAAGATAACAAAATGTTATCTTTCTTAATGGAAAGAAAGAGAAAACTCATAAACACCACTGTTGGATTTTTTTTATTGTGATGCACAAAGACTGATCTAACAATAACAGCTTAGTAAATGAGAGCAATAAATAAAAGGATATGAGGCCATGCCTTCTAAAAATAATAAAATGTATGAAATACCTCAGTGTCATTTAGAAGTATTAAAAAAGGAACATGTACTGTGATGAGAAAGGTAGCCACTGTTGTATGCAACTTGTATTCTCTTGTATATGTGGGAAGAAGCACTTAGAAGGGTTGGCTGAAGAACAGTGTCAGATCATCCACTAGGACTCAGCCCCAAAAAGTAATTATACAACCCCTTGTACAAAAGTCATCTAAATGTGTAATCGCTCTTGAAATTCTGAATTGTTGCATATTTCTTTTCTTAAAATGATAGAACCTCGTTCTCAAGATTAGCAGTATGGTCTGCATACACACACACACACATATATATATGTATATACACACACATATAAACACACATACATCTTGCTTAAAGTAAGCATCTATTTATATGTATATCATTGCTGCTGTGAACAGCTGTAAATAGTTTGTTCTATCTTACAACATTATTTTCAGTGAATTTTCTGATGGTGGCTTTCTGTTAGCAAGTATGTAAAACCAAAGCCTTAACACGTTTCCTGATAAATGAGGAACAGCTGTCAGAGAGGCTGGGAGAGCTAGCACGAAGAGGTTTGTTGAGGTATCTGGGCCATAGCATAAATGGCTGAGGCGCTTCAGGAGCAGACCGCTTCAGACAGACAGAAAATAACTTATCCTTACATCTTGTAATGAAGTTGTCTCCAGGTGAGAGGAAAGGTATGGATTCTGCTCCGAGGCCCACACAGGTTTCCAGTTATCCTCACCAGAAGTTCATCTTTGCCTATGAGCCCTGACTAGTTTGGTAGAAGATGGTTGCAACAGTGCATAGCAGTTGTTTCACCCAGCTCCTGCTTGCTCATCAGCTACTGAGCGGCCAGCTGTTCTTTTTAAACCACTTGTGTGGCAGCTGACTCCAGGGGTGGAAAGCATCACAGCACCATGTAATTGCTAACACAACAACGTTCTTCTTCTTCTTCTCCATTAGTGCTTGCACCTTTGTGCTCCCTTTCTGATCTCTGCTATGCACCAGCTTCTTTTTGTCATTGGCCCTATAATTATCAAAGTTATTCATATTATTATGCTGTTGCAGGAGATAAACTAGACTGCTGCACACAGAACTTCAAAGTGTAGCTGAAACATGGTGATCTAATGCAAAGGAAAAATCAAATACCTATAGAGAATAAAAATAATACAGTTAGTCCGCCAACTGTGAAAATACAACTGGCCTCTAAATAGTTTGTAAGTATACTGATTAAATAAGCATTTAATGTACAACATTTCACCTACTCAGATGCATAATGGTATAATTCTGTCATGCTCCTCCCACTCCCAACTGGGACAACTTGGAATTTATACAGTAATTAAATGCACCCCATTTTAATTAGCCTTTTCTTTTTTAATATAAATATGGCACTGATAATCAGCTAATTTCCTTAACCCCTTTTATCCACTTATTATCAGTCATTCTTTCTTGTTCTGTTACAGCTGCTTCAAGAAAACAGTAGGTTATCTCTGGAGGAAAAAGACTTGGTTATAAGTGTGGCCCTGATTTAGAGACAGAGAGCTGGTTTTCAATTCATATTAATGTGTTTGACAGCTTCCAGCTTCCCTGCACCCCAGTAGTAAAAAGCTATTGGCAGAGGCATTTAACAGAGGAAAGAAAGAAAAAAAAGGGTGGTGGGGGGAAGGCAAATAGGGAAATAGGGAGCTGTAATTGAGCTAAATCCTTATTTTCACCTCGGGAATCTTTCCTAAGGATGACCTGTCAGCTCCTCAAGATGTGGAGCCAGGAGTGTAAGGACATAGATCAGCCCTCTGGGAAAAAGTTGCAATTAGACATTATCGTGGATTGAGGCAGGATGTTGGCCTGTGAAACCTTTTCCAAATGGTTATGGGACAGAGGGGGTCAATAAGAACAAAGATCTGGGAGGGAATGGCTATTAAAAAATTGTATGCAGCAAGAGGAAATGTTAACGAGTCAGAAATTGCTACCAATAGACATGAGAGCTCCGTTTTCCTTCTGGCAAAGTAGAAAGGTCCTTTCTGAGGTCCCCAAGTGTAATAAGCATGTGTTGAGACAAAAGGTGTGCTGTGAAAAAGCAAAATGCTCTTATACTGTTAAAGATAATTTTGTAATGTGCAGATATACAAGGCTCTTATTCAGGGTTGCCTTGCCAACTTAGATTTTAGATCTTTAAAATATGCTTTCTGGTATGTCATTAGTTATCTGTTTATCCATTACAGAGAGGGACGAAACAGTGTCCTGAATAGCATACTGCATTTAGAGTTATTATCTGAGAAAACAATACCTGCCTTGCAAATTTCCTAATAGGCAGGACCTGAGCGTGTTTGCATTTAACAATTCTGCATTTAAAAAGCACTTTCCTTTTGTTTACTTGTCAGTTCCCTTGTTTCCACACCATCCTTCCAGAGACAAAAGAACAAATGTCATCCTGTAAACAATAGGGGAGTACAAAACTCATATAAGTTGGCAGCCAGAGCTTTAGCATAAATAATAAGGTTTTCTTGTTACTGCAATTCAGAAATTCAAGGGCATGTCAAAAGGGAGTAGCATGTTTGCCATTAATGCTATTGACACTTATTTATTATACTTCCTTTGAAAGGAGGATAATATTTCAGATAATAAAAATTAATGGGAGTGTCATTGCTCAGCTCAGTTATAAGGTATGCTAAAATGGTCAACAGGTTTCTTATACATCATTGGCTGGGGAACCTGGGCTACCAAAAGGAGAGAGAAAGAAAATTTCACGAGCAGGTTTCTATAATGAATAATTTAACCATATGGCTCTTTCACTTGTGACCTGATTCATTGACAGGGATGTCAGGTATTTTACGTTTCACCTGGCGTAGAAACACACCATCCAAAACCTGGCATTTCGCTACAAGCAGGGGACAGAAGAAATACCATAGGTTGACAAAGTCTCTTCATTACTTTTCATTCTAGAGTTCACTATTTTCCTCCAGCTCTCTGAGGAAGCATATTTTCTTCCATGTATTATAAATGCCCTGTCCAGATCAGTAGGATTGTAATACCACTAAATCTTACCATGAAACAGTGAAAAAAATGCTTTCAGTGAATGCTTGAAAAGTCGTGACTTTTTGGAAGGATCTTGTACAGTTTGGAGGACATCCTCAAAAGGCCAGCAACTACTTATGCTCAGCGTTAATTAACCTGTATAAGACAGCTGCAAACGTGTTATGTACCTTAAAATACATGGTTCGGGAATCTAACTACTGTTGATAAAGTTATGATTAAAATATCTATGCTTTGTAGCTTATGGCATGCATAGAGGTAATCTACCGTGTATTTTTTAAGGAGAGGGCAGTTTTATTAAATGACTTTTGAATTTGTTTAACCTTACTGCAAAACACAAATACGTCATATTTACAGATTCATAGTTACTTACGCTAAAAATTGAAATGGAAGTATTAGAAATGGGAGACTTTATCAAACATTTAAACTTATAGATCACAGATTTGTGAACGCGTTTACTTTTTCATGCAATTATATTTCATTGGCTCTGAATTCTGAGCTAGGGCCTACTGTGATGATTTATTCTTACTAGTCATATACTCTCCGGTTGTCTGGGCAGAAGAAAATACACATTAAGATAGAGATATCTGTTTTCTTTGAATGCTGGTATACAGAAAATTTATCAAATGTGATGAAACACAATCCCTTCTTACAACCACCTTTAAGTAACAGCTATGAGAAGGAGGAGGGGACCTGAGAGGCTAAGAGAAGTAAAGGGAAAATGTGCTTTTTGTATTGTGAGTCCTTATTATTATGCATAATTTTGTGTATTCCAGCATTCAAAGAAAACAGAATTCAAGAAGTTTTGTGAAAACTCAGAGACTGTCAAATCCATACTAATAACTCTGGCCAGATATAGAGACATGCTGCTTTTTCTTTTAGAAGTTTTTTGAAATTCAAATGACACCTCAGTGATTCCTTTCCTTGCTATTCTACCTTAATTTATCCCCTGAAGTCTATAATTTCATGGCATAATACTCTATTAAAAATGTTAATAAGATTTCAAACTTACCAAAACGGGCACCATGCAGAGTTGGAAAGGCAAAGTAAAATTTATCAGGGAGAATTAGAACAGCCATCATAGAATAAAAGTTACATATGATATTAAATAGTTTTCCTCACTGTGTAAAGAGCACATTTAAAACAGGACAAAACACAACAGGACTAATCTGATATATTGGCACAGCTTTGCTGTGAAAAATAAACAATAAGTAATGAATCACAGAATCACAGAATGGTTTGAGTTTGGAAGGGTCCTCTGGAGGTCATCCTGTCCAGCCCAGCTCCTCATGCAGTGCCACCTAGAACCAGTTGCCCAGCACCACGTCCAGATGGCTTTTGAAAGTTTCCAAGAACAGAGACTCCACAGCCTCCTGGACAACCTGTGCCAGTGCTCAGTCACCCGCACAGTGAAAAAGTGTTTCCTGATATTCAGATGGAGCCTCCTGTGTTTCGGTTTGTGCCCACTGCCTCTTGCTGTCACTAGGCATCATTGAAAAGAGCCTGGCTCTGCCTTTGCATCCTCCCTTCAGATATTTATTTACATTACTAACATCCCCCAGAGCCTTCTCATCTCCAGGCTGAACAGTCCAAGCTTTCTGAGCATCTCATACGTGAAATGCTCGTCCTTTCATTGTCTTCCTAGCCTTTCATTAGACTCTCTCTGGTATATCCATGTCTCTCTTGCACTGGGGAGCTCAGAACTGGACACAGTACTCCAGGTGTGGCCTCATGAGTGCTGAGCAGGGGGAAGGATGACCTCCCTTGAACTTCTGGCATTACTTTGCCTAATGCAGCCCAGGACACCCAAAGAGATCAGTAGCCTTTCTTTTCCTCTCCAAACCACAGTATGGATCACTGGTATAGAACTGTACAAATAAGAAAAAAGACCCTGTTTACATTTCCTGTTGTATAATGAGAATATATCTAATCAGATCAGAATCTGGTACAAGATTCATTTGTCCTGTCAGCAGAAGTAACAATATGTCTCTTGCTAATTAAGAATGGAGAAGTTGAAAAGACAGTTATCAGTTCTCCAATGTAGATATCACCACATTACTGATAATATGTGTCAGAAAAATGTACTCTGTAGGAACCTTCCAGTAATAAAACTAGGAAATTCTTGATGGAGAGCTGGAAATGTGTTTTCAGATTCTTACACAAGGCCATTGAAAAATCTTCCTGCTAACTTACACCTTCATTTTATATGAAATCCTAAAAAATAACGTAGGTGATTTGCTCCTTGCAAGCGTAAGAATTGATGCCCAAATTCCTCAAACACTCCAATACACCCTTAATTATGAGTATGAACCAAGCCAAACTGTTTTGAACTTCAGGGAATTGTGATCAAATGCTTAAAATTTGGCCTAGCTCATGTGAAGTTTTGGCTGTTTTTATATTGACTCATGCCTGTGTATGACTGAAATTTTTAATGCCGCACATTTCAGTGACACTTCCAGAAATGCAACTTTTATTTCCAGATTGTGGAGACTTCTGTTGTTCAGTCATGTGTTATCTCAAAAATGCCCTGCTCCCTCCCAGAAATCAATAACAGAATAATGTTAATTCTTTGGGAAACAGGAGAGCCCTTAAAAATGAAAAATTAATACCATCCTTCTATGTGTGTATAACTTCCTTTGTTAAAAGGCGTGATCTTGGTTAAAACACTGAATTACTTTACCTCTCATGTATTCACAGTATACAAAAAGATATAGTCATTCAGATAATAAGGCCATAAAGGATGAAAGTCACAAAATAAAATGTTTTCTTTTGTTTTCCATCTTGCCTCTTCAAAAGAAATAATCGCAGTCAATACAAAGAAAAGATAAACGCAGAATGCAGTTAAAAGTGAAATAAGAGATAAGGAAAATATTTGTTTTCTGAAATATTCCCATCTGATATAAAAAATTGGACTTTCAAGATTATATTGGCTGAAATGTTTATCTTATTTATTCTGCCATCACCCTTCCTTAGTGTGTGTGCAGAATGTGGTGTGGCATTTTCTGGTCTTTCAGATAATGCTAACTAATCTTGCCTCAAACTGTGGAAATAGTAAGTCTTGTTAGATGTAATAAAAATACCAACGAAAGCAAGTGTCTTCCTTTTTCTTTCTCTTCTTTATGCTGTTGTTATCAGAACAATCTTGTATGTTTTTTTTTTTGGGGGGGGGTGTTATTTGATATTTTATATATATTGGCAGAATTAGCAGTTAATATGTTTGTGAAAATCATCTCTCACACTACAAAATACAGTTATTGCTGGGGGAAGAACCTGCCATCCACTAGAATAGCTTGAGTTGTGGAGGATAAACAAGTGAAGAATAAGTTAACATCCCAGCAAGTCAGCACTAGAAAGAACCTACTAGAACTGAATTACCAAAGTGAACGAACGTGGAAATACTATCTACCTCTCATATATTCATATCAGTCTTCAATGTTGGGTAGTTGCCACTGAATTGCCTGCCATTCTATTGTAGGTAACCCTTTATGAACTACTGAAAGGTAAATCATGACAGAATTTTAAAAGATACTCATAGAATGAAAACTGAACCTGTCTTTGAACCATAGTATACATGCTCGAATAGTTCATGCTGTAAATATTCCAAAAGTTAAAACTCAAAAGAAACAGCTAGAGCTGATCTAAACTTGCCTCATAATGTGCATTTCTTTGTGAAAAAAAGTTTAATGTGCTTTACTAAACTTGTCAAAGGCAAATGTTGTGGACTACTAAGGGCAGTGTCATCAGTGGATCAGTGAACCTGGAAAGACAGATTTTAATGTGTCTGTTAATGGAGAGTTTCCTCAATGCACTAGTATTTGGAAGATCTCCAGCATCTTCTAGCTATAGTGGAACAGACACAAGGCTTCTCAGAAGCATAGGCAAAATTGACTTTTTGCTGTTTTTCATCCTGTCAGCACTAAAATTCATTTTTGTAGACAAGATTCAGTCATGATTACATGCAAGAGAGAGATATTGTAAGGGAGTAAGTCTCTAGAGTAAGAAATTCTGAGAAATCAGGTGTGTTTCAGAGAGCTATGAGAGATTAGCATCACTTTGGCTGGCTGAAAATCTTTAGAAGGGAGAATAGAGAAGCTGGATAAGCAGTACTATGGGAGGTTTTGGAAGTCTACCACCAGGGAAAGTGTAATTCCATCCAACAATATGAGTCATGTCCTTCAGGGGTCTGTATTGGGACCAGTACTGTTTAATATCTTCATCAATGACATAATGGGATTGAGTGCACCTTCAGCAAGTTTGCAGACAACACCAAGCTGAGTGGTGCAGCTGACACACCTGAGGATGGAATGGTTATCAATGGGACCTGGACAAGCTTGAGAAGTGGGCCCATGTGAAGTTCATGAGGTTCAACAAGGCCAAGTGCAAGGTCCTAAACCTGGGCAGG